>OX337245.1:86343210-86943210 GCA_946965025.1 Blera fallax
CATCCTTATTATCCTGTAGGATGAACAACGATTTTATTTTTAAAGACCTTAAACAAATTAATCCTTGAACGTTCTCACATTGCCATTGGGCTTCTTATGCAACGGACTGCCCTGTTTAACAGACCACTCCTGTTCACCACTACGATACAACCACAGACCAAGCAGACTTTTTCCCGATCCACTCATTTTCACAAAAACTAAATAATCACTCAACAAACACTTATTTGCAAGGAACTTCAACTAGGAAGACCGTTCTCGACCGATTCTATAAGTCGACTACTGAGGTACACACCAAAAGCAGCTCCTTTTATAGCCAACTTCTGAGTCGTCATTGATCGGAATCACTTGAGGAAAAGAAGGTTAAAGAAGGTACGAGTCTTCTGATGGCGTAACGAATGGAAACATTTAGGAAGCTCCCCTTCCACCATCCAACTTTATTGCAGTGCATTCGGAAGTATGTATTATACAAATATAAATCCACCACCTACACACATCCAGTTTCCTTCTTCTTCTACTTCCAAGTCATCAATTAGAGAGGATACCTTGACTTCATAGCAAATCTTTGCCATGGAAAAACTGAAGAAACAACTTGTTGTATCTTTGATTGGCCGAATTAAGCAAAATCAGGACTTTATTGTTTCACACTCGCACTGACGCACTGGGGGCCTATCTTACGACGATGATGCGGGCGAACACACATACAGAGATTCACTGATGAATAGAAAGTATGGAATATATTACTGAATCACTGAATAAATCTTGTTGATTTTCACTTTGGTAAATGGTTATTCTCGTATCTATCTCCAATAGTCCTGCTATCGCTATCGTCATTGAATGTGTAGAGGGTGGCTGTGGAGATGTAGCTACTCTTGTACCAAGAGGCTTTCATGTATAATGTGTTTGCTTTTCTCCACTTAAAGTTTATCATCATCAAACTGAACATTCTCTTATCCAGTTCCGGATGGATGAATGGGCTGTTAAAGTTAAATGTGGGTTAAAGTCTGCCTCGCCCGCGTCCTTGTTCTACGCACACATACATATACATATATCTGACTTAATTTACTTTCTCTGTTCGAAAAATCAGTTAAACGAGTTAGTTTTAAAGTGTATCTAGTTGACTCGTCTTCAACAGGAGAATGATTGCTTTTGTGCCAGGAGTTGGATATTCATTTGACTTGGAGAGGAAGTTGAAAGGAAGCAGCCGAAGGACAATTTGTAATGACTTTGCCTTCATATGAGTAATGGTCGTGAAATTCATGGAGCATATTATCATGTGGAAAGTTGTTGGGAAATTAAAAATGTAATTACTTCTCGTTTCTGTTTAAACTATTCCTTTGTTGCATCCTTTGACCTTAATCGACTCAGTACTTAATTACTAGTTTAGAAATATAAATTTTACGAAAGGACAGGAAAGATAACGGTTGCGCTGCGTGTCTAAGTATGTCATATGGATCTTGAGATTTAAAAATCAGTAGATACTCGTACTTGGTCGTTCATCAAAGAATTTTAGAATGGAAAAAAGTAGAATTCGCAAAGCTATTCGTTCAGGCAACGAAACGTTGAAATATTCGTAAATCTAAAGGTGAGCTCGCGCCATTCTGCTCCTTCCAGATCTGCTGGGCGACAAAAGTTAGTTAAGATTAAGATTTTTATGAAACAAATAAATGTATTTTGGAAAAGCGAAATCCGCATTTACAAACTGGTTGTTTACTGAGATTCTTTTCAAAGGAAGATGAGAGTTCGCGCACATATTACAGAGCCATCACAACCATGCATTTGAGCCTATTATTATGCTGCATTATTAAAGAGCAAGTTATTGCGGCGCTAGTATCAAGCCCCGATACGATGTTTGTGGGCCTAAAGATCTATTGTGCTGGTCCTGTGGTTAACAGAAAGAAAATGGAGACTTTTGCTAAACCTTAATAATATCTTGGGTTCCAGGTTTTAAGTTTCTTTGCGGCCCCTGGCCATGCACAAGAAATATTTTTTGCTGTTTCTCTCTGTGCACTGTAGAGGTTGCACAAGGCTGTATCTGCTTGTTTTGTTTTATTCAGATGGTACCTGAGTGGACAATGTCCGGTCTGGTAGTATATCTCGTCTGTTTTTGTTGGGGCTTATGAACTTTTCGCTTTATTCGGTAGTACTCAGTCTAAAAAACGTTTGAAGGCCGAAGAGTGGGCGCTCAACGCCTATCCTTGCCAGACAGTCTGCTCCCCACGTTTTGCTTAAAGTCTTCGTGTCCAGGGATCAACGTTATTGTAACCTGGTTTCTGAAGGCGAGCGTATCAATGTGGCCTCAAACTGTAGAGTTTTGGGTTAAAAAGAAAACATCAATTAGTGGCTGTTTGGTGTGGGTTATGGAGTGTTGGCATCATTAGTCCCAAATTCTTTGAAATTAAAGCTGGCATCAACGTTACGGTGAACGGATTGTGTCGCAGAGACTTAATAACTAATTTTTTGTGGCTGAAATTGGCTGAGCAGGATGATGCGAACTATGTAAGTTAGGTTACCGTGTTTTCAGTCGTTTTGGAGACATGCTTGACTAACCTTGCAGTGTCACAGCTGCAATTTAACGCCGTTGGACTTTTTTTAGGAGACCGATCAAGGACTGTTACTCCAACGATTCACAGACAACTGAAGTATTTAAGCAAAACATCCATCGAGCTATTCGCAAAATACAGTCGCAGAGAATCAAACAAAGACAGGATGGGCTTTTGCCAAGCTAGTCTCGGCAGCTATTTGAATGGTATTACTCTCCATAAATAATCGATAGATATACTCTCTTAAATAAAGTAAAAAATCACTGAAAAACAATAAACCGTTTAGTTTTAATAGCAACCCGAAAGACGGCCCAACTAAATATTACTTGAGATGGCTGCTCAAATATTGTATTCGTACTACTATGTACTACGTCGTCAAAACAAGGAGTAAAAGGATTAGGTAGCTGCAACCAAGCCAACTAGAAATTTTATTAAAGCCGCTTGGTTGCTTAATTTAGGTACAAAACAAATACTTTGTCAGCTTGTCTATGGTTATGCGTTCGGCAAGTTGTCAAATGCAGACTTAAACTGCAAGTGAACATAGTTTTCGTCCACTTGATCATTACGAAGTGAAGACAGCGCTTTCTAAAGTCCAATAAAACTGCTGGAGCAAACAACTTAGTTGCCTATCTCTTCAAAAGGACGTGAGGACTGAGTAAGCTTACACCAGGAGATTGTGTGCAAGAAACACTCCACCTCATCGCTTAATAGGAAAATGGGGATTTGTCAAAGTATCCAGAGAATCCTAAGAGGCCCACGGCTAGTATTTTGAGCTCTTTATTAGGAAACCACGTCCTTTCCACCTGATGAGTGGTGTATATCCCGAAAGCTGAAAAGCTACATAAATCCGATCATTGATTTAGTTCTTACTTAAAACGTTGGGACGTACTTAACACATTTTCATACTTTCATATGAAAGATTCTCGTGAAATCTCCTTTATCCAGATCTCAGCACTATAAACCCAAGAACTTTCCACAGCGAAGGCTATCCATAAGGTAATGTGAACAATTAATACAAGCAGTACATCCCAGCCACCTTTTTAGACAATAACAATCGTCAGAACTAAAGTAATTCAATCAAACCTAGGTAAGAGTCTTTTAACCAAATCCATTGGCAGAAGAACAAGGCTACAAAGCTCTTGGTTAGGGAGGCGTTAAAACCCTATGGCTCGCATAATATTTGAACCCGCACCGGAGGAACAGAACAGAGCAGAAAAACGTATAAAACGCTCTCTACGGCAGTGCTATACGGGACACGGGATAAGTAAGACAGGCCTGATAACATGGTTACCAAACTTAGTGCAAAAAAATAGGCTGCTGCGGTAAAATGCGCCATCCTGCTGGAAACAAAGCCCATCGAAGTCAAAATCTGCCAATAGTGGCCACAAAATATTAGTCATCATGAGTTGTAAGTAAATAATTTGAGGTCTTTATCCAGTATTCTTCTCAGAGAAGTGAGGCTGATGTTTAGTTCTGAAGCTCTGCGACGAGTTTAGGTTTTTGGGTGTTCACACACATTTTAGGTAACAGCAGCAATTCTTTCATTTGTGCTCCTCGGACAAGCACGTGGATAGCTATTGTCATCCATAAACCTGCTAGTATTACGAACTTTCTGAAGGAGCTTAATTTTGACCAAAAATCCTTTTCTTATTTGGTACATTTTCTGCAACCATGCGTCCAGTTTGAAAATAATTTTTAAACATTTCCCAGCACCGTTCATGTGTAAAATTACCCATTTTTTACCGCGGAGGGTTGACACTATATGTACATCTCTAAGTATTTATCGTTAGTTTGCCACCATCGAGATAACACGCACTTTAAAAAGAAACCAACAGATGGCTCTCCCTTTAAAAGTCTAAATTAATATCAAATTGGACAACCTGAATGGATTTATTTAAGACAGATCTATTTTGGAGATACTTTGCAACCGATTAACCTAGGGAGCATCTATTTTATTCTGCAATCGGTTGGTGAAAGATTTGAATAACGTTGAGATCACATATTCCCTCGGCCATTAAATCCTTAAAAATCAAAGAATGGACTCACTCGCATTTCATATTTTTTAATTCCCTGTTTCTGTCTTATATTAAAAATCCCACCCCTGACTTAATTCATTCCAATCCCCGTATCAGTAGCCTCAAAGAGACTGATTTTTATTTCATTTAGTCGCGTGGGAATTAAGATCTGAATTCCTTTGTATCACATCAATAAAGAGTTGAAGCATTTGAACAAGATAAATACCACTTCCATTCCAATCAGTTTCTATTGGTCCTTAATTGTTAAATACATCACAAAAGGGAAAGTCCTTTCAAACAGACATCTAAGAGCGTTTTATTTCCTTATTTTCCTATTGAAAAAATGTAAGTTTACTTTCTTTGATTTATTTCTGTTTTTTTTTATAAGAAAAGTAAATATTTTTAAAAATACCGCCCAAGTGTAATGCGCATGTTCTACATTTATTCACCATTATGGGACGAATTTTATAGCGATGATATAAAAACTCAACCAAAACTAACCACCCCTGCATGCATTTGTGCGAAAATAATGACTCTCCTTAAGGAAATCTTATACTCGTACGTAGGGGAAATTATCGATTTTCATTCAACACAGCCCAAGAGTGAGTGTGAATTTGTTTTCTTTTTTTAATTTCGTCTTAATCTTAGTTGAAAGCGTGCAAAATATCTTGAATAACCTTAAAGTGAATTGAAAACGGAAGCAGGACATTTTTTCAATCACTAAAAAGTTATTCAAAAAGGTATAGTATGGCTGACAGCGAGTTTGAGGAATTCCGCAGACCCTTTGACCAGATACCTACTACAAACTACACCAAAAACAATACACAGTCCTTTTATTCGTAAGTATTATTTCGATTTTTCTTTTTTTCTCTTTTTTTTTCTTATGAGAAACAAATTAATTAAAAAAAGAACAGGTGCTAATTTGGAAGGACACACAATTGGTATTTTTCATTTACAATCGATTTAACCATGAGCATGTTTTTCACAGTCTCATCCCCAATGATGACTTGGAGGACTCACCGTCATCAAAGAGTGACTCTTCTGATCAGGAAGACGTGTGCGAGACTGGAATACGACTTTTAGACAATTCGACAAAAATAAGGAATCCCTGTCAATTGGTGGAGGATGACGAAATCGGTGATGGCCTAAAGATAATCTCGAAACCTGACAATCTGGATGGGGGGTTTACGACATCTCAAGACTTGAATGGATTTTTACCACCACCTGGCACTCAACGAAGAAGACGAAAATTGCCCGAGATACCAAAGAATAAGAAATGTAAGTAGGCTGTGCTCTATTAGAGAGGTTGTATGTGTCCAATAACCCGGTCCGTTCATGTTCCCCCTGCCCGGTTGCTCCATCCTGCATGTTGCACCTTTCAGCTTCCATTCTACATCTTCTAGGGCAAATGTCATTAGCCGATGAAATGCAGTCAGAAAATCGTGGTGGTATTGTTGGTGGTTGTGGGGGTGGTCAAACCACTTTGATGTCTCAACAGTTTAACACAGCAAATCAGAGGACTTTCTTGTCTCTTAAGTGTGGCTACCTATTGGATGAGGATTCTAGTCCAGATTCAGAACGGTTACAGAGTTTGGGCGATGTGGACAGTGGTCATAGTACAGCTCATTCACCGAATGATTTTAAGAGCATGTCTCCTCAAATGCCTTCGCCGGTATCCCAGTCTCCATTTCCTACTCCATTTGGAGGCATACCCTTTGGTCAGTTGGAAATGCTTGAAGCTACGCACCGAGGCCTGCATAAATTCATTCCTCGGCATCATGATGAAATCGAAGTGGAAATTGGTGATGCGATCTATGTACAGAAGGAAGCAGATGACCTATGGTGCGAAGGGGTGAACATACGCACTGGAAGGCAGGGCATATTTCCATCAGCGTATGCTGTGGATTTGGACTACAACGATTTTGATCCAACGGCACAACAAGTAAAGAAGGAGCGGTATTTGCTGGGATATTTGGGATCGGTAGAGACACTGGCCCACAAAGGGACGGGGGTAGTATGCCAGGCAGTACGAAAGATTGTTGGGGAATATGGAAACTCTCCAACGGGCCAGGTATGCATTTTGGAGGTCTCTGATCAAGGATTGCGTATGGTGGATCGTTCTGGACCTAAAGTGAGTTGACATTTATTTATTAAGGCCAGAGGTAATTGTGACTCTCTCTTTTGCAGACTAAAAAGGACAAAAAGCCATGCATAGATTATTTCTATTCGCTGAAAAATGTCTCATTCTGCGCCTTCCACCCTCGTGACCATCGTTTCATTGGATTCATAACCAAACATCCAACTGTGCAGAGATTTGCTTGTCATGTTTTTAAGGGTTCCGAGTCGACAAGACCAGTGGCCGAGGCTGTAGGGTAAGTAAAGTCAAGAAATGAGTTCAAACTTCAAACTGAATATATAAGTAGAATGAATTCAACGAGTGCTGATACAATTTTCAATTTGCGAGTGAAGAAAAGAAACATCGCTAAAATTATTACACTGTGCTTCAATGTGCTAAATTGCTTGAATAGGGACGATGTTCCGTTTGGCACCTTACCTAAACTTCATTCGTTTTTAATGACTTTTGAAGGGAACATCTTCACGCGAGAATAGATTCAGGAACTCGAAAGCCTAATCTTAAGGTAGATAACTATTCGTCTGTTGACTACAAGTTGACTTCGAAATTTCACCCGCAATACGCGTCACGCTTCGAATGCACATCAATTCACCCTCAAGCCCAACTTCGGACGTACTGTCAAATGCAGGGATTAGTTCATAAGCCGTACGACACGTACATATGTGGAATGATCTTCCAGGCTCTGTGTTTCCTAATCGTTACAACCTTCAAGCATTTAAAGCCAACGTGCACCGTTACCTCCTCTGTTCCCCTTTCCCCCTCCTTCAAACGACGGTGTCCTGAGAAATCAGCGCACGAATTATAAAAGCACCTCGGATCTTGTTTTGCGAACGGAGGTGGGTGAAGTGCAGTGCTCGAATAAGTTAGGTCTGTAAGTTCTTTGATAGCTCTTTACGAAGTCAGCTACGGTTGCTAGTAGGTAATAGTGCAGAACACTGTGTGACAACTCATTACCATATTTCGTAACCCACCGAAAACTGACAGTTACAATTCTTTGCGTCGTTGATGCCATGATGATTGCATTTTTTGACAGTCAAAATTGTATCTCCGCAGAGCAGTTGTAGTTTTTACATAAGATCCAAGGCATCGCATTGCGTGGATAGTTATTATATCTTTTGGCAGTCAACTGGGATAATATTTTATAGACATCGGTTCCGCATTTTCACATTTGAGATTCCTTTTTCTTCAATCAAATGTCAAAGAATATAAGGACATTACTTAGAAACAAGAAAACAAAAAATAGGGTGTTCGGCTGTTGAATGACTTTTCTCGATAAATAGGGGCATTGTATTTATTATACCAATTTAAGCCATAACTCTGAGCAGTTACCGGTATACTGGCACAATAATGCAAGTTTAAAAAAAACACATGAACAATTCACAGGGGAACCTTCAAGAAGAAACCTTGGTTCGTTCTGTCAAGACTACAAGTCCCGTAAGAGAAGACAAATACAAACCCTCACCTTAATTTGCAGCAGAAATTAGTATCTGCCCTTTAACAACTGCACGCAATACGCGCTCCACATCCTTGTATCCACACAATGTATCTAAAGCAGCACGCACAGCAGATATTAACACTTTTTAGTGTTCTGGGCATAAATGGATAATATATGGTTTCAAAACGGTGTTTGCCAGGCTGTCCTTATGTATGTCACACGTTTTTAGATTTTGAGCTAGATAGTGGACAATTGGAACAAAGACAGAACTCCAAATAATGGCAGCCTTACAACGGACTTTTTTGGGGCGCCCGAAGAGGCGCAGAGAACACCCCGTTAAAAAAATGTTTTGTCAAACTAAAGCTAGTGATTCAAGGAATACGAATATTTGAAATATTTTTTCTCATAAACCAAAAAATAAAAAAAAAAGCCGTGAACTCTCGGTTCCTCCTTTCGAGGATGTTTGACAAATGTTCAAAAGTAATAACTGCCACGAGAAAGTTTTTTATTTGGAGTTTTAATTTCAATTTCTAAGAGGAACTTGTAAACAAGAGGCCAATCCAGCATTGCCCCTCCGGGTTAGAATCGAAGACTCTGCGGGTGGAAGTATTGAGCTCCATTCGATCTACATGTCCTAGCCATAAAGTTCGCCGTTAAATCTTCTCCGCAAAAGCCCGACAACGGAAATGGAACTGAATATCTAACGAAAAATTGTTCTCTCGAAACGACCGAGAATATCTTCATCAGCTATAGACAGAGTCCATGCTTCAACGCCATAAAGCAGGATTGGGAAGATTAGGGTATTGTATAAAATTTCCATAGTTGTTTAGGATAGGACCCAAAGAAACGGCGATTAGCTAGATGTATTCTTCATTTTATTTCCGCTGAGAACTTATAGCAGGGCCAAGGCAGACAAGTACATATTACTGCCTCAAAATTATGGAGTTCTAGTTTTTTGAAAATTGCTCAAATGTTTGTGAAAAGTGTCATTTTACCATTTTGCCTTAATTGAAAATATTAATGATGTGCAAACGAAGGACATGTATAGACATGTATAGGTAAAAGCAACCTTTGTAGCGACCTACGAATATCCTGTTAGTAAAAGCTTCATGCCCACCATTAATTTCTTGTTTTTGTTCCCATTAAGACCTTTACTGGACAGAGCTTAACAATTTCAAAGGAATACTAGTACTGCGTGCAGTGGATTAAGAACTTTAAGACTGAGACTCTTTGATTTTTTCATCAAAATTATTGATTTCGAGAGGTACTTCGACTGATAGATTTAAAAAAATTGTAAGAAACTTCTCCAACAACTTCCGTAAGAAGATATTATATTTTTTACAAAGAATTCAAATCTGAGCTATTGGCAAAGAAACAGCATTCAGTAGGCAGGAGCAGTTTAGCGATACATTCATGCATTTTATTATAATTTTTTTTTTCCGCTCACTAATGTCTTTTGTGAAAAAAAAAATAAATTAAATGCCACGAAATGAAGCCAAGGTAATATTTTATGCACACGCTAGCAATGACATGACAACGATAATCGTAAATTCACCATTAAAAACAACCGTGTACATTGTTGAAGTTTAAATTATATTCTATTATCTTTGCACAATATTCATCTCAAAATAATTACATGTATATTTTTTCTTTTATTTTTTAGGAGGGCATTTCAGCGTTTCTATCAAAAGTTCATAGAGACAGCATATCCAATCGAAGATATCTATATTGAGTAAATTTATCTCAGTAGTTGTAGTACTAAAACAACAGCATTATTGTATATGAATAAAAACATATACTCAGTCTCTTTATACTCATGTTTTGTCTTCAATAGGTTAATTTAATAAAATAAAAAAAAATAAATAATTTCAAAACAGAGAGAGATCGAAAGATAAAAAAGAAAAATCTTTATTGTTTAAACTAATTAATTTATGGCATTATAACACGCTCTGTATAAAAGCACACTAGTTTTACTTACCTATGTAATTTATTTAAATTAAACTATATAAGAAAATAATAATAAAACAAAAAAAAAAAACTTTTAATAAAGTATTAATGGTATTGCCACCAAGTATTTTCAAGTTGAAGCAGAATTCTTAAAATTTAAATTTTCCATGAAAAGAGGATAAATTTCCCTAAGCAAGAAAAAAAAAAAACAAAATAGAAAACCAAAAAATCAGCACAAATAATTAACACTTAACTCTGTTACTTCTTAAGAATATTAAGTATTAAATGTAAATATCCAGAAATCTGCATCGGCATTCCAGTAACATACAACAAAGGATTTGGGTGATCGAACATAAATTTGATTATTGAAATATAGTTGTCTTATTTAGAATTAAAACTAATTTTTTGCTTAGTTTTAAAAATGGTCTCCCTTTCCAGTTATAGTTTTGTATACGGTTTGTTCTTGGTATTCAACTTTAGCAACCAGTTGTATGAACGTTTGTATTCTCAAACAAACTTACTGCTTATTGTAATCTTTTTCTTCCACTAGCCATTGTACTCAGTTATACTAACTGGCTTTTTCAAGGAAACTTATTCGCTGGGTTTCCGCCTACTAGAAATCTCTACCTCTGCTTACTAATATTAAGTCAAGATTCCTTGTTGCCGCAGCCGACATGCAACCTCCACCACGCTTCACAAGTGAAGTTTTGGGGAAGAAGCTCACTATTTGATGATCTCCAGAATTTTCTCTTGCAATTTGGACCAAATATCTCAAATTTGCCAGCGTTCCTAAACATCTCAAAGCATTTGAACGGCATTTAAGTGGTTTTTCATTTCATACGACTAACACTAGAAATGCATGCTTTTTTTCGTAGCATTGTTGCGGCACTTACTGATTTCTACGCTCTTAAGAAACGCCTTACTCTACTTTCACTACCCTGTACCTTAATTTCCGTATTTGCTTTTCTTGAGAAGCTTTCTCAAGGCAGTTATTACTCTCGGACGTTTGTCAGACATTCACGAGAGGTAGCATGTATTTGTATCTCTCTTGATAGAGTTTTTCAGCATTTGAGTTGCCACCTTGGTCACGTGAAGGCGCGGTTGACTACCGTTTTTGGCGCCCATTAGTGGACCCTTTAAGAAGAATTTTCAAGATTCAATTCTCCCGAATTACATCACCTTCAGTCTGCTAATTTCCGACTATTCAACAATATTTTAAACAAAACAACGTTCGTGAGCCCAAATTTCTGTTAACATTTGTTCTTTTTTTTAAATTCACTTAAATTTTTATAGTCAAAGCTAGACTTTACCAAATGAAAGCAATCCTCTTGTTAACATAGACAGATAAACACCTCAGAGAATAGTTTCTTTAGCAAACAAGAAGCCAGTGATGAAAGAATAATTATACTTTATTCAAAAATGTATATAGATAGGTCACATACTTACACAAAAAGTAAACAAAAAACAAGTTAAATATAAAAATATAACAAAAAAAATAAACTACTATTTTTGTAACAGAATGGCAAAGCATAAAAAATATTTCATTTCAAATATAACCGTTACTAATTGAAAACAATAATTCGAGAAATTTTAGAGTGATAATCTAAAGAAAACAAAAAATTATTTATCTTAAACTTGTTAAAATTAAAAAAAGGAATAATAAAAACAAATAGTGAAAATATATATATAAATATGTATATCCCCATTGTCACTGTTGAGTAAAAATCAAATGTAATTGTAACAATGTATTATCATTATTATTGATACAACTTCATTATAGATAGAAGGAAACATTGTATTGCTAACATTTTGAGCGAACCGGCATAAGGCACCCTTGAGCTTTTACCAGATATAAATTCAAGAATAAAATAAAAATAAGTACAAGCAAGTTGACGGAAATTAGCATTGTTTTAAGAAAAGTGAACTGACGGAATAAGAAACTAGAATTGTAAAGGAATGGAATAATTATTTAAATAATACTATTATAATATATTGAGTTTTAAGTAAACAATTAAATAAAAATAAAAATAAAAATAAAATCTACTGCAAAATGTAAAACCTAATAAAAATTTGTGGTCAGTTCTATTTTTAAGACGCGTTTACTGCTTTTTGAGAATAAGTTAGAACTCAAACGAGATTTTTTTAATTGTTTCAAATTCAACGGATCATATTGGAGGTTAAGAAGTGTTTGAACCATTCAATACAATTTTGATGACGAGGTGAGTTCTATATTTCAGTATAAAGGTTTCGAAATTGGCCAATAAGCCGCATTCGTCTACAGTACCTTAGTTACGTTTTTAGCAAATTACAAAACCCAACCTTTAAAGCTTAAGAAACTTTCGCAATCAGAGCAGAATAGAAGAGCCGTTTGGTAATCAAAGATTTTAAAATAACCATCTTTACAGACGAATCAAAAATGGACTAAAGAGTCGGCTCAAGCATTGTTTCGGACAAGCTGAACGTTTCGAAAACTTTCCGCTTACCAAAGTGTGCCAGTGTCTTTCAAGTGGAGTTTCTCACGATTCGCGATGTTTTCCCAACACCCAATGCCAAACTTGCTATCTCACTGATATCCAAGCTGTTATCAAAGCCATTGATTTAGCTACCACATCTTCAAAACTGGTAGAGCAATGTCAGAAAGAACCTTAAAAAACTAAGCTCTCTATCAATAAAACATCCTCATCTGTGTGTCCGGACACAGTAAATTAGGGGGAAACGAGCGAGCCTGACCAGGCAAGGATCAGTTCATAAGCACCTCAATAATAAAGAAAATTAAGGCAATTGGTAGCCAAGAGTTAAAGAGTTGGATGGAGCGACGAAGACCTCATTATCACGAACGACTCGGTATAGGATTACATATCGACAAGAATGGCAACCCTAATCATGACTGGTCAGAAAAAAAAAATTTTGCTTACGTCCCCTTTCACAATGGCATTGTTTAGAGCTTAGATGGTATTATGGGGATGTTCATTCGTTTTACATTTAACAACGCTTTACACAAAGCACTCCAACGGATTAAAATCTAGTGAGTTAGGTGGCCATAACAAACCCAAAGGCTTGAATATTTCGGATGCTTCCTTCTCGGAGCAAGCTGCAATTCCCTTTCCTTTGATATAAACTATCCATTTTGTATGGATTTAGGCTACGCGCTCAGCAATGCAAAAAAGATGCGATGCAAGAAGCCTCTCGGGATGGGTCTCCCCTTTTATTTTCGATTTGAAAAAAAAATTCGGTAACTTCTTTCAAAACTTTTGTGTGTCGATTGAATGCTTATACTTATATTAGAGGTTTTCATCCACACGGCGAATTAAGCGCACAGACACTTGAACGTCCCTTACAATTGATCTCATCGATGTTCCAAGGTCCATGTTCCTAGTGAATGAGATATTGCATTTGTTGAACAAGTTACGAACTTTTCTTGCTGTCGAAAATGGCGAAACATCGTCGTCAGAAGCCTCTAAGTCAATGCAAAGCTTGTGAACCAACTTTCAAAAGGCCCAATATTTCGAGATCGCTCTAGTTTGCACATAAGACTCTACCATAGCCTGTGTTTTCATTTCTTGCCTTAAGGTCTGACATTCTACCCAGAAAAACGTAAACGCATTCTATCAACTCTGTGTTTGAAAAATAGCCGTTTTTTAAAGGGGTAATTAAGATATCCTAAATTGTTTCGTGTTTGTAATGTGGTAGTAAAGAAATTGCTCAAAAGCTTGCCGGTGCACTTGTCACCTTGATAACGGGTGACCGGGCCATCTTAATCGAGTTCTGATATTAGTTAGTAGTTCGTCGATATATATGTGCACGCATATGTACATGCATATGTACGTATGTGAAACACCAACTCTAAAAAGAATACTTTGAGACAAGGGGAACACAGTATTGGGTTGAACAAATTAAGAGGTGAAATAAGATTCACTAAAACAGATATAAAGGTATTGAAGTAAGTAATTCTGTCTATAAGCCCGAGTAGATTTTCTCGTTAAAACTTTGTTCACGGGTGAAATAAGTAGCTATGTAGTAGCGCAGTACTATTAGAATTTTTACTCACAGTACTTGGTGAGTAGATCTTTAAAAAAAAATTTCACTCTGGACTACATCCTTGAGTTCAATAATGGGTAGCTATGACCGGGAGCGAAAGAGCATTAAAGACGACCCATGAAAGATCATCAACATTAGCTACAGAAAATTTTCGCCATATCGTATGAATGGAACAAAAGGGCAATCGATGGTGTTTCGCAATAGAACTGTTTCAAAACGTTCCCGAGGGTTTTTTTTTTGATTGATGAGACAGATTTTTGATGACTGATGGAATATCAATTCACCACTATACCCTTGAGACCAAACAGCAATTAAAAGAATGGAACAGATCTGGATCAACAGCCCCGAAGAAAGCTAAAGTTTTATTATTCGCGTACAAGGCAATGGTATCGGTTTTTTAGGACTTAAAGGGAATAACCACTGTCGATTACTTTGTCAAGGTCCAACAATTGACTCCTATTGCTATTGCTGTCTTTTGCATCGGTTGCGAAAGTAAATGAAGAAAGGTTTGTTTCACCAAGACAATGCACGCACATGCGTAGGTATGTACGCGACGAGTCAAACCATGACTGTAATCCGTAACTGTGGACTTAAATTACTACCGCAACTTTCCTATTCACTGTATGTGAGTTTCATCAACTTAAAAAAAAAAACATTTGATTTCGGTTTTCCCAGGATTCATATCAAGCCCACAGCTTTTGACGGAACTAAATTCAGTGTCGACTGAATAAATCACGTTCTTAACATGGACAATATCAATTTGCTTATGTGCTCCTCTATATTAGCTCGGCGTAAATTTCTTTGGTGTGAATGCTATAAAACGATCCCTCTATGTCTAAGAAGGTGACAAGAAAGTATCTTTGTAGTGTAGTTTTTTCAACTATGCGCACTAGCCTTCTCTGTATATCTTCCTTTGAGGTACGCGTGTTGAGACTTGGACAGCGTCCATTTTTCTAGAGATTCCGCATTGGAATCCATCTAGCTTCCACCTACTTTTCGCTAAAACTATGGATTACTATGTCTTTGGACAAAATCTTGCTGGTTATGGATAGATTGGCAATATTCTACCCAGCACCGCTTTTGTGCTTTTCTAATGGACTCCCTGATTCAATGGTTCTTGCGTTGGATTATTATTGAACACAAAGTTCAAATCCCAAAAAACACAAGAGTTTTTCACGGACCCACGTCATGAGAAAGCTTTTCAATTTGTCTTTCGGATATACATAGCTTTAAGCAGCAAACTTGGCTCTGGACCACAAGGGTCTGTTGCTCAAAATATTTGCGCAATTTATAACAGTCTTTGTAAGGCTGTCAGTTCTTTTTGTGGGCGTTTAAATAGAATGATATTCCAATGACACGGGATAGATTCGCAGAACTTTTTCTCCCTTGTAAATAATACAACCATAATATTTTTAGCCATAATTCTTTCTATATATTTGTATTTATAATACAACTTAAGAATACATATTTTTTTTTATTGTTTGAAATTTTGTAAATTATTTATCATTACTTTCCATTTAACATTATTATTTACTGCTTAAGATTGATTTGTTTTGTTTTCTTCTTTTTTCATTGTATTTCCTATAATTAACAGACAAGTTGATTTTTTTTTACTTTAAATTATGTTATATATTTATATTTTTATATATGAACAAATAAAAAAATGAATATAATAATAAAAACAATATAGGCGAATAATTTGAAATATACAGTTTCTGTTTTTGTTTTCTTTTGTGGTTAACCATTCAATTGTTTGTTTTTATGTATATATCTACTTACTTCTAAGTATTACACAAAAGTCTGTTTTTTTATACTTACACGCTGCATTATGATTACATTTGACATCAATTTGCATGTTCCTTTACTTATAAATCTCTCGATTAATTATAAATCGACAAATAGTTTTGTTTTTATTCACATATATATAAATCTTTAATATATGCCATTGATTTTTGCATCATCAATCTTTTAATCTACTATGTACAAAGTAACTTTAGAAAGGAGAGTATTGTACTTATGTATATTGTAAAAGATCCCAACATTTTGAATGTGGAGAGCGATGTTTTTTTTTTGTATTTTTATTTTAGTATTTGCTATAACATTGTGTTGTTTCTGTTTTAAATGGTGACTTCTTCATTTTCTCTAGTTGTTACTCTTTTTTTTGTTTTATTTTGAAATTTAGCTTCATTTTAAAAATTTTACTAATGACTTTATTATAACATTGTTTTTTCTTTTATTGTTTAGCGATAAATAAACTAAACAAAAAAAAACTGCAGAATAAAAACAAGGGAATTTATTTTTTTTTTCAGTAGTGAAATACAAATATTTTATTACAATTTCTTTTTTTGTTTTTATATATATATATATCTATGTTTACAATTGTTTTTTTATTTATCAAGTATGGACATAAATTTTGGGAAGAAAAATTAATTTACATGAAACGGATTTGATTGGCATAGGAAATGATTTCATCTATTAAATACATATATTTGAATTTTGATAAATACGTACGAATAATTGATTTTGAAAAATTTTCTTTTCTTTTTCCTTTTTCCTGTAGCTATTTTATACATGAGAGTACGACTGAAGGGTTTCAATTTTCCTTGACTTCATATGATGATTCTACTTGTGATATCTAGTACAGTACCTATTGCTAGATTTTAATGCAATAATCAAAAAGCTTATTGCAATTTTAATTGTTAACCGATAAAAAGTGTTCCGTTGTAAAGAAGCTGTGATACTGTAGCAATTTTAGGCTTAAATCACTTTTGTCCTTGTTTTCATTTACCATTTAAGAAGGAAGGTCACAAAAAAAAACTGAGAAAACATAGCAGGCACTGACTTTTGCAATACAAACCGACGATGAACAACAGCGAATAATGTGTAGACATTATACGTAGAAATTAGGTAAGCCTTTTCAAATGTAATTCAAACATCAAAACAAATTTAAGGTTTTTTTTGGCACAATATAATGTAGAAGAGGCTTGCAAAAAATCTGATA
This sequence comes from Blera fallax, assembly GCA_946965025.1. Classification (NCBI taxonomy): domain Eukaryota; kingdom Metazoa; phylum Arthropoda; class Insecta; order Diptera; family Syrphidae; genus Blera; species Blera fallax. Next base: position 86,360,321 of record OX337245.1, read on the forward strand.
CAGAAAAACAATTTAAAAATGGGAAACACAAAATTTTGATCAATTATTATTATTTATTTACGGCAAATCTACGGCTGTATACCCCCTAACAATGTGTCCCGCTGAGTATCACATCAAAAGAAATGCATAGCAAAGGAATAAACATACAATAAAGAAAATAATTCAATCTGCAATGTACGTGAATGCACTTTCCGCCGGCCTTTGGCCAAACAAAAACAAAAAGAATAAATTAATAATAAAATAATAAAATAATAAATAATATCTATTCAAATTCAGTTGAATTTCATATTTTATGTTTTGTGTGTGTGTTGTTTTTTAAAGATATTTCTGTACGTTTTTTTTTTTTTTTTGTCCCAGAAATAATACTTTTTTACTTAAAATTAGCAATTAATTTACAAATTAAATAAAAAAAAAAATAGTAATCTAAGGCTCTAAAGCTGAGAAACAATTATATAAAAATCTCCTACTCTAAAACTATTATTTAAGACTTTTTTTTTAGATTCTTAATGTAAACTGTATTTTTTTTCTTTTTTTTTTTTTGCTTTTTTTATTGGTATATCTAAGTTGCCACTAATTTTCTTTTTATTTATACTTAATATTTAAATATATTTAAATAATCTACTTTTGCAGTTTTCTGCATGCTTACAAAGTACAATTTGTTGTTACTGTTTTGACTTATACACATAAACATATACATTAAAAATTTACAATTACTAAAAATGTACACATTTTTTTGTTTTTGTTTTTTTCTGTTTTTTTTTTTTACGATACATACATACATCTCCATATACACACACATATATATTAATAATGTTTCTTTCATAAAGCACTCTTCTTTTTATAAAAACAAATAAAAACTTATTCAATTCAACGTGTAGTGATCATTTATATGTGTTTGAAAACTTTCTTGTTCTTTACTTACAAAAAAAAAAGAAAAACTTACATTTTTACATATATAATAATTTCATGCATTTGACTAAAGAAAAATTATAATAATTAAACGATTGCTCGCCTCCTATATAAATATATATCCGCATCACTCACTCACATTACATATTTGTTTGGAAGGCGATAATTTACTCGAATATAAATTAATTAAATAATAAATTTATGCATAAATATTGGAAAATAAAGGCAAAAAAAAAAACAATAAAAACACGAAGAGAGAAAGACAACTATAAAAAAACTTAAAAGATTATTCAACAAAAGTAAAAGAATTAAATACAGTAGGATTATCATCTAACTTCACAGTCTTTGTTCAGTGGAAGTAAACTGCAGTCGTTTGCCGCTGCTGATAATGACTTCACCGTCGAGGAGTCCGTGGGTGCTGCCATAGACGCAGCGGGATCCGTCTTAGCAGTGTCAGAAGCTAGTGGAGGTAGTGCTGAAGGCGGCGTACTACTACTACTATTACTACTATTGCTATAACCAGCGTTAATATCTGTCGCACTTTGTTCACTATGAAAATTGGTCCTTAATTTAAGCGGAGGAACTGGTTGATTTGTTTTTGTTGTGTCTGTCTCATTTGGCGTCTCCCCTGACAATCTATCGCTTTCTTGTGTGTTCTCCTCGGATAGATCATGTGGGTCTAAGGATTTTTGAAGGGGTTGTTGTTTGTTGCCTATTACATAGCCACCACCTTCTGAGTTTCGGGCGAGCTTCAGTCGAATTGGCACTATTGGCAAAGCTGCCTCTGACGCCTTTGTAATACTATCGTCGGCTACGTGTTCTTCTTCTTCGACCTTTCGCTTCCCGAAGCGAATGATGAGTTTCGGCGCAGCATCAGATGCATTATTTTCAATCACTTGTATGTGCTTATCCTGTTTCTTTTTCTTTTTGTGCTCTTTCTTTTGTTTTGAGGATTTCTTCCTTGAAACGTGTTGTTGCACTTCAAGTTTATCCGCACTGACACTAGGCTTCTCTTCATCGTCGTCCCCGAAATCAGCCATAACCTTCTTACGATAGTTCATACTCTCGCGGCGTAGCATTTCGAATGAAGGGATAGCATAGTTGGAGGTCAATCGCTTTTTCGGGGGACATGATACGATACGCATATTTGTCGAGGCTCCGACACCACTATTTCCAGTGGATCCTCCGCTTGCTGTCGTCGATGTAGATTCATAAGATTTTTTACGAATCTTGATTTTTAATTTCGGCGTTTGTTCTTCTTCGGACTCGAGTGTTTTACTACGCCCTCTGCGCTTACCAGTCGTCTTGCCACCAGTTTCGTTACTCACAGAGAGATTACTGCCAGTGGAACAGCCACTGCGACGCCGTTCTGGATTTCCTTCCGTGATATCATAGCTCATGTCAAGCTGCCGTAATTCTCGTGAACCACACTTTTTTCTCTTGGACGAGGTCTCAGTACTGTTGTATCCTTTGTAGTCATCCTTAGTGGGTATCGAAAGCATTGAGTCCACAGCCTTTGGAATGCCTACGCAACGACTCATTAATGTGTCTGAAGAACTAGCCTGTTTCTCCGCTGATGGTGGTAGACCAACCGTATCGTCCAAATTGGTTTCCTTCTGACCCCAATACTGCAGTAATTCCTTTTTCCTCATGCGTCGAATGCCCGAAGTTCCACCCCCACCCCCACCGACAGCAGAGCTTCCACCGCCAATGGTTACCTGTGAGACAGACACCTGCACCGATGACTGTTGGACACTTAAACTCGTCGAGTTGTACATGTCTGGATATGCCAGAGGGCCCTTGATTTTTAACTTCAGCTGATTTCTGGAATCTGATAGTGATACTTTTGTGTTTGTTGTATCAGAATCGATGGAGATCTCCTCTGAGGTGGTTTCCATTGACGTTTGCAACTCTGCCGGCATGACCACCTCAGGAGCGTTAGCCGGTTGACTGTTTTGAGTATGCCTAATACCGGTTCCACTGGCTTTAAGAGCAGATTGGAATTCCTTTTCAACCTCTTCATCGATGTCAGGTAATGTCTGATCAGCAGTCCCTGAATCGAATGCGCCAAGCAAATTATTGTTATACGCCTCCTGACTGGCAGAAGAATGCTGCGTCTCGTAATCAAGATTGTAGGTGCGCATATCGACTGGACCTGGAAGCACTGGCCTCACAATACTATCCAAAATAGACACTTCACTGTTAGTGTTAACAATTGTATTGGATGTTGGGGTTTTAAGATCGCCCTGCCGACTATTGCAGTTGTTTGATGATGTAGTTTGCGTGCTGCTCCGCATCTTGCACGTGTATGATGGACTCGAGAATTTCTGCTGCTCGGGAGTTGTGTTTTGTTGCATATTACCACGGCAGTCAAAGGAACGTCGACGATCACGCAATGACTGAAGGTTTTCTACATTGGATGAAGCCATGTCCTCTTCATAGTTGAACTCGTATGGAGTTCCAACGAGGTTGTTGACGATATGTGTGTTTCGGTAGTCAATTGCGGGGGGAATTTGAGAGCTGGACGATAAACGTCCACCTCTGCCTCGTCCACGGCCCCGTCCTCGACCAGCACCGGCTCCACGTGTCGAGTTCTTTCTTTGACGACCTGTCGTCTGTACATCAAACTTGCCGCTACAACTCTTTGGACCCATTTGCTTGCTAAGCAGTTCCATTTGACGAGGGCTTTTGCCAGGACTCTTGTGCATTTGTGGCGACTTACGCGGTGGAGGCTGCTGCTGTTGCTGCTGACTAAATCGCGCCGATGTGCGTTTCGATGGCGATTCCTTGTTATTAGCGTTGCTCGTAGGAGGCATTAATTCCAGCAAGGAATTGAATTGTGCAGAGGCGGCATTAAACTGATGATTCTGTGGGGAATGGTGATCCAAACTTGCACCCGGAGTGGAAACAATCGCAGCAGTAAGTGCAAGATTGTGCGAAGACGAAGTAAATGCTGCACCACCGCTTCCACCGTTGCCGGTAGACATTGATGCCATAAATGAAGATGGTGGTGTCTCTTGTTGGTGATTTTGATGATTTCCCCCAAATATGGAGGAACTTTGCTGCTGTGACTGTTGCTGTGATTGCGAGGCAGATAATGGAACATTTCCCGCCAGGCCGGCAGAAGGAAACAATACAGCCCCCGGTGTAGGAAATGAGATTTGATTCATGTGATTAGGTATATTCGCATGTGGTGGCGGGGCGTGGAACAGACTTACGGGACCGTTGTATTGATTCTGTGAATGACTCGCTTGTTGTTGTTGCTGCTGTTGCTGCTGCTGCTGCTGCTGCTGCTGTTGCTGACCAAAGCCATATGGAGAACTTATCATATCGATGCCATTCACCATGTTCTGACTTGTATTGTTTTGTTGTGTTATTGAGTTGAATTGCGAACTTAGTGCGCCACCAAATGATTCAAGTGCTCCAAAGTGGTTCTTCTGGTTCACAACTATATTACAATCCTGCTGCTGCTGCGGCTGCTGGTTAGATTTACTACAAGGGGTGAGCTGATTTGGCAGATCATTCGATTCTGATACTGAGCTTGGCGATGTTGACACTGATCTTCGAGTTTGAATGAGGTCGTTCTCGTTCCACATGTTGGGTGCATTCATATACGGTGATTGCATTCGAGTATTCTCATCGTAATCACAGTCCACCAATTTGCTTGAAACCGATTCAGCGTTTCTAGTAAAATCCATTGAAGCTTCTTTTGTTGCATGTAAGTCCACAAAGTCTGGCTGCTTAAAGTCGGTCAGCTTATTGAAACACTCGCTGTTGTTTAGCGACGATTGAGGTGTTTTCTTTTTATCGCCCATTCCACTTCCACTAAGAAACAGAGAACTAGTATCATTTACTGCTGTTGAATCCTGCAAAATATGCTGCGATTGTTGTTGTTCATTAGAGGATTGCAACGAAGGAAACTGTACGATTGACGAATGTGTGCTTGATTTGTCCAGAAAATTAATAGCATTTTCAGAAAATGGCACAATCAGACTGCAACTGTTGTTATTTATGAGTTGCGGGACTGAAGGAGGATCTGAGCCAGCTTTGTCATCCGGTAATAGTGAATCGTCTTTAAGTTGAGTCGTAGGAGCTGAGTTCTCTTTTTGTTGAAACAAATCTTCTGAATGGTGGTTGTAGGGGAATGTTGTCGGTATCGCAGGTGTGGGTGGAGGCCCAAAGTCAGTCGGCACGTCATCGCATTTATTATGATTTCGTTTCTGCGATTGTGACTGTCGTAGTTTCTTTACTAGGTTCATAGTCAGCGCACTGTCATCTTCTTTGTGTGACTCATGATCTGCAGTTCTCCCTTGTCCTGTGCAATCTACATCCGGAGGATCCAGCACCTGACTGAAGGAGAACTCAGTTAGTGCTGCTGTAGCATCATCATCATCATCATCGTCGTCATCGTTATCCTCCTGCTCTTGAATGTTGTCTAATAAGTTCATTTGATCGTCTGATGTAGGATCGAAAGACGTACGATGGTGATGGTGAGCAGCTGGTGTAGCGGGAGATTGTTCAAGGATTTTTTGAGATTCCTCACTACTCAAAGGCAAGGGTGGAGTTTGTGGAGGTTTCTCGGACGAATTGTCCTGTGCTTCATCTTCCTGCTGATGTGGCTCATTCGAATCGATTTTGAGACTCTGCGCTGAGTTGGAATCTAACTCTATGATATCGGGGTCCTCAATTCGTATTGAACGATTGCGTTTCTCCTGAATCATTGGAGTTGGAATTCGGTCCTCTTCCGGTCTTCGTTCTTCCTCCTCTTGACTCTCCTTTAAATCTTCTATAAACGTGTCACTACCCATATTGCTCGTACTTTCTGCTGCTGAACTGCTTGACTTTCTCTCCTCAATTGCACTACTATTATTGCTGATGAGTTCCCGTTCTTTTTTATTGAGTAACTTATCGAGAGACCCAAAGTTCCGATGCGATTTGCTGGTGTTTGATAGGCTTGAATTTGTGCTTGTGTTGTTGTAGGTAGACGACGATGATACAAGATCTGCTTTTCTTTGAGTGATCTCTTCTTCCAAGTTCGGAGACGGAGACCCCTTCGTCACTTCATCATCATCGATTTCTATTGTTTGAGGTACCGTAATGTCACCCTCTTTCTCCTTTTCAGGCGAGGCTTTTCCTTTGGACACCTCTTCTTCATCATCATCGTCGTCCAAGACAATTGGTGCAGGTTCTGATTCCTTCTCTTCTGTTGGATTCTTAGGTGACTCCGCCAGTCGAGGGAGAATAGATTCCACTTTCTTAGGGGCTTCCTTACTTCCATTTAAGCTACCGTTGTTATTGCTCTGACTTATGCTAGGTAATTTGGAGCGCCTAGGAGGTTTCGCTAACACATGGATTGGTGACTTAGGCGCTTCATCTTGATCCTCTGTAGAAGCGTTCTTCGTGGATTTTTCTCCACCGCTACTCTTAGACAGTTTTCCAGTGGTCGTGGACTTGCGATTTTCCTCGACTTCACTCTCGTCCGAAGAACTACTGCTGCAAGATGATGATGAGGAACTACTGGACTCAGACGTTGATGTGAGGTTAACATTTTGCACTGAGGATCGACGGCTTCCTTCTTTTTCTTCTTTATTTTTATTTTTCTCTTCAGAAGAGGAAGACGCAGAAACTCCAGGTAATGATGCCTGTATCGGACTCTGTACTTCTACCGGTACAGGAGCCGGTGCAGATGCCGGTGTCGTGGTCGTGGTCTGTGCCGGTGTAGATGCAGGTGCAGGTGCAGGTAGATGAACTTTTGTCTCAGATTCTTTAATATCTTTGATATCTGCCCTTGAATCTTTTGATCTTCGAGTAGCCGTCGTTCTTAACGTTGTCACAGGTTCTTTTGGCGCTACTTCCTTTAGGCTCACGTCTTTAGTTATTACCTCTTTCGACAGCCTTCTAGGCTTTGTAGTATGAGACTCACCTGAATTTGTAGACTGTTTTCTATTGCTTTCTGGAGACTTTAATTTGCTCTCCTTGTCTTTACTATCTTTTTCCTCGGCAGCCACCTCCGTTGTTGAGGTTTTAACCATTCCCCCACTCTTGAGCTGCTCGGCAGCCTTCTTGGCCGCTTGCCTCTGTGGGACATAGGCTACAAGAATGTTATTTTTGGTCATGTCTGTTGATGGTTTCCTGCTATTTGGTGACTCTGTTGTCAATTTGCTACTACTGGATTTTCCACTATCTGACTTGGCTTGCACTTTTTCGCGACGTGGTGAGACAATGTCCTTGGTAGATGTGGAGATGGGTTCATCCTTAGGAGGATTCTTTGGAGGTCTTCCACGTTTTCCTACCACCTTTTCTGTTGGTTTTTCCTTTTCTTTATCCTTCTCTTTCTCTTTGGAACGCGCCTTCTCATCCAATCTACTACCACTACAACTTTCCTTTGGTTTATCCTTCTCTTTTTCCTTCTCCCGGTCTTTTTCTTTGTCTTTATCCCGAATTGGACATATTTGTGTTCGATCAGAGTCGCGATCATCACGAGAATCTTTTTTACTACTCACAGCTCCCGTTATTGCTGCTGCCGTTGATGAATAGCTGTTTGTCGATCTCATGTTTTCCGAGGCTTTCTTAGCAGCCTGTCTCTGCGGAACCACCAACAAATCGGTGACAAACTTTTGCTTTTCTGCAGATTTCGGCACCGTACCATCCTGACTTTTGTTCTTCTTACTTCTATCATCTTTCTTGTCTTTATTGGAAACTTCATTTCGTAGATTTTCTTTTGCGTTTTCTTTTGCCTTTATCTTATCCTTCCCTTTGTCTTTATCCTTTACACTGTTTACATCTTCTTTAGCCTTTGCTGCTGCCGCTTCCTTCTTTTGTTTCTGTATTGACTGCTGCAGCGTAAACTCTTTCATGGCAGCCTTTGTTCGTATGTTCGTTTGATAATCGCTTACATTACTCTCTGTTTTGTCCTTGTCCTCCTCCGACGTAGACGTGGAACTATCGCTATCAGAGTATATTTGCGCTGTTGCCTTACGACTAACGTTCTTACTTGTGCTATCTAGATTTTTCAGTGGAATCAGCTCCTCACTTTCGTTACTTGAGGATAGAGCACCTTTATCCTTTTCTAACTCTTTTTCCATTTGAGAAAGGAAGTTGTTTCTTCGCTTATGTGATTCCTGCTTCTTTTCATCCTCGTCACTCGAACTTGATGCTGCTAAGGCAGCGGCGGTAGCACTAGCTTTTCGCCGCTTTTGTCGCATTTCGATAGAGCATGAGTAACTTTGCTTTTTACGCTGCTTCGCTGGTGATGATTTCTTTTTAGTTGATTCATTCTCACTGGCCGAGGAAACCGACGATGCTGAGGATGCAGATGAAGCCGATGAAGAAGATGACCCTGACGAGCCTGATGTAGCCCCCGATGTAGACGAAGACGAAGAAGATGATTGTGTCCCGCTGCTGTTAGCACGGTGGTCACCTCCACCATTACGACGCGTCGCTTTGGCTCCGTTCACATTTATCTTCTTGTACTGAGAGATCGATTTCTTTCGATTTGTAGTGGAGAAAGCACCAGAACTTCCAGCTGCAGCTGAAGTATTTGCTGCTGCCGAAGATGTCTGTGATTTATTATTCTTACTCTCACCAAGTAGTTTCTCTTTAATATATTCTAAACTTAAAAATGAATTATCGCCTTGGTAATTTGAGCTAGTATAAAACCTATCGTACAAAGCTGGACCATCGTTTGCATAGATCACAGCATTCGTGAAATTCTCATCGTACTCTTTAGTGTTCTTAAGCGAATCATCGCTAAGCACTGATATCTGCTTATAAAACACCTGCTCCCGTAATTTAAATAACGAACGCGATAGCTTTTCCCTTCGACTAACCATATAGCACAGGTTTCGAACCCTTTCCAGATCCTGTCGAAGATGCACGAAGAGTTTATGATTCTCTAAATCGGCTTGCTCTTGTTTGCGGGCGATCAATTCCACATCCTCCGATTTGGGAGGAATTAGTGCGTGGTTGTTGCGAGACTTTCGTTTCAATTTCCAGTAGTTATAAATGCTGGTAATTGCATCTTCGTCACAATCAAAAAGATGGCAGCTTATGTCTCTGATATTGACGTGCCTGTCAAATTCAGCTTCCACTTCCTATAAAAGTATTTGAAAAGTGTTACGATTAAGCAGTTTGGATTAGACACCCTACATCAACAAATTAATTAAGCTAACTACAACTTTTTAATATTGGCCAAATAGAACCCCGAGATCTAACTCGTTACCCCATACTACTCATATGAACATATACATATGTATGTACACATATACTATACTCAGCCCGAGAGGCAGTGCAAACTATTTTTTTTTAACAAAATAAACCGAGTCGAGAGAAAAACTGAAGTAAAATATTCTGTTAAACTATGTATACTGGTATATCCAATTCATCAACGGTGAATCGCACTCGAGTACTGATTTTCTTCAACTCACCTTACATTATCATGAGACTGTCAGATCAATGTAGCTTACACCACACGAAAATACCGACAATCCGATTAACAACCTGCCTTTCAATGTGTACAATAGAAGGTGGCACTATCGTACTCTATGTACATATGCAATGCGTACCATACATAGCGAATAAAAGCCTTGGAATAGCCGACGATAAGGTCGTCGTATAATGATTGCTTAAAGTCGCAGACGTCTTAACTAGAAAGATCCTGCATATTTCTGACCATAGAAATATTTCAGTTGACTGGGAAGCGGTTAGCGCTTGAAAAAAGGCTTGGCAGAAAAATGGGAAATCCAACGATTTCTATTGAATTTTTAGATACTACGACGAGGAGGAGACGGGTACTCATCTTGTCATAGCTTATCCACTCTAAAAAAGAAAACCATGGGCCAGTACTTATTTAACAACCAAGTATTAACATCTGCAGGAGTTGCCGAGTTGTTTTGGGTCAAATTAACTCTACTTATATAGCCTAATACTAAGCTACTTGATCAAGAGGTCAAAGCCATGACCTATACTATTCTAGATATTTGAAAAACGTTTGCGCACCAACAAATGCTGTTGCAAATGTTGCAAAGAGAACAACATGACAAAACATTGGCTCCTAAAAAGGTTATGTTAAAGTACGAACATATACAGTATAAATATTTTTAAGACAATTACCTGGAGTCTCAAAGCCCGTACTTGATTTCGTTCTTCTGAGGTCATATCCTTTCGACTCTTTCGCCGTCGGCAGTCATCATCATCGATTCCAGAACACAATCCATTGTTATTCGTACATTTTTGGTTAGCCTTTTTGTCCTTGCTTCCCATGCTGTGTTTTAAGCAGTACGAGCGCAATTTAACTCCATCTTCGGCATTACCTTCCTCAATGATTGCCCGCATTTCCAGTCCATGCTGAAATGCACATGTCACATGATAGGCTGTCTTGCATGTCTTCACTGAACATTGTATGCAAGCTCCAACTCGCTCTTTACACAATACACAAATCAAAGCCCATCGACTTTGTGGAATGCTTGAGATTTTTGTTATTGGTTCCATGCGATCCACACACCCAATACTAACTTCTGGTATCCAAAGAGCACATGAAACATGAGCCCAATACTTACCAGACTTTGTCGATTTCATTGCGCCACCCTTGTTCGGACAAAGCACACAACCTGGCTTAATGTCCATCGAACAAGTTCGACATAACCATTGCCCTGTTAAATAAGCAAATTATTATTTTTAATTTAACTATTTCGTTAAGTAACATACCCGATGGAATGGCCGTAATACCATAACACGCCTGGTGCACACAAATGTTGCAATTATCACAGAATACCATTTCGTTTGCCTCCTCTGAATCAGGTGATCGACACACATCACATATAACATTCTCATCGTATTCGATGCCAAGTCCTTCTTCGTTTTTCAATATGACTTGAATTTGTTCCCAACATCGAATCTATTTAAATCGATAATCATTTCAAACATACTTATCAACTTCATAAAAAATATAAAACTTACCTCCAATTCCTCGATAACACGTTCGAATTGCTCAGATGTTATTGGAGTAGCACCGGATAAAGCTCTTTCTTTATTAAGTAAATTTAACCAAACTTCATCGACCTGGTCGATGTCGTAGGCACAGGTATTTTCAGCTAACGCCACCACATTTGTAAGATAATGCGATTCGGAAGTGTAGGAATCATCCTTAGTAATTCGTAAATATCGATTTTTTGGACTAAAAAAATAAGACAATAAGCTTAAAAATAATCCTCAATTTATAAGTCTTAACTAAATACAAAATCTGAACCAACTTATTATTCAGTCAACTCATTTACTTGATGTGATACACCTTAAAAATACTCAAGAATATCACATCGCTTACATACATACATAAGTAGATTAAGTACATTGAGAGAGGACAAAACAAAGAGCGATAGGACTATAATTTCTCCACTTTCGATTAACTCACAAAAATTATGCAGGTAGTTACCGGGCGTTTCGGTCTTCTTTTTATTGTTCAACTTAAATCAATCAACCTCTGAATATGCAGCTGGAAGTTGAGAATTTTAACTAAGCATTAGATTCACCTACTGGTTCCTTTCGGTAAAAATATTCTTACACCATTCAGAATAATTTGGAAGTTTATCCGTGTAACAAATTAGCAAACTCTGTGGTCATCGAAAAAATTAAATTAGATGCTTCAACTGTCAGTGTGACTTGATAAGTACTTTAATTTTATTTTCACCCTTTGTACACATTGGTCATATACCAGACATTTTGAAAAGGTGCGAAGTTTTATTACTGTAAATGGTTACGAACTGATAATAACCCTTTACAACTTTGCACAATGTGACGCGGTGGAGATCTATAAAAGGTCAACTAACACTGAAACTTAAGAGATTTTTTGTGCATGACTGAATCCAAAGTACTTCGCCATATTTTCCACATGTAACATAGTTTCTTACTATTTTTCCCCCAAAATTCGAGTAAGCTTTTATTAAATTATGCTGTGTAGACGCTTATAGTTATCAGCTTGAGCTCTTTTCGGACCTGTCCACCATTTGGAAATAAAGGAACTGTTCAACGTTCCAAAACTTTCCATTCCTCATTCGGTAACTAACAGCCTCATGTAATAGAAGAATTAGAAGCATCTATTACTGCAAAGAAGAAGTACAAACATATGTATGTACGCACAGGTAACTTCTCAAGAAGCTTAATAGGAACGGGAAACTTACATACATAGGTACGAAACAATGTTTGTATATTTGAGTGCTGAAAGTTCAATTCACTATTGACGTGACAAGAGGATGATATTATGGAAGTAGACAAAAGTTGTGCGAATGGATAAATCCTGTTTCTATGTTTTTCGTGTGGAATTGGAAATTTGCATATTCAGGAATAAGATTTACATACATATGTACATACATCTGCGTTGTGGAGTGTATAACATTTGCGAGTACTATTATACTCGTTATTGGTATAAACGATTTATGTTATGGAGAAAGTATAGGCCTTCACGTGACAATATACATACGTAATCGGATACTCCATTTGTATATTGTGATACAACACTTTCGAAATAAGTAACCAGATGAGTGGGGAAGAACTCAAGAAAGACATTGTGGCATATGTACATATGAACTCTTAACGAACCAACCAGATATTGGTTTCTAAGACATAATAACCATAATCTGACCCGACGAGTTGGGGACTGTACATACTAGTGCACATATGAAAAGTATTAAGGGAGAAGCGAAAGGACAAAAGCATACTTCTGGACCGTACCGCTTGAGAAAAGGGCAGCTAGACGACAGAAGTATACTTCATTAAGCGAATTCAAAAACTTAAAGAAATAAAGGAATATACAAGTCTGCATAGCTTGTGGGAGTAACAGCAACGTTTTAATAGTTGGTTGCCTAATTTCTATGATCTTTTATAAGGCTGACTTTTTTCTGGTTAAAATATTTTTTTAACGCGCCTGGGTACACTAAACAACGTCGTGAACTAGTAATTTCCCATGGATTGTAACAATTCTACTAGCATATTTCTACATTTCGAATCTCCGTCTCTTTTGTTAATGCTTATCGTTGCAAATATGCACTACTTTGTCAGTACGATTTTTGTGTAACATCAGTAAACTGAAAGTTATGCACTATCCATTTTAGGTGCCTGTACCTGAATAAAGTTAACGACTGCCTGGAACATTTAGTTTGCAGATATAAAAAATTATAATTCTTTATTGGTTACGCTATGGATCTTGCTATAGATAATTTGGGATCTCAACAAACAAACGTCAAATTGGGGCTTTTTTCGCCCACTACGTCGTGGAGAATTTTGTGCAAAATTTCACTTCACAAAATTTCGACTTCACTAGAATAAGATCACTATTTACCATTATTTGCATCGTTCTTTCGCTGGTTGGGCTTTAGAGCAGTTGCAGTTGACCCGATATATTATTGCAAAATTACATACATATGTTCAACAATAAGACACATCTTTGGCTTAGTAAAGAAAATTAGCGCTCATGGAGTGAGATCAATCAAGAAGATATCTTACAGACCCTATTACATCCACAAAAAATCCACTGTTTGGCGCAGAATATTTAATTCAAGGAAATAACAGCAAATCCACGCTGCTGGCATCATCGGACCTTAATAGGACAAAAATATCCAAATTTGGACAGACAGAATGCGATGCGTCAAGAACAGCCCAATGGGGGAAATTATTTTCAGTTATATATCTACGCTACGAATTGATCGTTCCGTAAAAAAAAAGAGATTTTTTTATTTCTTTACAGAATGTTAAATAGGACCTGCCATGCACCTGTTTGCAGTTTTTTTTTTTCGGAGCTACACTAATCTGGTATTTTTATGTCTACCTTGGTGTTCAAAGGAAATAAAAGAATGTTGGGGGGGTCAAGATCTCGTCTTCCAAGATATAGTTTGACCAAAGAATCTTCACGTAATAGCCGTATCCGAAAGTCAAAATTGATTAGCTTCTCATACTTGTTTTGGTATTCGAACGTTAATCTCCCGCTCAAATCGAATGCATTAACCACTTGGTCAATTGGATAACCGGTTGCAAAAATGCAGTCAATCTTATGCAAATTCACAATGGCCTATCGTTAACGACAACTTCAAATTTATCTGATTTTTCTTCAGAACATTTTACTAAACTAGGACCTAGGACCTGTGTTAATTTAGGACTATATTTGCGTTTTCAAGCAGTTACTTTCGCGTCCTGCTTCAGGTAAATTACCAAAACAGCTAGGTATACCGTCAAATATTTGACCGAACTAACTTCAACGTCGTATCTAAAAATATTGAGATTGAGGTATGAAGACTGTGAATTCACTTGTATAATATACATATGTACATATGTGATTATATATATAATCAATAATGCTCATTATCCGTCCTCTAACACGTTCACGGGTCTGTATGTAGTCTGATACAACTAGTCAAGAGAGGCCGCACGCAAGCTAATTAATACTACGAGCTAAATCGAGCGCGACTCAACTATACGGACGAGTCAATTGGACGCGTTTAAACAGGAGAGAGTAATTTATATCCTAATTGTAAGAAGCAAGTAAATTATCAATCCAATTAAAAAAAAAATGTGCAAATGATCATCATCGTAAACTGAGCCGGCATTTATTACAATTGTTGAAAAAAGGGTGTGTCCTAGTCGGACTCTATCCATTAAAGCTAAGACGTCGTTTGAAAAGGCAGAATAACGTTTTGAATGGGAACGAAAAGACGGTTAAACTAACCAGACCGAAATGAGTCTAAATACGCAACTATAATAGTCGAAAGCAATCAGAAGCTAATGTCAAAATTCTACGTTAAGTTTCCTTCAGTACTGTCAACGGTACATAATCTGTAAGGCAATGGTTCTGTGAAAATTAAAATATTCATGACACTGACTTGTTACTTGGTCAACAGAGGATACTAAAAACTTAGAAAGTTACTCCACCTGATATTTGCAGTCGAATCATATTTTGAAAGAATTCTTCCTTGGCAGAACCCAACACTCTTGCCATAAGTTGATTCTGAAGGCCTTATCAACGTCTGGCGACGTTTATTTGACGGGTCCCTTCAATGACACTTAACTTGTGACCCAACGAGCATAAACTATCTGCCTTGACTGGGTTATGAATGTTTGTTAGATAAGGACTGGATGCTAAGAGGTGTCATTTTTATAGGAAAGGTCTTCTTAAAAGGACTGCGAGCCAATTAGGAATATACAATTCGCATTTTCTCGATATTTCAATATGTCAAAAGCGTTTCGTTGGCGCAAAGTGATATTACGGTTACTTGTTTTAGTTTCCATCATTTCTCCGCCTATTGGAATTTGTTTAACTTTTAAATCTATTTCACTAGTCCTGCCTGTATTTTTGTCACCATTCCACTTCACTTATTTTTATGACAACAGTCACATCACTATTTCACAGACAGTTTACATTTCGTCAATTTACGTACGTCTCAAATCTAGTCAGTTGGAAACTAATTAAGTGACGTTAATCCTTCGTAATTTCGGTTTGTTGCATCTACCTTGAGGAGACCTTTGACCTTAAAAACTCTTCTACTGAATTGTAAGGTCACCCTAAATTCAAAATAAATTGTTGGCGATTAAGAGCTAATATGAGCTATGTTCACGATGAAGACAAATCCAATTGGATATTTCACTCCCATAGAAAAGGAAAGGTTCACATTTAAACGAGAATAAACACACTTCAGCTACTTACAGTTTAAAATCATGCGCTGGGTCAACAATAGGCTTTTGCATCACAAACACTGAAGGTTCCGGCAGAGAGTCTGGATTCACCGGCACCTGCACACCTTTCTCCCATTCCTGTTTCCATTGGTCGGTGACAATTAAATACTCATGGCTTGCCAGTGGCTCGGAATCGGGTAATTTCATTGCGCTAATGAGATCCTTTCTGTAAGTCAAACACCCAAGTGTTAGTATGAAAATTAAACCATACGTCCGTTACACCAGCATAACCAACCTGTAAAGTTCAGCGGGAGCCTCTGTTGAACTCCGATTGTATATACTAGAGATCTTTATGTCGGCAACTGATCTCGCCTGCCAAGGAACCGATGACGATGTACCGCCACCGCCAGCAGACCCAATACCCGACGTCGTCGAGGACGATGGCAATTTAGATGATATCGTGTGTGATGTACTTGCCGCCGATGCCATGGGTATTGGGGGTGGCAGCGACAGCGCTGAGCTGTTCCCACTGCTACTGGCTGTTCCTCCTCCTTCAGGATGATGGTCATTGTCATTGGTATTGCTTGATGTTGTCGCCTTGGACCCTGTGGCTCCCGCCGCCACCCCTATCGCCGTAGATCCATTGGGTGGCCGCCCTTTGCGTCGCTTCGTTGGGGGCGGCTGCGGATCGCACTCTAGTCGGTGATTATTACCTCGTTTACCTCTTTGTGACATTTCAATGTTTGATTGAACATATATGATGATTTTCTTCGCCTATTTCTGTACAGAACTGCGGCTTCTTTCTATTTCCATATATACCTATGTGTATATGGTGGACTGGTTGCTCTTCAGTGGAAGTGTGAGGATAGGCGGGCGCGGGCTACTCCTACTATACCTGTTGGCAAAGACACTGTTCTATGAAAGCACAGGACATCGTCCCTCTACTTACATTACATTATTTTCGCAATTGCCGATATGCTTCCGCTTCTGCTTCTTTGGTTGGGTTCCCTGCCACAGAGAAAGACGACTTTTACTCCTCAATTGCGATTCACTTGCTTCAATTATCAGCAAAAAAAATTGTTCTGCCTACTTTGCCAATGCTGCTGTTGGGATGTACCCATCCGCGCCTATAACTATCTCTCTACTCTACACGGAGCAAGTGTACATGTATATGTATACTAAACTATTTTCCTTTGATGACTTTTATTTACAAAAATATATTTTGTGTATTTTTTGAGTTTTTGCTGGGAACTTGTGCAAATCCAACCGTATTATACATAATTTGGTGGAATTTTGCAAGATTTTTGTTTTCTACATTCACTGCACACTGCATCACACACTGCTGCAACAGAAGAAAAATATTTTTGTATTTCTCGTTTTTGTATTCTGCGTTCTAAGAGTTGTCAAAATAAATTTTTGTTTTTAGGGATTACTGCGGGTTTTTCGGTTTTCGCGATGGAACTTGCTGGACCGAGGGAACGAAAAGGATTTCAGGTGAAAACTTCGACCTTTTAAATCTTGAATTCGTGATAAAAGTCAAGTAAACAACACACAACACATACAGTTCTCATTCGCTCAAGTTATCCCCGCCATAGTCCGTTTAGTCAGAAATGCATTACGTTGATTTTGCACATTTTGCACATTGCTTGAGGATTTAAGTGCGGCACGGGAATATTGTACGTTTATTTACGATTCACGATTGCGTTTAACTGGGTCTGGGTTGAATAATTGGAATTTGGCCGTAATTTTATTAGAGTTGATTTTTAATATTTACAAGACGATAGACAGTCGCCATCATTAATTTGACTCCATTTTTCTTTACAAAATTCATTCGACTTG
The DNA here is from genome assembly GCA_946965025.1 of Blera fallax. NCBI lineage: Eukaryota > Metazoa > Arthropoda > Insecta > Diptera > Syrphidae > Blera > Blera fallax. The sequence goes on from OX337245.1 coordinate 86,377,724, forward strand.
CAGGGGTGATGGAATTTGACGCGAGATGTCATTGTTGTCTTTAGGTGGGTGAGTTATGTTGGGTGAGAAGTAAATTCGCCGTTTCGTTTTGACAAAAAGAGATGCTGCGCAGCGAATTGTTGCGAATTATATTTTGATGATGGGTTGAAAAATTAAACAAATCATACTTTTCTGTAGTGAGATAAAAATAAATTGGAAAGAACGCCTGAAAAAGTAGATGAATCTCAAAATTCCTTCTGGCGAATAATATTTTGTGCATATGTGGCGTTATCTGTTGGATTATCACAGTAGTAAGAAATTGATTGCGCTCTTGTGGTATGGCTGCACTTTAATAAAATTTATTGAACTATCTTTATAAAAGGCTTAAAAATACATATGCATGGGCTTAGTTTTTCTATTAAAGAACTGAAGTGGAAACAGAACTAGCTTCAAGCTAATGTACAATATACAAGAATAAATTAATTAAATATCAATGTCAGCGCTCTGAGTAAACGCAGTTTTTAATTTCTATCCGAGATAAGCAAAAATCAATTTTGTTGCAAAGCCGATTAAACGTACATATGCACTTTGAAATTGGCTCATTGGTACTATACCTTAACGTGGGAAATAAATTTCTCACCCGAGGAGACTTTTGGGGAGCTACATTAATAAATTAATAAATCAATTCCCGTGAATCAATATGATAATTAATCATATCTCGAATGAAAATGACAGCAGTTGCCTTACGTCTGAAACTTAAGGTTTGCAAGCCGATAATTTTGCACCTCCCGTCAAACAATTAGAATACTTTGTGAGGAACTATAAGTAAATTAAATTCAAATTCGAGTCAATTGGACTATTTTCTATGATAGAGTTAACATTTTTCAATGTATTCATTGAATTTTACATATAGACGGCAAAAATTTTCAGTTTGAGTATATAAACGTCAATTATACAATCTGTCGCGCTAATTATGACAGTGATAGGTAGTTTAGCATTTCTAAACTAAGTGAAATACTAACAAGAATCGACCTCAAATCTCTTTTCTGTCAATTCAACTTTTGCACATCGACTATGATTTGAAATTGTTGAAAATTGAGTTGATACGAATACAATACAATATTCTTTCTTTAAACAGTATATCACAGTTTATTTCAAAATAGATATATCCAGTTTTGTGAGCACTAGTTGCTATGTTAGTTTAAGTGAAAGTATTTTTATTTACATTAATCTGTGATACATTCCGGTGTATTTTGATATGGTTGTAAAAACTCTAGGCAGCTTCTCTTATTTATATATGGGTAGGAAGAGGTGACAGCTTAAAAAGAATCCAATTAGCGTTAGGGGGTGTCCTTTTGAAACAAAAAATTCATGTAACCTGGTTATTTATAAGTGTTGTTAGTTTTCGATCAACCGAGATATTTAAATGCACGTACAGTTGAGCTTAAATATCTTCTTGACCCGGTCGAAAATTGTCTTTTCTTATATGCATGGGTATTATGTACTTGTATTCATGCATACATACACACATACATATATATCTTAAAAAGGCAAAACTGATATTGAAGAATTTGATATATGATTGCTATCAGGTAAACATTTGTCCTGAAATGCAATATGGCATCAATTGGATTATATTAACAGCTCCTATAAATATGTATTTGGCACACAAGACCCACATATGTGGTCCAGGGCTAAGCTTCTAACGACCACTCGTGTTGTGCGTGTTATACTTTTCGCACAAATTAAAGTTCCACCCCATGGACAGAATGTAAAGAGAGGGAACGAGAAAAAGAGGAACTTTGATTATAAGGACATGGCATCGCAAAATAATCCCTTCTTACCAGATTTGAAGTGGTTCTTTCCCTATTCTTGATTTTATCTTTCTTTCACACATAACATAAACGCTGAATCAATTTCTTAAGTTATTCCTTGGGAGGTATAGAAAGAACAGAATATATGTAGGTAGTAAAGAATATTCAAAATGCAGTGAATAAGAAAATAAGAAAGCGTACTATTTTTAATGTATGCGCATAATTTGCAATTAAATACATAGGTCTAGTTCTTGCAGCAATTATCTACCTTAATATCAGCTTTTTAGCTTTATTATTATGTTTATAGTTTCTATGTTAATACTTTCCATTATTCCACGAAAAATAAAAAATAAAGGGGTTACAAATTATTCCCGGATTATTTCAAAAGCAATACTGTGCCTCCACCCAAGGACTTTGTCCATATTCATTTCCATATGTCATTGTGATTCATTTCGCTGCCATTTAATATTATCATTGTGAACCGACAGTCTAGACAAAAACGAAGGAAAGAAAAAAAAATATTAAAAGAAGTTTTGCACAAAAGAAATTTTGTGAAGAAAAAATTCTCTCAATTTTTATACTTAAATTTTAAAGAATCCAAATTTAGTTGGAAAAATTAATGATTTATTATAGAGTTTTTATTTAAAGCGAAGAACTGCCCCACAGAACTGATCAGGCTGGTGAATCTAAATTGGTGTTCCTACATTTCGTACTTTCTCGTCACAAGAAAAAGTGAAAAAGGAGTCAGTACTCGCAGTTATACGAGGAAAAACCTTGCAAAAATGTCAACTAGCCAAAACCCGAACAGTAATTCAAAAAGCAAACAAGACGAAGCTTCCTACAGCAGCAGTAGTAGTATTGAGGAATTTAATGAGACAGAGGAGCGACGTCGCAGGATTCTAAAAAATCGGAATAGGTAATAGAAAAATGTCTTCGATTGTCAATAGTAGAAAAATTAAACTTTATGTAGTCATCGGAATGTGCACACAAACGATTTCTTAAAATGAGTCACTCGACTCTTTCAATAAGAAGATATGATTCTAATGAGAGTCCACTCCTTGTGTTGACATTTAATGGGAAGAAGGGCTTGAAGAGTTTCTCAGCAGTGTCCGCACTGTCCTAGTATTTTTAGATCAGCAATGTAGTCGGCCACGATTTATTGGTTTTAATATGTATAAGTCTGATGTCTTTGTTTGAATATCTTATATATGCGCAACGGGGTTGTATTTTATTAAAGATCGTGATTCTATCGTTTGCAAACTTCTTGACGAAACCTATTCGTAAGTAGAATTCGGAGGATATGGTATTAAGACCCTGCTCCTTAATAGCTATATTGGTGGGTTCGTGACAGTAACGTAGAATCGTGAAAGCCTGAAAAATTGTTTTAGCGGACTATAATGCCATAGTTTCTAAAATGTCACATGCTATACGGATGAAAACTTGTTCCTCCACCCTTTTAATCAAAAAGATGCCACCTAAGATAAAAATTATATAAAATGCTCTTGGCCCTCCTCGTTATGATTCCTAATTATGAACATGTTTGAGTGCTTAATTGTATTTTTTATCTCGAAATTCCCTATTTTCAAATGTTCGTGATTATGTTTTGTCTTGAGCAGTTTCTCTCAACTGGCTTAATTTTCAAGCGGTTTCCGACAGACGGTGGGATTCCAGACGGCAAAAGGGCTTCATACAACTTCCACTAAAAGTTGATATCTTGGTGAATGACGTTCCTGTCGGAGCCGTGTCTAGACAGTCGCTGGTTATCTGTGACCATGTACATATATGAATGGATATCTTGAAAGTTATGTATCTGGTCTGTAAATGAAAATCCAATCGAGAACTTTATGAGTGACCTCCATTTGCGTCGCAGGAACGTTTCCTGCCTAAAGGTTAGGGCTAATCGCTTCCAATGCAGTGCTTGATGACTAAGAAGGTATTCTCGTTATCGTAAGCATATAGATCTCATATTTTTGTACGAAGTAGAAGTCGAAATTTTGCTCTAATGATGATAATCTAGCAACAAAAATCGTCATTATAGCGACGAGTTATTTCATATCGCTTCCCTTGCGTATCTGGAATGTCATTTAAAATACCTAAGTCAGTATCTAGTTCTGTCAAGCAGTCGTGCCGATTTGATTATGTGTGAGGTCGTGTGTAAGCTTATTATCTAATAAGAACTTGACATACATATGAGTTTTATCAGCACCGACTGTCGGATAGAGAAAATATGTCGTGTGTAACGACCTCCCTTAAGTGTGATCACTAGTTCTAGTTCAGAATGTCTTCGTTTTTAAAATGTCATCAAAACATGTTTTCCAGCTCTTATGATACGGCTTAATTTCGCTTTAAATGTTAGCGGTAAGCTTCTTTACATGAAAGCCTTCCCTAAGAAATTAAACGATGGTTACATCGTTATAATGTAAAACAATAAACAAAACTGTATTTTCTACTACTGTATATAACTGTTATTCTATTGTAAATTTTTTTTGGCAGGAGCACCTCCTACATGAATCGCAGTATGAGCAACAAACTGCAGCCACAGCTAGTGCAACAGCAAAAGGGTGGTGGAAGTGGTGGCGGCGGTTTGCTTTGTAGTTCTAGTGGAGCCATTTCGAAAATCGACGGTAAGACTGCCACATTACAAGGTACTGCTGTAGCTTTGATGGCAGGACCATCAAAATCAACGCCAGGTGAACGAATCACTTTGCTGGTGGACAATGTACGCTTCGTCGTAGACCCAGCTCTAGTAACTGCCCATAGGAATACAATGCTCGGCACAATGTTCAGTTCGGGCTTTGAATTTGTGCACCCGAATGAAAGGGGTGAATACGAAGTCGCCGAAGGAATCTCACACATTGTGTTTCGTGCGATTTTGGATTACTATAAGAATGGAATTATTAAATGTCCACCGTCGGTTTCGGTGCCCGAGCTCAAAGAAGCGTGTGACTATCTGTTGATTCCTTTCGATGCAACTACAGTACGCTGCCAAAATTTAAGTAAGCCAATCAAGTAGAAAAATTTTGTAAATAAATAACACTTGTATGTACTCGTATTTGCAAATAGGAGGTCTTTTGCACGAACTTAGCAATGAGGGAGCACGCCAACAATTCGAGGTTTTCCTTGAAGAGTTAGTTTTACCACTTATGGTTGCATCTGCACAAAGAGGAGATCGTGAATGTCATGTTGTTGTATTGTTGGATGACGATGTTGTCGATTGGGATGAAGAATTTCCACCCCAAATGGGTGAAGAATACTGTCAAAGTATAATATTTTGAACTTCCTTTCAAAAGCTGAAATTATTAATGAAAACGTCTATTTTTAGCTGTTCACAGTACTGCAATGCACAGATTTTTCAAATATATCGAAAACCGAGATGTAGCAAAGCAAGTAATGAAAGATCGTGGCCTGAAAAAAATACGTTGTGGGATTGAAGGCTACCCCACGCATAAAGAAAAAGTTCGCAAGCGTCCAGGTGGTCGGGCCGAAGTAAGTCAAAACGAATTGGCCATATTACATGAAATAACTTTGTTCGCTTTCTTAGGTAATCTACAGCTACGTCCAACGTCCTTTCATTCACATGTCATGGGAGAAAGAAGAGGCAAAAAGCCGCCATGTAGACTTCCAGTGTGTTAAATCGAAATCAGTTACCAATTTAGCTGAAGCGAATGCTGACCCACCACTGGAACTCGACGCAAGTAACTCCTATCCGATTCTTATTCGAACAGCCACAAGAGCATTTATTTATTTTTTTTGTTCCTTTTAAGGTGGAAACCCTATACCACCACCAGATGTCGCCATAGCACCAGAGATTCGACCATTTATTGGAGCAGACGGTGAAGAGGCAGTTGGTGGTATACTTAACGACTTAGATCAGCCTGGTTTGGCCGAAGAACAGCACTAGGATTCTCATGTTGCCTCCTCTCATACGCAAAAAAAAAATATTCAATTTTTTGTATTAATATCTATTATTTGTTTTATTCGTTATTTATTTAACTTTTTTTATTTTTTTAACATGAAAAAAATCGTTGCACATAAAGAGATATCCCCCATAAAGGAAAACAAAAAAAAAGACAATACTGAACTTTTTACTTCTAGAACGGTGGCGTCAAATGCCTTATGTCGGAATGGCAAGAATCCCAACCGAAAGAACGTTCCACGGCCATTTTCCACTTGGAGTAACGGATATCACGTTCGTCCTCGTTTATGAGCGGCTTAAATGTGCTATTTTCATCAGCATTTGACACGGGCGTATCGATATCGGCGTCTAATATGGCCTTGTAAGCAGCCAAAGCAACTCCCTGAAAGAATATGTAAAATTTGTATTGATTGTAATTAAGAATATCGTCGCGATTCTGATAAATGAGAAAAATGTAGGGTGTTGTGTGTGGTCGAAAGGCAAATAAGTTGCGGCATAAGCTACATTCTATATACTTGTGGCAAATTCGAGGAGAATGGAGTCAAAACCCGGAAAAAAATATGTTTAACAAGGATTTTCAATGTCAATACACGAATAGTGCTTTAATTTTCTAAGAGTTCCACTTGAGATCGCTTGTTGTACGGCTTGATCCAAAAGTGTTATTTTGAGTGAAATGAAGTTCTCGGGAAAAAGATTACCTTGCATACACACTGCTGAGATACGACATTAAATCAGTGTTTGTCTTGTTCAATGCATGTCTTTGTTTTATTCGCACTTCTAACGTTTTGAGGTATTTGTATTCAAGGGCGAAATGGTGAGCAAGATTGGCAAAACTTAAGTTTTCATTCGTAGTTAAGTTTTGATGCCCAGCGTTTGGATTAATTGTCTAGAATTTAAATGAATGAAAGTGAAATTCTCTTACCAAGGACGTAGTTTCAGAAACTCTTGGACGAATTACATCTATGCCTATTAAGTCCGCTTGAAGCTGTAGGAGTAGGCTATTTCCTGTCATCCCACCATCCACTCTTAACTTAGAGAGTGGAATACCGCAGTCCTTGTTCATTGCATCAAGAATGTCGCGTACCTGGAAGCAAACGGCTTCCAAAGTGGCACGGACAATGTGCTCACTAGTCGTTTCCTCACTAATGCCGCAAATAACTCTGAAAAAAAAAACAAAAAATATATATTAATTAAAAATCTGAAATGATATGGAATACAAGTATATAGAATTTTACCCCCTAGCCTCCTGGTTCCAGTATGGGGCATAAAGGCCACTAAACGCGGGCACAAAATAAACATCAGAGCAACTATCCACCGACTTTGCCATTTGCTCTATCTGGTTGTAGTTATCTATCAGACCCATGTTGTCCTTGAGCCAGTGAAATGCCGCTCCAGCTATCGCAACACTACCCTCGAGTGCATAAAATGGATTTGCATGTTTTCCCAGCTGATAGGCTACAGTTGTAAGCAATCCATGAGACGAACTAACAATTGAATTGCCAGTATTGTAGAGGAGGAAACAACCTGTTCCATAGGTAGCTTTCGCTTGCCCTCTATGCAAACATTGCTGTCCAACTAAAGCCGCTTGCTGATCGCCCAAGCACGCAGTTATTGGAATATCTTTCAAGCAATTCCATGTTATATTGCCGTAAATCTCTGCGCTAGAACGGATTTTTGGTAAGATACTGCGTGGCAGATCGAAGAATTTCAGCAAATGTTGATCCCACTGCAGAGTTTCGATATTCATTAGCATTGTACGTGACGCGTTGGTCACGTCAGTGATGTGCACACCTCCGGTGAGATTCCAAATCAACCAAGAGTCAACTGTGCCGAAGAGGCAGCTGCCATCCTTCATTGCCTGCGTCACTCTCGGTACATTATCCTTCAACCAGCGCAGCTTTAGGGCTGAAAAATATGGCGATAGAGGCAGACCGCAAAGAGGCTTTAAGTAATTTTTGTTGCGTGAGTTATTTGGAATGTTTTCCACAAGTTGATCAACAGTCGACGAAGTTCTCATGTCCAACCAGATGATTGCATTATGTAAGGGCTTTCCGGTCTCCTTGTCCCACACTACTGTCGATTCACGTTGATTGGTAACTCCCACGGCGATTATGTCCTAAAATATGCTTCATTGTAAATCGTTCAGTAAATATTTTCCCAAGTGCTGAACCATTTTTTAAAACTTCCCGCTGGACTAAAAGGAAGTTCTTGAATACGCCTTAAAAGGAATTTTATTCATCAACCTCTTTTGAGGCACCGGCCAATTATTGACAGATATAGCAATGCAACTCAAAACTTCTTTACCCGATAAGAACTCAAGGCTATCTAAAGGTATTGCGATGTGCCTTTATTTGACATTGAAATTTTTTTAAGAACTTTCAAGAACACCCGAGCGGAATGTTTAAAAGCGATGCAGTCTCTTTGGTGCAGGTTCAGCCGTCTCTGGTTTAAAATACCTTATCTACTCACTTCCACATTTCCCCCAAGGAGCTGGAGCTTCTTAATGGCTTCCTCCATGCATGTACGCACGACAGACAGTATCAGCACAGGGTCCTGTTCCACCCATCCTTCTTGTGGATAAATTTGGGGCACTACCATCTGATGATGGCAAACGATTTCATCCTTCCCTGCTTTGAAGATCATAAATCGAGCCGAGGAAGTTCCTTCGTCGATGGCCCCAATTAATTTACCAAATTTCATTTTCGTTAAATTTTATTTTAGGTATTGAACTTTGTTCGCTTACGACTGAACTAAATATTTTATTGCATTTGACACCTCGTCCAACCCCACAATTTCTTTATCAAAAATTAAAGTTCAATGAAAATGATAAAAATATTGACTGTTGTTTTGATAAAGAAATGATGCCAGATCACAATACAAATAGTTGTTTTTTGTAAAACAAGGGTACAATACAGCGGCTTTTTGAATGAGGTGAAGTCTCCGCATAGGAGTATCAAGTGAAATTGATTTAAATTGTGTAAAACTGAAACTAGGACACATAATTTAAAATAAAAGAAAGACGCAAAACGTGGAACTGTCAGAATATTCATATATCAATTGGATCGATTAGACTAAATTGCAAAGGCGTATAAGAAACTATTTCGCACAAGCATCCCATATTGGACCTAGATATTAGCAAACGTTTGAGTTGTAGAGTTGTATTTGTCTTTAGAATCTAAGGGTTCTTAACTGAGAAGCTTTTAGTGACACTTATTTCTCTGGGACGTTTATTACACAGTCGCGAGATTTGGGTCTGATAAAAGTTTTTCTGAAACTCGATTTTCCCATTATCAGTCGGAATCATTAAGCACTGAGTGACGGCGCTCACTTTATATCGGGTTAATTAATTGAAACATTTCTTTGACAAGTTCTTTTTAAGTGATCGCAATTTCTTAGAAAATTATTAACATCCAGAGATGAATGCCAAATTCGACTCTGACTACTTCATGCTCAGATCCGGATTCAGAGTCCCTCAATAAAAAATATTAATATTATATTGCTGAAGAACATTTATGTTAAGGTCATACTCCTTAAGTGGATAGCATGGATATTTGAACCCGCCAATACGCTCAAATATGGATTTATTTTTGCAACTACGCGATAGGTTAAGCAGCGTTAGTCGTAATAACTGCTCTCTCTCTCTCTCTCTCTCTCCCCAATTAGAACTTGGATTCAACAGTAGAGTTTCAACGTTCTACAAACCGAAATGCGATTTAATATAGAAAAAATTTCAATTTATAGTAAATTTAAAATTATAATCACAAATTTAGCGAACATTGAGTGTACAGGTTTGAGGGGCTTCGTTGATCTACTGTGTGGAACTTTGAACTTCAGGCCAACCTTCAAAATTATATCAGAGCGACGATGGCGAATAAAATAAGATGAAGCTTATAAAAGATTCCTCTAAGACTAGGAACATACTTGAGAGAGAGACTACGCTTCTTTTTCTCTGCACTATGTTACTAGTCCACTTTATAAAATTTGCAATGCTATAAAAAAAACACAAGTTCAAGTGCATTTTTATCCGCAACCATTGTGGTAGCACCTTTCACTTCATTTCTGGTTTTCGTCACCGCTTTATACAATGGTGAAAAAGAGAAAATATAGAAAATGCGAAAATGGCGTCATGTCTTCAGTGTTGTGCTGTGTCGTGGTACGTATTGGGTGAAGATTTTTAAGACTTAATTTTTTTACTGATATAGTGTCCCTTTTGCGAATTAAAATAACTGTTTCCATTAATCGCACATTTCGGCAATGAATATACCCCAACCGTAATACACAATTTAATCTAAATAAGCCATTAAACCCGAGCCGAAAAAAGACTAATCGAGCGATAGAACTTTTTTCTTTTTCCTCTTCACCATTCCCGTAAATACTACTTCCTAATTTTTCACAATGAAACGTTTCCTATTCCACTGTCTAATGGATGAAAAATGAAAATAATTGCGAGTGCAATTGAATAAAATATCTGGTGTATTCAGGTTTCGTCTATAAAATTGTAATTTGCAAGGAGAAAATAACATCAAGGCATTTTTTTCTCATTTTTTTTTTTTTTTTGTAAGGAAGAAATCGATACTGCAACGTATATATTGGTCGCTGATTGACGTTTGTGCTGCTGCGGGTGCTGGCGACAGATGCTTCTGTGCTCCTTTCTATATAGAGTACTTGTGTTATTTTACATCGAGTCGATTCAACCTTTTTTTTTATTTTCGTATCCACCTCAGTATAGTGCGGAGATGATCATTAATTTGGTGTTTTCGTGTCGTATTTTGAGTTTTCCATAAAGGACTATCCTCTGGCGAAACATGTGAAATTTTAAACGTAAATATAGATAGTATAAGTACATTGATATGTGCGCATATGTGTATCTACAGAACGGCCAATTAGACTGACAGTAGAAATAATTGATAAACAAATAAAGTGGCTTTTGACAGATTTTGTAGTCGAAAGTAATGAAACTTTGTGTACGGTAGTGCGTTCTGCAAAAAGCATTAAAATAAGAACGCCGAGTATAGTTTTATGACCTAATTAATGTTAGAAAATAGTATATATATATACATATGTATATAGACATAAGTATATCTAGCGTACATAGATATATATTGTCTTAGGAGGGAAAGTACATGAATTATTAGGATTGGTTCTCAATGGACTGTTGCAGTTGGGGCGATTCAATTCGGGTAGTTATTACCTTCACTTCTGTTAAACATTCACAGGCAGAAAGAAAACAATAAACACTGTCATTGGGTTGAAGATACGCATGCATGTACTTAAGTCACTTTATGACAGAACTGTGGGCTGATTCACCAAATTAAGCATCAAATCCACTTGTTTCAGTTATCATACAATCATAAAATAATATTTTTACTTGTTTTGTTTGCGAACTATGGTCTTTGATGACAAAGCTGATATGATCATACATATTTTCATTAAAGATGAAGATGCATGTAAGTAGGTACTTATGTATATCAATCCTCAGATCTTTGTATTTATGTACATTTAAACACAAGTGCTAAGTCCTACAGCCGACATACATACATATGTATGTATAATTTGAAATAATATCATAAGATAATAAGTCCACACAATTCTGATTGAAGGAAAATAAAAAAATAAAAAAAGACAAATGACATTGTGAAAGTACCTATTCGTTTTATGTTTTGATTTTTCCAACTAACAAATGACGACTTGTAGTCTGAGACCATTTGCCTGTTTCCGTGTCTATACTTAAATGCACAGGTGCCCAGGCACAGTCATGAACTCGGTTTCTGCAAGAGAGATCCGAGATATTTGTGAATTTGAGATTAAATTAAATTGTTTTATTTGTTACAATACCGGTCGGGAATATCCCGACTACGCAATGGCAGGAGGTCAGTTTATCCTTGATCTAAGAATGTATAATGCATTTATTTTCCAAACCTATTTCTAATGGGGTAAAATTATAACATGTAAACCACGGCGTTTTTGCAACTAATTAAGCTGGATCTTGGATTGGCGTTTAGTTGACGGCCGTCACTTAATGCGATGTTTTTGGCAATAACTCCCATTACCTCAATCAACAGTCTGCTGCAATTCAGTCTCTTTCCGGACTTCTTGTTTCTTTTATACCACTAACACTAACATTCATAAAATTGAAACTTTTATTTTTGCTTTAAGTAACTGGCGTGAATTTGGTGAACTCAAGGACGTCAATTGTGATATGATAAGGGTTAGGCATTAGAGATGTGGAACTGTGAAAACATTTTTTTTCTCTTCAAGAGCGTCATATTTAACGTATGACGTACATATGTATGTAATATACCTACACACATGAAGTACAGTACAACACGTAGAAATCGTGACAATTGGTTCAAAAAAGTGTTCCGTTTGTCGAATTTGTTTAGGATTTTATGATCCATATTATAAGCATAAAAAATTTTTAAGTTGTACTTTGTCCATTTCGTGGAAAATTACATACATATGGGAAAGATCGTGCTATATGGCTACATTCTTACGTAGTCTATCTCCCAACACCAATTTATTTCAACATCTAAATCTTATCATTCGAAATCCAACACCATGCCCTTTTCTTCCTTTATAAGTTAATAAGTTATAATACTTTAAAGCCATACAAGCGATACTGTTAAATGTAGTTCATAGGCAAAATTTATTATGTATTTGTTAGTAAAACATATCTACTTCATGAATGTTCTGATTCAAATTTTGTTCAGCTCATTTTTGGCTTGATGGGTACAGTGATCATATGTATTGCGTGATGCCAAGTCTGAGTTTATTATATTCTCAAAAATGCACAAATGTATGGTGTGAATTGTACGCTGGAGGTACCATTGGGTTTTATTATATTAGAAATGAAACCGGACAGCGGGTTAAAGAACGATTATGATTTATCATTTGTTTCCAAATTGAATGAAATAGATCCCGAGATATATGATTCCAATAAAATGGTGGTACGTGCTGTCCAACGACTTAAAGAATGAATGGCCTCTCAGTTCGTGTTACTTTATTTGGAAGTACGCATCATTTTCTTAAACCATTTTCTATAGTTTTTTATGCAAGCAGTAAAAAACTGCGTCTGCGAAATTTCGAAAATCGACTTCATTCATTCATCATATTCATATTCAGCCATGTATTAGAAAGTCGTCAGAAAGAAACTTAATTTTCAATGATTACTATTTTGTAAAACTCTCAGTAAACTACATTTTAGTAAGAGTAATTGTAGTTTGTAAAAAATAATCTTACTTAAAAACTAGACCTGGAAACGCTAATTATTCTGAAAATGATTTTCGAACGCAAAATTACTCCAATCCGTTCTTTGCTGATGTGCAACTTATCGCCTACCTGCCACATTTTTCACTGCGGTCTGCCAGAACTAATTTTTCTACTTTTCCGACGTTTTCTTCAATGACCACTGACACAGGACGCCCTGGACGGGGGTCGTCTTCACAGCTACCTCGCAATTGTTGAAATAAGTGAGCACATTTTTTGACCATGGCATACGAAGCCCGGAATTGAAACGAGGTGATATTTATGAATATGTACTACTAAAAGTGTGCTATCACTAATGAGAAGATGACTCGTTGAATATCTCAGGCAGTGAACTTATCAACCGTCTTTCGTACATACATACATACATATGGATATGTACATACATATATATTATTTGTCATTTTTAATTCTTAGGGTTAGTTTCCAGCTTTCCCAGTCATAAATTATGCAGTTTTTAAATTTTTTTAATTTTTTTTGATGAGGGTGGAAATTTTTCGTGGATTTTGCTGGGACGACGGCGAATGATGCATGAGAAATGATAATGTGTAGGTAAATTTTATCATTCAGCATTTTTCACTAGGCGAGTTTGCTTCGGTGGACAATAAAATTTTAAAATAATGGTTCCTACAGATCCAAAGGAACTTTTTGGGAGGAATTATTAACTGCTCAATATTATTATATATTAATTTAGTGCTGGACTAACCGACGTGTATGTTCCAAACGTCAACCCAAAGCCAACAATGAACCCAACAATGAGCAAGAAAAATTGAGAAAATTATCGAAAAAATGAATGATAGTGTATAGCCTAGAATGAAATGATGAGAAATGACAGAGCAAGACAAGTAACTAAAAAATTGTCCTCGGGCAGTTTTTGTAGCAATGAATTATCGTATTTCAGTGAAAACACTAGCTCGGAGATTTGTCTGTCTGAAGAAGTAAAAACAGTTTAGAACTTGACCTTTCCAAACAATTCTTGGTACGGTATGTTTTTACATATGCCTAATTTTGTTTAGCTATTGATAATATGTAATGTAATTTTTTACTTTTTTTTTTTGGAAAAAAATGAGTGCGCCTCATTTTTAGCTAGAGGGAATGCAGTATGCGCCATCAGGTGCAGCCATGGTTCTCCTTTCTATCTTCAGGCAGTCGGACTCTGGAACTGCTTCTTGCATTGCTTCAAGATGCAGTCCCACTTTTCTTAGCATCTATGGGGCGGATCCAATCTTTTATAGTCGTATCAGAGTTATGTTCTGTTCTCTCTTCTTCTTCAGCACTTCTTCGATCTACATGTACCGTTATGATGTTGTATGGAATGAGTTCGTCTACCCTCGATCTCAAACTGTATCTCCCTCTTAGCCACCGGCGTCTCAAAGATAGTTGTGCGGCGTATCTACATATGTTAACCGAAATATGAAATTTAAATTGTATATAATAAAAATTAGTTTTTTTTATTCTGCACTGTATGTCGTTATCTGTACCTCCAACTCAATACCTTATTAGAAAATCTTTTTCTTCACTTCAGACTCCGAGATACTCAGTAATCTCATCTAACTGGTAGTCTATTTTGTCAGTTATTGTTCACTTTAGTCTTTGATTTTTAATGTACGTAACTTTTGCCAATTATCATACACATAGACGCAATTCTTTTAAGAAGGTGTACGGTTTTTAATTTGCTGATCGCCTCAGCTGAATCGACTTTATACGATTAACAATTTTCATTTTTTTTCTTTTCAGCTTTTGTAACTAAATCTCCGTTTTGACATCACACTATTTTCATCATCAAAACTTAACAAAATCATCAAATAAAAAAAAAAAAAAAATTAAAAACCTACAGAACTTAGAGTTAAGCTAACTTCCTCAAAAAAGCGTCGTTAGATTTCCATCCGGTGGAAATAAGCTCAAAGGACTCAAACAATTTAAGCCAACCAAAACATATTTTCTCAAAATTAAGTAGCAACTGCAACTGAAGCCAAAAAACAAGGAAACAAAAGCAAATAATAAAAACTTTAAAGTTTAGTGTAATATTTTTTTTTCATTTTTTTTCGTTTTTCAAATCGAAAAAAAAGAATGCCATTAGAATAAAATTATCATTTTCGCGTAGTTCTCCTATATACTGGAGCTTAGTGCTACAGAAATATTTACCCTTCATAATCTCAATACTCAAAAATTAAAAAAACAAAAGAAAAGTTAACGAACATTTTTCAGCAGTGAAAGTAGTGTTAAAAAAAACCAAAACATTTTGCTCGAAAGCAACAATACATCTACGGCCAAAAAACCAACATTTGAAATCTAAAATTATCAAATTTTAAAACAGGAAACGAAAACACTAGTTACAAGTCACAATTCAACAGCACACATTTAACGAAAAACATCTAAAGTAATAATAATCAACCTCAAATATATATATAACCGATATATATATATATTACAAAGCAACAACGGATCATTGTTAAAGTGTTTTAATTTTTTTTTTGGTTTTTTTTAAAAAAAAAAAAAAAGAAAAAACATTAATTGTAAAATAGAAAATTTGAATGCCAACGAAGGATAGTAAACATAATTTGGTTTTCTAAATAGTTAAAACGGTGATTCTAAAACAAACGTCTAAGGACACAGAAACAAAAACACACACACCCACTGTTATCCTGAAAGATTAGGTCTTAAAATATATATTTATTCAAATTCACACTGAAAAGAAAAGAATAAAAGTACAAAGATAAAAATAAAAAAAAAGAGTAATTATCATAAGGTTTATACAAATTAAATAAAAAACAAAAAAAAGGAAACTGTTATAACTAACAACACAAGTGCGGACTGTTAAATATAATTAAGTGAAAAAAAAAAAAAAATACAAAATATACTAATAAACGGAAACAATAAAAAACGGAATAATATAAGGCATTTTTACGTATTAAAAAAAAAAAACGGAAGTAATATAAGCTATATATTCATATATATACATATATGTGAATGTATATATGTGCGTGTGAATTGCGTGAGTGAAGGATTAAAGTAAAAAACAAAGTTTATGCAACATAAAAAATTAACATCACTGTGATAATTATTATAAATTTATTATTAATTAAAAAGTAAGAATAAATGGAGTAAAAATTAAAATTAAATTAAAAAAAAAACATTGAAACAAATACGTGATATCTTAAAGGACTTCGATACATATATATTATATATAAAAAAATAACTCTTAGGTAAATTAAAAGACTTTGCAATCTTTAAACAAATAATAGAAATACATATATATTTAATAATAATAGTGGTTCTCATCAAAAACAAAACAAAAAATTAAAATTAATTTCATAAGTTAAACGAAAATTTCTCATTGTGACATCAATTGCAACAACATAAACAATATTTAAATAAAAACAACAACAAAACCTACATTCTAAAATAAAAAATCAAAAAAAGTAAAAGTAAAACGTGTAACTTAAAACGATTAATATATGAATTTATTAAATATAAATAAACTCGAATTACAAGAAATTTAAAAAAAAAAGTTCTTACGTACCTTTCCTTCAATTTGTTCGATATAATTGTTTTTCATTTTCTACGGCCTTGCTAAAAGAAGTTACATTTAAATTAAAGTTAATAACTATAAAATATAATAATAACAGACAAAATAAATTATAAATAAAAGCAGTAACTAAGCGTATTTCTGTTAAAGAGGGGAATTTTAAAAATATACAACAGGAGCAGCTATCTTGAGTATTATCCATAAGAAACTCTCCGACGCTTCGAAATCAACACCGAAGAGGTACTCTTCAGTATGAACACGCAAACAAAAAATTTTAGACCCTTAGAAGGTATGTAATCCTGTAATATGTAAAATTTCATTCTAATTATCACTTTTCGATAAGTTAATCACAAAAAGGATTCTGAAGAAGTTTTCTTTTTCTAATTAGTAGAGATCCCATAGAGTTTTTAGGAATAAAGCAATTGAGTACGTAGGCATATAGAAGGCTTATAGAAAAGAACCACAAACTTTTTTTATATGGATTGTTTTTATATAGAGAGAAAAGAATGAAAGAGTATATGATGACAATATGCGTAGATTTTATAACTTATGAATGTCATAATAAGAGTGCCGAACTTAAATTTCGCTCCATTTCTTGTTTTCTACTCGTTTAAAGTTGATAACACTTAAATTTCACATTGGGATATATTTTTGTGCAACCTGTTGAATCGAGTGAAGATTTGGGATAATGTGCATACCCAGCAATAAAAGACTACTGTATTCTCTTCTAATTTGGCTATGTTAGTATTCCTACCGCTTCAGAGAGAGGATATAGCACTGGTTTATTGACGTTAAACTCAAAGTTGAGTTTGGAAAGCACTCTCTGTTATTAAGACTGCAAAACCTTTGTTTGCTATGTCTCTGTTCACAGTTAATAAAAATATAAAGCCATTTATAGGTTTCAAAGCCATCGTGCTTAGTATTTTAAGTCATGCTTAGCTTTCAAAGCCATACTTGGCCTTCTAATTTGAAATTACCTTTCTTTCATACAGTACATACAGTACCACCAACCTAACAATAGAGGTATAATATTGATTCTTGACGAAAGGACCGAACGACCACTGGATGTATTAATTATTTTAATGGGTCATTAAAACAATGAAAAGAAAAATTTAGAAAATCATGTAGCTGTGTAAAATCAGCTGTGATGATCATCTGAAAAAGTAAATAACTGAAGTAATATAATTAGGAGCACTACCCCATCAAACAAAGAAAAAAATTAAATAAATGGAAGGACCATGTCATACAATAATAAAGCCTACCTATCAATAGTTTAGTGCTATCATGGTTTTCTTCATACTATGAATTAGATACGTTCTATCATAAGGCATCAATTCTCTCGAAAAATATTTGGAAGTAAATTAACATAGTTATTGTTTCACATGTAAATTCGAACATTTCACAAAAAAACGTGTCTTGTATATAGATACATATTTAGCTCTTAGGAAGTGAAATTATTTTCAAAATGAAAAGACTTGTTGAATAATTCAATCAGTTTATTGTTTCAACTATTTTATCTAGGTCTATTGTGTTCCTAATTTTGGTCTAGTCAGTTTAAACTGGGTTAATGTAGTTTTGGTCATTATAAGAATAAACCCATTTATACTTTCTTTGGCGAAAACATCGAAAAATCTTTGTGATATGCACACTCAGATTGAAAGTAAAGTATACTTATTATAAACTCGGTATTGGTGGCCTCTTTCCTTTGAGACAATAAGATGGGTGGATCATGGTCGACAAACTAAATGTAATAAGCAATGATTGGAATGGACGTGAACCCCCTCTACAAAGTCAAGCTATCAACCTTTTTCGCCCAAGAAGACAAATTGTGAATTATCTGTGATAAATAAGTGGAGAATTAGAAGATAATCTTCTTCTTCTTTCTCTTTTATTAACCGTTGAAATATATAACGAGTACGTTCTCGTACATCTTATGCTACATATTTCTCCCACGTATCTGGCTTGCTACTGCGCCGCTTGTGGGGTTGGCTAAGTTTGCGGACCTCAATATCCTTCTACAAGTCGCTCTATTTTGGATTACTTCCTCGTTGAGGCCGATTTGCTGTTGTTTTTGCATTTGAGTAATCCAATTGTTTTTTCGTTAGAAGATAATAAATGCTGAAGTGACGACGCGAAAGTTAACTAAAATATAGGCTCCAAAAATATCTTTCAATAAGGCCAGCCTATCTATTTTAGAGAGTTTTTTGTCCACAGATGAAGTAGTCCAGTCTCTGAATCTTGATAGAAGGTTTAGGAATTACAGCATCTTGTTAAAACTGGAATGGACGTGAAATGAAGTCAAAAGAATTGGCTATGAAAACGGCAAGTTGACAGAGACTGTGGACGCAGCATTTAATAGACTTATTCTTAGATATTGAAAAATCCTTTGACAACTCCGCCTTGCTCAAACTAGTGGGTTGGAATAATAAGTATAAGCTTCGCTAGCTGTATGTGTTTTATAAACTACTGTGCTAGATACCTTGTTTTTTCGCCCATGATGAATGTGTTGGCAAATGTCTGGGCTGGGTGTAATTAGCAGCTGGTGTCGTTAATCGCTCCAAGACTAAGACGATGCTACCAGAACGAATAGATGAGTTATTAAGATCAGGAATTCATTCAGAGAAAAGCATTTAGGGTAACATGATTAGCGCGTACATATGTACATCGCGTAACTACACTGCAAGCAAATTAATTTTTATGCCACCAAAATTGGGCCAATTAATCACAAATGCAAACATTTTCACTTTAGAAATTCCACCACAAAATCAATATCATATTCTTTATTATTCTAGTTGTGAGTTCTTTAGTTGCTACTCTTGAAATGGTTCATTTTTTAACCAACCATAAGCACTGCATATTCTTTTTTATTCATCTCAAGACTTGGTGAAAATTGAAAGGAATTTTACCTGATTGGCTGCTACTATTAAAAAGAGTGAATCTTCACACTTCAATCGCCAATAAGTCCGCTACTTTTACAAAACAGTTCAAACGAATAAACCATTTACATATTCAACTAAACTAGTCATTTAAGCTAAATTATTTTTCCAAATTTTTTTAGTCGATTGGTTTGAGTTAGAGTGTTTTCCCTGAAGAATGGCGAATTATGACTCGCTTGATATGATGAAATCATACAGAAATGTTTTTTTTAGCTAGTATATAAAAAACAAGTTAATGTAAGTGACTGTAGTCGGAGACTCATAAAAAAACTAGTAACTAATAAGTCCGCATTTTGTTCTTTTGGACAACTGCGCAGGTTGTTAAGGTTCGGGTACTAAAAATGAACTGAAAGGTCTTTTATGATCCAGCCTATCGTGTCATGGAAAAGTCCTGAATTAAAACGTTTTGATTCGACAATAAACCGAACCAGGTCGACAAGTAGTATTCAGAAGACGATGGCGACAACTCAGTGAATTTTATAAAAAATAAAATAAGTTATTATTTTGTCGCCGATAAATGCTACTGAGCCAGGACTCTGACCGCAATATGACTTACAGTGTTTTTTTTCTTAGTATTTCTACTTTCTCATACAATTTTCTTTCTAATCAGTTTCGATTTATAAAAAAAAATTGACTCTATCATTGTCTGCTTCTCGTATTTATTGTGTCTTAAAATCGTTTCAAAAATTTCATTTGTTTGTAAAATAAATTGATAAGTTTTCGTTTATTTTTTATAGAAATCTATGAGAACTACGATAATGGTCCAAACGGTGATGCTTTCTTTATGAGCACCATGAGAAATCTTAATATGCCAACAAGTTTCCCACCAATTGGAACTTTTACTCTCGACTCAACTTTGGGCCCACCACCGCAGCCCCAAAGTACGATCGGGATTTTCGATGCGAACGAAGATCAAACAACTATCGGGGTATTCTCCTCGAATAGTGTTTTATCGAATGGTATTAATACAACTGGCAATTCATCGTCATCATCATTTGGGGCATCAAGCATTACGGGGAACAATGATTCAAGTCAAGCAACTCGTGAGACTGGTATCATTGAAAAACTATTGGTAACGCTGTTATTAGTTTCCAACTAGCAAAAGTTTAATAGATAATTATTTTCAGCATTCTTATGGATTTATCCAGTGCTGTGAACGTCAAGCTCGTTTATTCTTTCATTTTTCGCAGTTTAGTGGCAACATTGACCATCTTAAGGTTGGTGATCCTGTTGAGTTTGAAATGACTTACGATCGTCGAACTGGAAAACCAATAGCAAGTCAAGTTTCGAAAATCGCTCCTGAAGTCGTAAGTAAAATGAAGGATTTTTCGTTTTAATTTCATATAGACTAATTCAAATGGTTGTCTAAAAGGTCCTTTCGGAAGAGCGAGTTACTGGTACTGTGACAACTGAGTTACGTACTGATTGTGTCAATAACCTTTTGGCATCGAACGAGACTACCGGTCGTATTAGCTATGAGAATCGTGGCGAATGTTTTTTTCTACCCTATACCAAAGACGATGTTGAGGGCAATGTCAATCTGAGAGCTGGCGATAAGGTCAGTTTTCAGATTGCCACGAACCAAAGGTAAATTGAACGGTTAGAAACAGAAGAAACTGATTATAACAAAGATATTCTATTACAGAGGAAATTTAGGTGCTTGCCATATTCGTCTAGAAAATCCAGCGCAGCCAGTTAAGTATCGTGGTGTTGTGTGTTCGATGAAGGAATCCTTTGGATTTATTGAGAGAGCTGATGTTGTGAAGGAAATATTTTTCCATTTCTCTGAGGCTGAAGGCAATGTTGAATTGCGTCCGGGTGATGACGTCGAATTTACTATCCAAACGAGAAACGTATGAATATAAAAATGAAGTATGTGTGGAATGATTAAAGGAATTAAAATATTTTCAATAGGGACGGGAATTTGCATGCAACATAACACGTTTGCCTCCTGGATCTGTTATATTCGAGGATGTTGATTCAACCATCTATAAGGGACAAGTTCTGAAACCGTTGGATCGTAATAATCCAGCTCGTCAGACGAGTGATCCACTGCCCGGACGGATTCGATTCCGGGCTGCAGATTACTCTGAGGACGAGGTTCCTTTCGGTGACAAGGACCAAGTAAGTATAACACTTCGAGTACTTTTGTCCCTACATTTAGATTTTTGTAAGTTCCGAATTTTCATCCTGCCCGACCACAACTTTCATTAGTTAGATTACTGATCTTTATAGAACATTTCATTTTAGAGTTTTATCAATTTTTGCTTTTCAGAAAGGTGACTTTACTCTGCGTCATGGTGATTGGGTGCAATTTCTGTTGGCAACCGATAGGCGAGATCAATTGCAAAGAGCGACATCTATATCTCTGCTCGATGAGACTTTTAAAGTTTCAGGAGAAAAACGCGAGCAAGGTATAGTAGCATCTTTGAAAGATGGTTTTGGCTTTTTACGCTGTGTTGAACGCAATGTTCGCTTATTCTTCCACTTTACGGAAGTGTTGGATACCGTAAGTTAATTAGATTACCAAAAATGTGTATTTTCTTAATATTTACATTTTAAAGAGTCGCGAAATTGTCCTTGGTGACGAAGTGGAATTCACCGTTGTTCAGGAACCTGGTATTACTTACAACAATTCGCGACTAAACGCGATTCGCATTAAATATCTTCCACCAAATACGGTTCAATTTGAAACCCTAATGGCAAGCAATATTGAAGGTATGTACGGTGTTTCCATAAAGAAAAAATAAATTAATAAATAATTTGCTTTTACACAGGATACGTTACTCGTGAAGCACCAAAAAGCCCAGTAAAGTCACAAGATCGTGTGGAGGGTGGCGTTATTACATACGACCACGGTGACAGCAAAAAGACTATTATGTATTTTCTTAAAGACTGCGAAAAACCACCAAGAATTGGCGATAGAGTTCGCTTTGACATATGTTTGGTAAATAAAAAAATTTCATTTGGAATATCATATTCTTATTGCGATTCTGTAATTATTAGGTTAAAAGAAACAAAGAATTCATTGCTGTTAATATAACACAACTGCAACAAAGTGCAACGAACCAAAACAATCAACAAGACGAAATAGTAGCAAACGGAGGCAACCAAAATGGATTTAGTGCTCCTAAAATCGAAGATTTCAAAACAGAGAATAACAACTTAGCTGAACCCGGTCATACTTACAGAGGATTCATAGCGGTTATAAAAGAAAATTTTGGCTTTATTGAAACGCTTTCCCATGACGAAGAGGTATTTTTCCACTTTAGCAACTATGTTGGCAACCCTAATTGGCTAGAATTGGGCCAAGAGGTTGAGTATACGCTTTCGCCCAATGGTAACACTTCGGCATCGGGAAACTGCTTGCCAGCGGAGAATGTTCGCACCTTGCCAAAAGGTTCAATCAAGCAACCAGCAGTTTTAGATGTAGTTCACAATGGTGTGGTTGCTCGTCCGCTACGTTGTATTAACCCCGATCAACAAGAGTATGCGGGTCTCATTGAAATTCTCAACGAAAATAAGGTTGCTGTGTCGCAACATGAGTTCGGCATAACAAGTTTGACGAACCGACGTGATCTCTTACAAAAGAATGATTTAGTAACTTTTAAAATTGATGAGATAGGTCGTGCCGCTGAAATAACTGCCGTGCGCCAAAAGAAACGCGCCACTGTAGACTCTATTAAGGGACAATTTGGATTTCTAAACTATGAGATCGAGGAGGGGAAAAAGCTATTCTTTCACATGTCCGAAGTTCAAGGCAGTACTGCTGCCTTGCATCCGGGAGATACTGTTGAGTTCTCAGTGGTAACCAATCAGGTAAATCTAGAAATTGTTAATGGATATATCAATTTTAGAAATTCTTAACTAAAATCTTTATGCCTTTGCAGAGAAATGGAAAATCGTCGGCATGTAATGTAGTTAAGATTAACGATAGGCCAGATAGACTCATATCCCGCTTGAAGCTGAATAGCACAACTGATGATTCCTTGCCGCGCCTAATTGTGACTCGAGTACCAAAAGGGCCACAGGGCAAAGGCTTTTCTCCCCAAGCTCGCCTTTATAGAATTCCTGGTATTATACAAGAATTATTCTATGTTGACTTCAATAAATTGTTTCTTTTTTACTTTACAGGAGCATTAGTAGAGTAAAACTCGAAATAATACACACACACACACATTTACACCCAGACACACACACAAAGTGATGAAAAAAAAACAGCAATTTTTGGCGCGATCTTCATAAACATGCCTGATTACTGCTCGTCAACTGAAACAAAATAGTTTACAAATAATAATTAAGTAAAAATACACAACAAAATAATTATAAAAAATATACGAAAAAATTGAAGTAAAAAAAGGAAAAAAAAAGAAAAAAATAAACAAATTATTAAAACATTGCAACTTGCTGCTTATATAATTGTAATTTCCCTCAAACGAAGTAAAAAAAATGAAGCAACGTGATGACTTTCTCAAACTTTCTCTCTTTCTCTCTCTATCTCTCTTTCTTCCCATGTATTTTGCTCTGCGTTTGGTTGCTTTCAAAGTAGACTCATACATAACTAAGCAATGATTCAATAAGATACAGTAATTAATTTAGTTTCTATTTAATTTTTTTTAATAAAGAGATTTTAACGAAACAATAAAACCTTAGAACATAGTAACATGTATGTCTAATACGATAAAAAAAAAATCAAAAAGCGTTAATGGGGAACAGTAACGGGCAAAAAGGGACTCATAACAAATTAAATTGTATATTAACATTTGAAAAGAAAATATATTTCATGAAACTAACACATTTTATGGTTGCTGGCAGTTTATTTATATTTTTTAATTTGTATGTTTGTTATTCCAAATATATGTACATATGTACATATGTAGGGCTATGCAATACGGAGTTACAATTCGAATGGTTGTTGCTTTGTACTAAGATCTTATTTTAACTCGATTTTTATGCATACATATGTACATATGTATATTGGCATTATCACTTTAGTTTTTGCTTTATCAAGTGATAGTTTCTTTCTTTACTGCTCAAGTAATAAACAAAGAAGAAACTACTATGCAAACCCATCCAACTGGCTGCCTATATTGAGACCCAATAACCAACGAGTAGATGTACCAATGCTAAGCTCTTTGTGTGACAACCGGTTTGGCTAGTAAACCATTAAGATGTGGCGCAGACACTTTAAGGAAGAACTGTAGCATGCGGTTGACTAGCAATCACCCTATGAACTTCTTCAATACAATAGTACTGACTATTACACTCGTATACATATATATGTACATACACAAGTATATTTACACTCTATTTAATAATAAAAGGTAAGCGGTTGTAAG
Organism: Blera fallax; assembly: GCA_946965025.1. NCBI lineage: Eukaryota > Metazoa > Arthropoda > Insecta > Diptera > Syrphidae > Blera > Blera fallax. The sequence continues at coordinate 86,402,500 of OX337245.1, forward strand.
TCAAAAAAAGTTTTTATTTAAAAATGAGCAATGAGCCAATTTCAAGGTGCATATGCACGTTTAATCGGCTTTGCAACAAAATTGATTTTTGCTTATCTCGGGTAGAATTTAAAAACTGCGTTTACTCAATTGTTTTCGATTAATTTTTTGTGGAAGTCTATAAGATTGAAGATCGGTAGATGATTCCTAAGTCGCGCAATTAAAAACGGTTGTGTAAAGCGATACTGAGAGTAAACACTTAGAGAGCGTAGTGTTCTATGTACTCTGTGATGGAAAAAATGATTTTGTTTAATAACAATACAAAGTAGATATACCTATGTGCGTTTGACGTGCATTTGGAGTAAATTATCTCTAGATACCTTTTTTCACTGGGTGCAAAGTACTGACGGTTTCGTTCATTACCCTCGTGAAGCTGCTTTAATTGTCTGACCCGTAAAGTTTTTCTGCAGAATTAGAAATATAATTCCTGTAAAGCAATATTACCTAATCTCCAAATACTTGTGCCGATGAGAATCCACAAACGTGCACCTTCCACAAAATTAATACCTATCTAAGTAGGGTTTCCTTCGAGTTTTCAAATTTATCTTTAAATTATGCCCTCACCATTTTTTACAGGGAAATATTTACTTCTATTTCTCTCTATGTCCCTTTGTCACGCCATAAAACATCATCTACATCTCCCCCTTGGTACAACCGCTAACTTCGCGCCTTACGTAACAAAAGAAACAAGTTATGGGCAGTTTTCCTTCGTACCAATTTCATCTCTGACTATTCTACCTTCAAATAATCCACACACCATTGCCAATTTTTTTGCCACCTTTTCTGCATCAATCCTTTTATCCTGCTCTTATCGAAAATAAATTGCTAAGTCTTAATGATGAATTCTTGCCTGGCCCGGATGGTCTCCCTGCCATTTTTCTTAAGAAATTTTCATCCAATCTCTCCCTCCCTCTCTCTCACCTCTTTCGGCTATTCCTTTCACAAGGAGAATTTCCGTAGATCTGGAAGACCGGTTTCATAACCCCCGTACACAAAAATATTTCAAGGAGCGAAGTAACAAATAACCGCCCCATTGCAAAACTTTCTCATATATGTACCTAAACTCTTTGAGAGTATTTTGTACGAAGCCTTAAGCTTTCAGTGCAATTTTTTTTTATCAACGTGGCTTTCTGAAAGGTATATCAACTACGACAAATCTCGTCTAATCCTTAGAAAATGGCAAAGAAGTCGACGTTATTGCAACTGATTTTAGTAAAGCTTTTGATATGATATCTCATAACCTAATTCTTTTCAAATTGTTCGACCTAGGTTTCGGACCCATATTGTTAAAGTGGGTATCATCCTACCTGGAAGATCGTTTTCATAGTGTTCGCTTTAGATCTGTCCTATCAGTCCCTTTCTTGGCCACTTATGGTGTTCCACAAGGCAGCCATCTTGGTCCTTTCTTCTTCATTCTAACTATTAACGACGTTGATAGGATCATAAACGTAAACACCACATGTCCCCTGCCCGCCTTTATTTTCTTCATGGTCAGCCGATATCCATCGTTCATTCTCTTCGTGACCTTGAAATATTGTACGATAGGGAATTAAATTTCCGTTCCCAATTCTTAAAGCAAATCCTCACTTGGCTTAATCAAACGGTGGTCCAAGGAATTCTCCGACCCTTACGTGACTAGATCCCTCTACATTACCTTTGTTCGCCCTCTCCTTGAATATGCGAGTTAAGCGTGGTCCCCCTTTCAGCAAGTGCATGTGTAGAATCGAGAACATTCAACGTCGTTTTCTTCGTTTTGCCCTTCGAGGTCTTTCTTGGAACGACCCACTTATCCTGCCTCCCTATCAAAACCTACTGAACCTCATCAACTTGAATTTCCTTGAGAAACTCAGAGATTTCATTCTTCGACTTCTCTCAGGCTCTATCGATTGCGTATCTCTTTACAACTCAATTTTCTTCAATACCAACCCACGTAACTTACGATGCCCTCGGCTGTTCTATCTACCAGCCCATCGCACCTTATATGGCTCCAATGAACCAATATCCCGTATGCTGCGGAAGGTTAACTCAAACCTCACCCATTTCAATTTCAATCGCAGCACTCCCAGCCTCAAACCTGATCTCCTCAACCATTCTCCTTAGCTTCAAGTCTTAGTTTTTAAGTCAGCTGTAGCTTGTATTTAGCCAAATAAGTGGGGGCTGTCGCCCCCACCAAAATAGGGATATGTTGTATGTATGTATGTACATAAGAACGTCGCTTTAGAAAAGCGATACAAGAGCGGACTACGGTTTTTTTTTACATATTTGGGACTTAACGTGATCTAAATTATTAGAAAGTTTGCCTAATTGTTCGTTACTTTCGAACCGTGTTGAAACAGTTTAAGAAAAGAATTTAGAGAAAATTGACTTAAAAAGTATGCAAGCTTCACTCCTGTCGTTTCGCTGGTTCAAATGAAATTTTTTTTTTTTTTTTTATAATTTGCACGCACTCAAGGGGTTATGAATACCCTTTTACATGTTTTCACACGGTGCGGGCGTTGGAAAGATAGATAGAGAGAGAGAAAGAGATTGGTGTAGTGGTTTGAAACTCAGGTGTTATTAGGTTTCACATTAACTCCAGGGGTGGTGTCCAGAATAACTGGGGAGATTTGTTTGTTGTCATTTATTTTTTGCCTTCGCTTCTGATTCACAGTATTTTTTTCGCAGTCCACCTGATGTTATAAGCATATCAATCATCAACAGAGCGAACAATTTCTCCAGCCATATGACAAACCTACTGCCAGTGTTATGCCTTCGCAGTAGTTTTCTCATAAGCTTTCGCAATTGATTCGACTGCCTCTTATCATATAATGCTTGCTGACATCAGGGATTGAACTGTGAACCATCAGCTCGACAAACGATGACGCTTCCACTACACCATTGCCACCCTTAAGAAAATAAAAAATGTAGTGTGAAGGCCCGACCCGACTCAAGTAGTACATTTGAATGAGAAACTCTACTTAAAATTGTTACCTACTCTCCAACTTTCTTGACATGGTTACCGCGACACTTGCATTTGATTTCCCGCATCAGTTGTTGTTTAAAGGGGTAATCTTTATTCTCTTTATTCTGCCCTTCGCTCCACGGTCTTAATTGGTCAAGTTGTGTTTTACTCGCTTGTAAAGCTATAAGGGATAGGGAAAAGGAAAAGCATATTGTAAAGTAATGGCTAAAGGTTTTTTTTTAACGAACGCTGAACGAATTTCAGGATATTTCTGTGTAATTTACATCTAGTAAAGGCTGGAAACGTTACCAGTTCGTATAGTATGTGTGTTTAGTGTTCGATAACTCTAACCATACATGTATGTATATGTATAACACTACAAAGTAAGTAAGATCAATGATAAACTACGTTAGTTACATACATATGTACGTACATAAATAGCTTACTTGGGTGCGCCGTCTTTTGTTCGTTAAAGTATCGGAACTGTAGAGATATGCCTTTTACTTAGCTTTGCTATGCCAATTTTCAGGATGCATGTTAGCGATATGAGATAAAGAGCTCTTTTCTACAATGTATCACATGTCTGTGAATAAGGAAAATAAATTCACTGCGGATTCTGAGGTTTGTACTGTCGAATTCTTTTCCGTATACGTACATATATGTACATAATAAATTATGGAACTGATTTTGGTAAACTTTTTTCTGTTGCATAGAGCTAAAATTGAGTTGTCGCTTTTTAAGACGGGTGGAGAAACGACTTAGGATAAAATATCTGTGATGAGCATATAACTTGTGATACCTCGAAAGCGGTTTGAGACAGACATACATATTTAACAGTTTAGTATAGATCCGAAAATGCTTTATTAGGACACTAATTTTTCTCAAATTTTTCGGAAGCATTAATTTTTAGAACATACATATGTACATATTTACGTATCATATGACGTCATATTTAAAATTTAAAAAAAAAATGTATTTGGATTCTACTCAAAGAGCTCTTTTCAACGATGTGGCACATGTCTACGTATACCTAATTAAAGAAAAAAAAAAATGAACTGGATAAGGGTTCTGAAAAATCATTCCGGCGTTTTATTTGGGTCAAAGTGGTGACATAACAAGTGTAACAATTATTTAACTTTTATAGCTTAAAAATAAGAAGATGGTGGCGAACGGACGGACACAAGAGTGAGAGCAATAGGATTCCGTGATTTATTTATACACGTACCTATAAGTATACGGAGCTCTGATAAAGGAAGAAAATCAAAGAAATGAATCTGAACGTGTGTTGCTTCTACAATTACTACAATTGTGAGAATCGGAAAAAGCTTTATAGAAAGTGGATGTGATTGGAGAAAATGCTGCTCGGCGAATCTTACTATATATTTGCTGTTATGGTGTTTGTGTCCAAACATTTTCATTCCCTTGAAAAGCAGAAAATGCAAATTATCTGTAAAAGCATTGACCAATAAAAAAACAAGAAAATTCTAATGTTCTTGCAACTTGATACTTTGTCTTGTCATCTTATAGTTTGTCAATTATGATACCAAGTAGTGAATGATTCTTAAAGAAAGACGATTCTCGTATTGTACTGTGTAGTAGAAGTGTGCAAGCATCTTTAATGGAAAGTTATAAAATCAAGTTCCAGAGCGGAAAATAATTTGTCACTGGTTACGTCCAGACTTTCATGCGTTCATAAGTTATTTTAGGAGAAACGATTAAAAAAAACTACTATGTATGTACGTTAAAAAAAAGGGGGAAGACGAAAAGGGTTTTTCTTCTTTTTAACAAGAAGATTCGAGGAAAATATTTATTTGACTCACGATTGATAATAAGACCCTCAGAATGCTGACCATGACTCTAAGATAGCTAAGAAAGAAAGAGTTTACAAAAAGATATGAGGTGACATTCCGGTACATCGGCTATGAGAATATGACTGACTGTCGAATGACCATTTGCAACAGAACGGACCTCAAACAACGACACATTAAGTTAAAAATAAAACGCAATGTATTGAAATTTTCGCTTTTATTATGTATATGTATGTTAAATGAGTAAATGAATGAAATAGGAAAATGTATGCAATAAACTCATTTTTCTTCCTTTCATTGTTTTGTTTTTCTTAAGTTTGATTTTTTGTTTTGTTCTTCAATATTGTTTTAAGCAAATTATTGCTCATTTGGTACTTGGTACCTAAAGGATATAAAACGGAGTTAATATTTGTTTTTTTTTCTAATTGGAAATCGTCAATATTTCTCATTAATATTATGAGTATTTAGCAAATTACAATACTAAATTTAAATTAATAACCGTAATTAAATATATATATTTTGTTTACTTCTTATAGATATATAAAGAGCAAGTATTCTTTACACGTGATGAATGTATGTATGTATGTATATAATATGACATGATTTAATATTGCGTTACGATGATATTATATGTATATGAGTGTCTTATGATTTCCTTATTAGCAAAAATGTATTTTTTATTTCTTAAATAAAAACTAAAGGGACTTGATTAAAATTCAATTACCGCATAGTTGCCAAAGAAATGTTCTTGTGATCCACACATGCTGGAAATAAAGTGTAACAACATTTAAACTAGAACAATTGAATAATAACTTGGAAAGGTCAGGAGTTTTGATAAGTTTCTCTTTTATCTGCATCTGAAGTTATACATTGTTACATATGAGATACAACATAATATCGGCAGCAATATTAGGATCGTTAACTAAATTTGCTGATGATATGGAATGTTTACGGCTGAGGAAAATAATTTGAAATTCATCGACAATTGTGTCGTGAGTATTTGGTTACATAAAAGTTATGCCAAAGTTGTAGTCTAACACCCGTCCGACATTTATAAAAGCTACAAACGCTTAACGTCCGTTCGGGATGTTAGTCTTTGATTATTGAAAATAAATCTGACCCACTCCTATTGCTCTCGGCTAAATCTTTCCTAAATACTAAACGAATAAATATTTTAATAATTTACTTAACCGCGGAGTAATTTAATATAGACACTGTCTTGTTTTAATTTTTAATGTATGACATGAGAACGATTAAATTAAAAAAAAAAACTTATTTACAAAAGAGCTATAGGCTGTAATTTCTTTCCAGTATTGATAAAATGATTATGATAATAGTGAGTGTAAGTAACATGAATATGAAAGTTGAATGGTAACTATTATGAAGTGGTCTCTACGTCTTTTGTCCATCAAAAAATATTTTCTTTTAAATACTACTCTTTGAAACAAATTCATGTAGAATATCACATGCCATTTCTATATTGTTCCTTGATATGCCCAGGGCTGTTATGGCATTCTCTTTGGAATAGCCCTCGCTCATTAACCGAGCTATGTACTCCAAATTAATGTTTTCGTATGGCACGTTACAGTCTTTGTTATTGATTGTCACATTTTCGTACAACAGGGGATTTTGCTGCTGATGATGCGAATGATTTGAACTGGATGATGATGCTATATGTTGACTAGATGCTGAGTAAGGAAAGGCTTGTGGATTGTAACGCACATGTTTGGTATATGAATTTGATGTAGCTGACGCGGTCATATGGTACACACTATTGCTATTATCGACTGTGCTTGAACTAATATCACTGCTTTCAACTGATGATGTTGAAATGGAGACCGGAACTCTGGCTTCCAGCGGTCTTGTATCTATGATACCCGATATGGTTTCGGCTGGACCAACGATTTCATCATCCGCAAGGGAACGTTGTGTTGGAGGCATTACTGGCGATGCTGTTACTGGGGTCGAAGTAGAAATTCGCTGGAGTCTCAATTCATCGGCAAGGGTGTCAACATTCTTTTGAACAAGGTTGTGACGAGGGATCGGTGGGGCTGTAGTTCTCGGTACTTCAACTGCAGCTGTAATGTTTTCGGAGCTTCTGCTAAGGCTACATGCCTGTAACGGCATGCTATTTAAATTGAGCAAACTTGAGGTAACATTTGTTGGGACAGCTGCTGGTAATTGTTTTACATGCTGTTGCTGTTGTTGTTGTTGCTGTTTAGCTGTGTTGTCTACGCCAGGTGAGGACTTTCTCGGTGGTAAAGGTGGGGCAACTGGGTTATGGTGACCATTGTTATTTGGGTTTTGCAAAATTGCATACGATGAATTGCAGTTTTCGTTGTTTTCTGCTGACATTGCTTTTGCGAATGGTTTGTTGTTGGTACTGCTGGCCGCAAACGCCGTTGAACTGGTGCTCATAGCTGGTGCGCTCATACGATTTGTCGATTTTGCGGCTGACGAACCGACCGCATTGACGCAGGAAGAAGATGAGGATAAGTTAGATACCTTACCCCCATTATTTGCTGCTCCATTTACAACATGCAGAGGAGGTGCTGATGGCTGTGGATGGGATTGAGAAGCAGGTATAGATAGCGTTGGCTGATGGCCAGCGTACAGATCATTTTGAACGGCCATTAGGCTGGGAGTGGTGCTACGGCGTGTCAAGCGAGGTGATGAATGAGGGCTTTGTTTGTCCGAACGTGATGAAGAACCCATACTGTTGCTAAGAGCGTGCAAAGATGAAGTTGCGATGTTGAATTCTCCAAAATCCTAGGAAATAAATTAAATTGGAAAACTAAAATTGTCAAATGCTAATTAAGGAGGAAGCGTATTATTACAAAATTAATACTAAATTCAAGTGAACTTGACTGGAATATGTCACTCCGAATTAGATGGTACATAGAAATTTCCCGTCCAAAAAGAAAAGAAATTGCCTACTTTTATTCATTTTATTTGTAATGGTACGTTGAATATTCTCTTTGCGAATACTTTGTTTTTATACGTACTTTACTTCATCATCATCATCGATGTCATATTTTTATTTTTTTGTTTGTTTACATGCTATCTTCTTTACCTAGATACTAAAATCAAAGAAAGACATACATACATACACGTGCATTGTTTTGATTCAAAAATATGGAGATTGAGTAGCAAATATTTAAAACATTATACTGATGCAGTTACATACATATATTGCAAACTTGTGTCTTGTAGCGGTAGAACCAACTTTTTGTTGAGGCTTTGGCAATATTTTGCATATTTTGGTGATACAGATGCGGCAATCGAATTAGCAAGTTAAAATTCTGTAGGTAGAGACAGGAAGAATGCATTGGCTGCAGATAGAGTAGAAGTCTTTTGTACCCTTCCTTTGCATGTGGCCCTTTCTTACCTCAAACTAGACGGGATACTATGGTCGAATACTTTTTAAATAATGTAAACGATTTAAACAACGCACTTGGACACTGAAACTATCTAAATCCTATTATAGGAAAGTTTCATGTCGAACAATTATCTTGATTCTATTGTTGTTTGTCGCATACTCTTTTTTTTGTGGCAGAAAGCATTCTGCACGTTTTTGAAGGACAAGCGGGCAATAGAATTCAAACAGAAATAGAGTCATTAATAAAAGTTGCAAGCTTCTCCTTTTATGTGTCAAAAGTTTTTCATAAGCAAATTTTTCCAGTTAGGAATTACTAAATTATTTTTCACTAGAAAAATAAAGATGGTTTTTTGTTTCTGTTTTTTCAACTGGACTTTTTGTGCGTGAACTTTAGCAAATTAGAAAACTGAATAATTAGTTCGGTGTACTTATTGTATGTGCACTCGGTATTAAATTCCGCTTTGAATAACATACATACATTGTATATGTATACTACTTAATAGACGTCGTCAACTAGAAATTCCACGACAGAAATTGTAGTTTTTACGACATATTCTCGAGGAGAAACTAATAAAAAACTACGGCAATTGTCTTTTTGAGAAACATTTGTCGTGCGGAGATGTGTAAGAGAATGCGGATTTAGGTGTGTTTTTTTTCGAATTCTAAACGCTATATAGAATTATGCGTTTAAACAGATGTTTAGTTTGACAATTTAAAGAAAAAAAATCTACAGTCCATACATGTACATTTTATGAATGCTTCTTATTAGATTGATCAAAATTTTAGAATAGTTTAATGTACTGATAAAAGAGACAACAATCTGAGGTCAAATCGTTTCGTCCGTAAACGGATATTCATGTCTGCGAATTAAAATTAAGTGATGCTTTGTACCTTCAAATGATCGTTCATGAAACGTACTTTTTTGATTTCGAATGAGGGTTGTAATGTCAAATATTGTGTCATTTGGCAACTAAAATAAATTAATTTGTAATTTAATCGATGCGTGGCTTTTATTTGTATTTTTTGGTCTCAATTTAAGGAGTTATTAAGAAAAATGTATGTGCATCGGTAAATTGCAGCAATATGTATGTACATGTATGTACTTAAATTGTTATTATGTAAATTTTTTGGTATCTTTTTATAACCTAATACAAATTAATTTGTTCACATTTCGAAACAATTTATTTATTGTAAGATTCCTATTACTGTATATTATAAAGATTTAACCAAAATATGTGAACATGATTTCTTCATTTTGGGTTAATCCATTTCAAATACTCGAAAACAATGCTACAGATTTAAAAAATAAAATAATAAAACTCCCTTTCTAAAGACCATACAAATCGATGTGTTCAGGTAATACCAGTTCAAGTGTTCAAAGTGCGCATACGTCTGCCGCTTACCAACCGACTCACGCATGTATGTACATTTGATGAAAGCGTTTTTGCTAAAGTGCTTGATCAGTGAAGAAATAATCCCAAACTACGCTATTTGCTAAAAGTTCATGGGTGTTCATAATATAGATTTTCCGTGACGAACTTTACGTTCACGGTAGGGACGATTTGGCACCTGTACTTTTTTCTTATGAAATATCGTCCCTAATGTTTTAATGTTTTAAAAGCATTCGAGTAATAGCTTCGTCACATGTTTTTTTTTTTTTTTTTTTAAATTTGCGTTTCTCTTACTAAAACTTTCTGTTATTAACAATTTTATGATACATTTACGGCTACGAAATGAAAATTTCAAACTATAAAAAAACCGTCATTGCTTGAACTAAAAAAAAACAAAATGAGTGACACATGCCAAACACAAGTCCATAAAAGATCATGCCTGCCAAAATCTAAAGTCAATCATCAATCAAACAAACAAAAATGCTTGCCAGCCAAATCAAAACTCAATCAAACAAGTAAATAAAGAAAAAAATTTATCATTTTAACGAAAAATTCATGTTTATTAAATTCATTTTTAATTTATAACTAAGAATAAAATAAAATATTAATTTATGTATGTACTTTTGTAAGATAAAAAAAAGCTTTTTAACAACGTTTTGATTTTTTTTTTCATCTATACAGGTAAATTCTATATAAGAAATTAAAATTAAATAAAGAATGAAAAAAAAGTCATACACATTTGTAACTTTACTTTAGTGTACTTTTAAACTTAGTTTCTTTTGTTTTAATAGCACAGTCTCATGAATTAAAAAAAAAAATAGCATACAGTATATTTTATCCTAATGGATGTAAAAGAAGTTGTAACGTTGTGAACTTAATGTCTACGAGCAGCATCTTCATTTGATAATTATTATCTTTGGAAGCACAAATAGTACTACGTTGCTTTTATGATTTTAATGTGTATTTGCAATCATCTATTTGATTTTAAGCGACAACGTAGCAAGGAACAACTATTTTGCCTTTGTCCTAAACAGATGTTTCTGCACTACAAAAGTAGTGTTTTTTTTTATTTTGTTTGTTTGTTTAGTCTATTTAAGATTTGGTGGTGGATACACTTACATATATTAAGGAAAGTTGAAATAGAGCTATTTACATAAAAAAAGGAAAACTCGAGCATGAATGATTTGTTTAATAAATGACAAAAAAGAAAACAGTTATACAATATGTATATATACATACATATATGTATGTATGTATAAAGTAGAACAATAAATAATAAATTAGTGATTTTAGGAAGCGAACGAACACAATTTACTAATATTACAATCAACTTTTCTTTTTTAATTCAAATTTTTAGCACAATGTAAAAAAAAAAACTAAATGCGCAAAACAAAATAACGAAAAAAAAAAAACAAAAAAAGAAATAGTTTTTAAGTTCTTAGTTGAGTTACTTAGTTCTTAAAATTATGAGAAATCTATTTTATGTGCATTATATTTTCTACCTAATTAATTTGCTTAGATTATTTATTTTTGTTTTACATACAAAAGAAATAAAAAAATAGGAGGATAAATACTAAATCATGATTATTTGATTTAAAAATTGGTTGCTAATAATAGTAGTAGTTTATTAACTATACCTCTGTATCATCATCGTCGACATTCTGATGTCGGCCATTTGTTGAATTTCGATTGTGCTGCTTTCTTGGGTCAAATGCATCGACCACTATCTGTTCGGTTCCTTTTATTTCTGCTCTGCAGAACGGGCAGCCCTATAAAACGAGTTGAGCATAAAAACATCATAATACTGTAGATCATCTTACCTGGCCTTCGGAGTCCACTTGCCATGACGTTAGGCAGGGGGTACAAAGCAAATGACCGCATGGTTCAATTCGAATGTCTTTGTCATTTTCAGCGCATATTTTACAAAGTTGAAATGTGCTTCCTAAAATTAAAGAACATTTTTTTTTACTCAAAGAATTTATGAAAACTTTGAAGAACACTCTCACATTTTATGTAAGGAAGTGTCGCTATCTCTCTTTAGATGAAAAAACTAATCTGGAGAATTTCTTAACAAATTTTGATTTTGATGCATTTTATTAATTACGAAATATTCTTTGAGAAAGCTATATAATACTATATTTCAGGCGGGTTAATAGTGACAAAAACCTTACGCCTCTTTTCTAGTGTGGTATAAGAGGAATATCGAACTTGAAATTTAATTAATTAGTAATTATAATTACGTCCGGATTGTTTGTGAAACACTACACGAAGTTTGATGCACAAAAAATCGGTACCTACCACCACCGAACCTTTTGATGTCGAACAAGGTATTAGATAAAGTTATACGCTATCATGTGATTTCTTCAATATGCATAATGCTTACAAGGATTGTACGTAATTCTCAAGCCAACACAAGACATCTTTTACGAATCTGTGCAACTACTGACTTACGCCGACGAGATTAAAATTGTTGGTAGAACTCAGCAGGTCATCAGAGGGACATTTGCAAGTATTGAGACGGAGGTAGCTTAGATGGGTTTATCGGTGAATGAGAGAAAAACAAAATCTATGATGTCCAAAAAAGGACTCTTAAGATGGGCGCATTGATCAAAGGGTAGCAATGGACAGATATAATTTTGAGATAGTTAAGGACTTTGACTTCTTAGGCTCTATGGTGCACTTCGCAAACAACGTCAGAATTGAAATCAGAAATAGAATCATTCTTTCCAATCGCCTTTTCTATGGGGTAGAAAAGCAATCTCTGAAACAATTGAGACAACCCTATACAAAAGGCTGATTATCACAGTCCTGCTCTACGGCGCAGAGGCATGGATATTGTCAACTATGTATGAGTCTGTCATTGGCACATCTGCGTGGGCGTTGAGTTATAACTCCTCTATACCGACATCAACCTAGCTTTATGATTCCACATATGTATAACGTCTAAGATATCTGGGACATGCAGGACGGACGAACATTAACGCTCGCGCTTCTCTTCGAATCCACCCTAGGACGAATAGGTGGTAAAGTGAGACTTCCGAATAGGTTCCGCTTTACACCCGCCGATATACCATTGATGTCCATACTAGCAGTGTTCCCTTATAAAAATATCGGATAACTATTTCAGTTTTCAGGTCAGGGCTTGGATTAGATGGGTTTTGTTTTAACACAATAAAAATATGGTCAACTTACCCATTTCACAATACAATTCATATTGCTCTTGTGTTACGGTTATATGATCTTCGGTGGGACTCTGAACCGCCGAAGATAAGTCCGGATTATATGGTTGTCCATCTGGATACAAATAAAAGCCTTCTCTGTAATAATAAGAAAGTTATTAAAAGGTAGGAAAAACACTTTCACGAAGATGTGTCACAAACCTGTGCCCATCCAAGAGCGCCTGACAAAGTGATTTGTTCTGCGGAATTGTTTGTAAAATTTCTCCATCGCTAGTTACGTAACCTATCGCCCACTGACCCAATCTCGTACATGATAATCTACAATCGTATTAAATTTCACATTAACATATGCATACGTGTGCTAAAAAATATTTTAAATCTTACCTAAACACATAACTACCAGCTTTATGAATATACCGTTGCAGTCTGGCTTTGACTTCGTCGTATGTCAGAAATGCCACATATCCCGGATGCGTGACGGCTAAAATTTGCCAATTTCTAAGCAGTGTCACCCACGGTTGAAATAATCGCGTAAAAACATCGAATTCGAAATTTGAAATATAATCATTGCACGTTAAATCAATTGTCGTTTTCAGTGCCATTGCTTCAAGACCCGATGATATTGGGTGCACTTTATTTAGTTCTTGTCGAAATATTTTCCATGGGACTAATGTGCTGTGGAATTAAAACATTAATTTAATAAATCATCAAAGGCGAAATGATATTTTCAAAATATCTGAACTCTTATAAAAAAAGTGTTGATCTACACAGATGTTTTTTTTTTATCTTGGATGACTTTTCTCGGGAACCGTTCAACCGAAGACCTAAAAAACTTGACAAATTCATAAGAAAACCATCGAGTACAGTGAGGAGATATAGCAAAAGAATCTACGAAGATTTTTTTTTTTAATTTCAAAAAGTAGTCCATAGTACATAGGGACTTATCAGAAGTCGAAGGTGGTATTTAATTTTTCATAAACAACTCCCACTGGCGATAATTTCGCTTCGAAATTAAACAGAATGGTACTCTGTGAGTTTCGTAGATAAATCACTATCTCCAAAGTACATACTTTATCTGGAATTCTAACCGAACACGTAGGTTACATTTTGGAATTGTGTGTGATGATAAGAAAGTGGGAGTGAAAAAAAACAAGCCCACTATATATTCATTTTCTGAAAAGTGGATAAATTCTGAATTCTAAATATTTACAAAATTTAAAAGCCTTCTTATTTCTACGGTTTAGATTTTAACAAACGTGTATTTTTATGTTTTTCAGTAGTATGTGGCATAATAGGCTTTACTTTATCAAAAACAAATTAATTCATCTTACAAAGTGCGTCTCATATTACATGACTACGTAGTATTTTATAAGCAGCCATCATATCTTCTGGCAAGATAATTTATTAAAAGGAATATGTGCCAAATTATTTTTCACATAACTTGAACAGTCCAATTGGTAAAAATCCTAAACTAAGATAAACGGAACGAAAGTGTTTTACAGTCCAACAGGGTCAGTAAAATGAGTTTGTAAGTCTTGCACGGAAAATTCAGCTGAATTTTCTTTTTTTTTTAAATACACTAATGCCAAATGGGTACATACATACGTACATAAATATGTGCATATGTATGTATGTACATACATATATACCTTAGAAATGTTAGAGAAAATGGAATGGAAAATGCGATGCTGATATTAAGGTGTGCTCCGTGCGTTGCACAAAACGAATGGCTGCGAGAAGAAGACCCTAGGCCCTATTTGGACTTTTTGCACCAAATATTTATTTACTTACTATACATTCTCCGACATCGCTTTGAATTGTAAACCTTCAAAGGCCAGATATAAAAGTGAGGGGTAATCAATCAGCTCGGTTAGCCAGCAGTTGTCAACTTATTTTTTGCTTGTTTTAAGGATATCATTGTTAAGCGGCTGCAAACTAAGCTTGAGGATTTTATTTTTTCACCGCTCACTTAGACTATTTTTTCAAAATGACTTCCACTTCTAAAATGCATATCCTATCCTGAGAAGTCCTAAGTTCTAAAATTAATAAAAAGATCCAGACTACCCGCCAGTTCCCGTTTCTGAAGTGAGTCACAATACAACTACATAGTGCATAAATTAGGACGCGAAATGCAACGTGCAAGTGGTCGTAGTTCCTGTACCCAAGTTAGTTAGAAATCTTGCAGAAACGCAGCGATCTTGTTAGCGCTCACACAATGTAACCGATTGTTTTAGTTTTTCACCACCTAGTTTTTCGAAGTTAATTAATGCCTCTTACATACATACATATGTATGTGATCTTATCTGTAAAGAACCTTGAAGATGCAACAACACACCTGTTTTTTTTCTGAAGTCCTAGAGGAAGCACCCTTGAATGCACGAGTTTCATACTTTTTCTTACTCCCCGAAAGACAAAACAAATCCCGTATCGCATGTATAAACACACATTTCCATAAATAAAATTTTATATACACATTCGGGCCTCATTATATCCCGGTCCTATTGCTGTATTTTTTAATTACAAATTCCACTGAAGAAGGCTTAAGTGATTTTTGTGATGCAGACTAGTGGAATTGAATGCTGATCACAAAACACTCATAAACAAAATTGCAACACTAAAATAGTAGAACCAAATCGCAATCCAGATCATTTAGGTCAGCCCTGCACTTCTTTACTAATTATAAAATTGAGATCGGAAAAATTTCACGAAACTCATACTGGCACGTCACCGGACACATTCACTTGAAGGTCCCCAAACCAAGGCCTTACGTAGCATTATAAATTTTTGATGGCTTGAAATTGGAGTATTAATTGATCGAAGCTATTGATTAATTTATATTCACAACCATAACAAAACAATTTTGTCACCTTGGCATGCTAGCCGCTGTCCGTCAATAACACCGATGGCACTGATTGACAATGTTTACCATGATACCTGCATATTTGTAGTTTAGCAGCGGCTTCTAAATGGGATTTGTCGGAGCGTAACCTTTTTCTATAAAAAAAAGTTAGCCTACCTTATACCGCGACAATTACACGAAAAAAAAAACTGAATAATAAAGAAAATGTTTGTTTGCGTACCTATTCCCAAAATTAAACTTCCAAAATTCGGCAGCATCCGCTTTTGTAATCCGAAATTGATCTCCAGCAAACACTCCATTTGGAAATATCGCTTTCAGCTCGCTCAACATGTGCGAGAAAACCAAACTAAGCTTTGTCAGATTCCTACGATAGTGCGAGTTCTCATCGAACATCTTCTCCTTGCCCTCTTTGAAAAGTTTAATTGCCTGCTTGCACTTCCTCATCAAATTATTAATAAATACATTAAAATGCTCATTCTGGTGCAAGATATGCATTTGATCCTCGTTTTTTGAATAAATTAATCGCAGACGCTGATACGTGTCGGGCAGGATGTCCAGTATGAATGGTGGGCTGTTCTTTAGATTCATCTTTGGTTGCTGGCATAGTTTCACCACTTTATCCATTAGCTTCCAGGTTTTCTCGAGCGTTTTCTTATCGGTCGACATTTTTTGTGGCCCGCAAGCATCGGAAAAAGCACCTTGCAACTTAGACAGGATAGAACTTATGTTTTTAGATTGTTGAATTCGAGTGCGACTTGTCGCCATTTTTTCTTTTTGTTTATCTCTTTGCGCTTCCCTGTATTTATCACGAGCACAATTCAACAGATAAATAAATAACAAAATATAGTTTAGGAAATCGTTTGGGTCGCGCTCCGTTCACAACACACAAAAATTAAGGTAATGAATGAAATAAAGTAAAAAAAATGCAATCCGCACAGGAAATTATTTATCTTCGACCATATACATATGTGTGTATGTATTGCTGTATCTTTCGTATATACACTCAGTTTATCATTTCATCCGATTCTTTTTCTTCGTCGTTTTGTGTGGAAATCGAAATGTCACTTTGCCAATCAAGCACTCGACACATACATATATTGCTCTTTCTGTCAAACAGTACGGAAGGACAGAGACAACATGATTTCAGTGAAGTAGCACAGACGACGGGCGGAGAAAATTAATTTTTCTACAAAAAAAAACTACGAGACAGCACGATTGCACGTCAAATTTTGCGCATTTACTTGAACATTTCGAAACATTCAATTATTGCATTGTTTTGAGCGAATGCTGAGCTATCTTTTAACACTACACTCATTACAATTTCGAAAAGAAATCACTACGAAAAGTATCTTTTAAATTGATATTGCAGCGACCGCGTTATACTGTCACTCAAGCTTTCGGAACACTTGCATTTTGACAATCGGAATGCAATGGAACTGAGGAGATCGATGTCTAATGGTGGGACTACATTTTATTTTGGGTATATGCAGGAACGAATATAAATTAAGTATATGCTACGAGTAAGTTGGCGGTTATTTTTTTAAATTTTTTAATGAGCGGAATAAGTGGGCGCATTGGCAGAAAAAATTTCTTAAAGCAATTTCTTTTTTATTTTCTTAATACCAATCAAAGCGGTTTATTGCCCGATTTAAAAAATGTACTGATTTAAAAATGTAAATGTACAAAGTGGTCTCATTCTTTTCGTTCTCGATTTATGATACGAAATGTATGGGGGACAATAAGAACTCTCAAAACGCCACTTTCCAATAAGAGCAATAGCATTTTGTCATCATCAGATACACAATTAAAAATAATTAAATGAACATTTTTAGAACTCTAAATGGCACAATGTCAAAATTGGGAATTTAGAACTTTTTACAACACAACGCAGATGAGATTTAACAAAAAACTGAACTCCAGTACCAACGCAGGTGGCAGTGGAAATGTTGCTTATTAAAAAAAGGCACGGAGTCTATTTGCGGATAAATTGAAAGAAAAGGACACGCAAATACATGTAAACTTAATTTGGTAAGTAAGTACGTGTACGTCTATAGCTCTTATTTATTCAATAAAACTACGTTAACAGCTTCTATTCTAAAGTCTAATGAGTTAGCTGACTATAAGAAGTTTGCTAGAATACGTATGGTCCTTCTTTACTCACTCTGTCTATCCAGGGCTTAACAACTGCCTCTATCACCTCAATGTATCTAGCAGCATTGACTCGAAGAATGTGTGTGAAAAAGTAGAAACGCATGACATAACCTTCACTGGTAGGAAACTTGGTATACATCACTGGCGGATATTTGAAGACTTTGCACACAGTCATCTTCTGTTCCTTTTATTGACCGTCCCTTTCAAAAATTGTTTCATTGGAAAAAAGCAAAGAAGGCCTGTCTCTTACGAATGCTTCAACTTTGTTGAGGAGCCGTTCTTCTCGAGCACACGCTACTTGTTCGTTTTCTTCAACATAAACTGATCACTTTTTATGGTATAAGACTTATATCTAAGGTTTTTAAGAACAACACTGCGAATTAGTGGCTTACAGACTTGAAGTTTCCTCACAATTGACACTATCGACGTTTCAGGGCGCTATTAAATACGATGGGCTTTTCCTTCTATCCGAAGTTGTGTAATGCTTTTGCATTTTAAAACAGGCGATACATCGTTTCCAGAAACCTAATACTCGTCGCGAACCTCCAACTGGACTGACGATTAGGCGACTTCTCAAAAGCGCAATATTTCTAGATCACTGTGCTTTGAACATATCTTTCATTTCTCGTGTTAAGTAGTTATCTGACATTGTATCCAGAAAAACTTGAACACATGGTATCAACTCCTCCACACCCTGTATACGGGTGTGCGACACATTGTTAAAAAAAAACAAATTACATCGTAACAGATAAATGTTTGCAAACAATGGGTGTTCCTTTTAGTTTTCTATAATATTTGACATAACAATTTGAAAAAAATCGTAAGAATAAAGCCTGAAGAAAAAGTCGGCACAAAATTTGTTTGAAAAAAGTTGAAATCAAAAGGCCGTTCACGTTGCTTGTAAAATCGATGTGACCTAAAATATGCACTGGTGTGCGGGGAAATGATTGTCTAACTAAATCTATATATGCATATATAGATACATTACATTTTCTTTGATTCGATAGATTCACCCAATAGATTCACCCAGTAAGCTTCACATTCAGTTTTCCAATGAGTTTACAATACCGATTTTGCGACAATTTTAAGAATTTTGCTTAATTCTATGGCATGAATATAATAGATCTGCTTTCATATTAAACTTAGAGGCTTATTTAAAAAGATTACACAAGCGAAGAGAGTACGAACACAATTTAAAAGAAAAAAACAACTTGAAACCTTGACCATAGGTATAGGTCAACTAGAAAAAGGAAGGGTTAGAAAATTCTTCAGTTTACCAACGTTTTTCTTTTATTACGAAAAAACCATAATCATCTTTCTATATAATAGCTTAATATTCCCAGCAATTATCCGCTTAGCCTATCAAAATTAAAGTGTTGTTTGAACTTTCACTTACATTTAAAATTAACGCTAGACTGCTGTTCTGACTATAATCGATTGGCTTCATAGAGTCGAAATTGGACAGTTGTCAAGCTGCTTCTTATGGGATTAGTCGCAAAATGTTCGGCCAAATTTTTGTTTACACAATTCTGTTCAAAATACACCTTTTAAAAGGGTCATTTGTATACATATACATGTGCAAAATGTACATATGTATGTACGTATGTATGCATATTCATATGCATAGATCAACAGTGTTTTTCTCATGCTACGAGCTCTCACAAATATGTAATTAGCTTGTCAATCGTTCCGCCCAATAATTTATTCAAAACGAATGAGAATTTTATGTTCTCACTTTGCGTTTGTATTCACTTTTACAGAATTTGTATTCACTTTTTTTTTTTAATTTTTACTTTTCTTGACTGCGTTACTTAGCGTCATTTTGCATAAACAAAAGAATCCGTAGACAGAACGGCCCCAATGATGTCTAATTAGATACTTAACTTGCTGATCCCATCGGCAGCCGTTTTCGTTCAGTTTTTATTTGGCTTCCCTGATTATACTTCAACGATTATCTTAGATCAGATTTGAATATATTTACTACAGCTGATCATTCATAATATTTGTTTGTATTTTGTCTGAAATTTAATGGATGCTAGTGATATTGTCTTATAATAGGAATATAATTTTTTGGATGAAATTGAAAAACAGAATATTAACCTGTATTTGAGAATTATAGCTACATGTACACAAGTTTTCGCTTAATTTATTGCAAATCAGTTAAATACTGATTATGTGTAAAGAAAATACTCTGCCGCTGTGAATCAACTGGATAACGTACTGATTCCTTGGCGGATAGTACAACAGTTTGTCATGTATCATACATGTACTCGTGCGTAGAAAATAGTATCTAACAAAAAAACCAATGAAATGAACTAATTTTACAGCTAGTAATTACGTTTGTTCTCAATTGCGTGTAGATTGATATGTCCAATTTCGCTGGTTAACAACATTAACTTCTTTTTTATTGTGGGAGTAATATCACGTACATATCTATGCGTCGTACAGTTTCCCCAATTGGGAATAAATTTGCTGGTGGCACACCTTTTGGCAATAGTTGCGCTGGTGCCAATTAATTCTTAGATAAGTAGATAAGGAAGGAAATGATTTTTCAATTGGAAAGAAAAATGTTTTGTTCTATTAATTTTATTTAACGAGGTCGCACACGTTCAGGGCTATTAGGCCATCAATTATAGGTCATTAAGAAATTTCTCTTCAGTTCTTGCCGCAAGGGAAGTTTTTTTCATTCGATTTTGTCGGGTCTAATGCATGTTAGCGTTATTGTTAAGGTGGTCTGCCCTTTCTGAATCTGAATAATTCACAGCTACTCTTTGACTGTCAATATACCAACCAGCACCTCTGCAGTTTCTCAATCTATATTTATTCAAGAGCAAACAGTAAAATCTTGGCTCAAGTGGCTCAAGTGGTTAGTGTGTTGGATCGCTGAGCGGGAGGTTCGACGTTCGAATCTCAGAAAACACCAAAAAGTTTTTCACGGTCTCACCTCTCGCGAATGTCCTTCAAACGCCCGAATGTGATGAGAAAGCTTCTCAATTTGCCTTTCGGATATGGCGCTAAACTGTAGGTCCCTTACATTTTTGTGAAAAATATAACACGTACAACTCGAATGGTCGCTAGAAGGTAGGCCCTGGGCCACATACGGTCCATTGCACCAAGTATTTGTATTTTTTGTAAAATTGTTAAAATAATACAAGAAAATGTTGCAACCAGCCCATAGAAGGCGTAAGGCCTAGCGTCTCTTTGCCATTCGTATTATGCGTGTTATATTTTTCGCACGAGGGAAAGGGACTTTCTCATTCCAGTTAATACTCCTGAATGTTCGTCAGAATTTCGCAAGAGGGGTGTGTATCTTGATCAACAGTTACATCGAATTCAACCCACCCTTCCGGCTCGACGTTTTTGAATTAATATTAAGGAAAGTAACCGTGGTATCCTCCTTTTCTTTAGTGTTTCGTACCTTAGAGTACTCCAGGTGCAATTCAAAAAAAAAAAAAAAAACAAACGTAATGAATATGGTCTTTTACACACGTTTGGATTTTTGTTTTAACTCCTGTGTATTGCGGTGCAGTCATGTTTCATCCATCATTATGACGTTTTTATTTTCAGCTGAAAAAGGTCTAGGCACTCGTGTAGCAGACACAGATTAGAAAGGCCAAATTTGTTAGTTATGGCCTTTTTTTATGGCCATTCGAGTGAGTCCTTATTTTAATCTTAAACTTAAACGCTTCGCCATAATCATTTTGAATATTTAAAGTTCTTTTTTTTTGTTGTGTATTCGACGTTTGACGAACTGTCGTTATGGGGTTCCCTTTAACGGTTTCTCGGGAACCCATATGGCGGTAAATATGTTCCCAAAGCCTTCTGGATATCGTCGAAAATGTGTCTGCAACTCAATACACTTTGTCCATAATCCAAATATACCCAACTTCTTTAAGCCTTTCGATAAGTAAGATTACTCAGACTCTTCCCGGCGCTCTACATCAATTGCGCCTCAACGACTAAAACGAAACTCAGTGAACTACTTGTAAACCATTCCATGCGAATGAATAGAGTCACATTACCTTTTTTTAACCTTTCCTTCGGTTTTTTGTTAGTGGTTTTTCCACGCAAAAAGGAATGCTTAATCAGCACACGAAATTCATTTATTTCGATTTTAGTAAAGAATAGCGAACTTATTCAAGCGCTATTAGAAATTTCCTGCATGACAGGTTGTCTTTAAACTTTTTGTGTCTACCTAAATAAGATGACAGACGTGAAAAATGAAATCTGTGACATGAGCGCCATCTATTGTTGAATTCGCTGACTAAAAGCTAAAAGTCTAAAAGCCTTAGGTGGGCAGTATTTTCTGTGCATTTTTAGGGAGGCGGACAACTGAGCTTTTTTTCTTAGGAAAGAATCTAAAATCTCAAAATTATTTTATATTAGTATTTAGTATCAACTACTGCTTTCATATGACTTATTTATACCATTTCCGAATTTATATTTTCATTTACTATAAACTCGAAATCTAACGTGGAAGTAATGTTTTTTTGTGATACTACTTCTTAACAAGCATTAATCATTCTCAAAATTAAATTTTTTTTCGTTTTATTTCAGACCAGCGCAGCGCAAGAGGTCTGTGAACTATAAACGGAAAAAACGGGTAGAATGCAACAATTAAGCAGACTCCCCTATCCCATTGCTTCTTTGAATTTTGACAAATGATAAAAAAAAAAATGTTTTGATCATCGTTGCTCACCATCGCACTAATAATTCGTCATGTAATTAAAGTGGAACCACTCAACTTGAACAGTATTCGCTGTTCGGTTTGGTATGCGGTTCACGATCAGTTCGCCGATTAGTTGCGCTCATCTATTGAAGGTACAAAAAAAAATGATGATTTTATAATCCAAGTGCGCGGTGTGAGCTTTGAAAACAAGTCACTGCTCATTGATCCAAAACTTTAATATTTACTTTACTAATGACAACCGCCCTATAGTTTAAGGCGAAGTAGCCACCCGCATATTTGTTTATTTTGCAAACAAATTGAAGCATATTGTACTCGTATCATTTCACGTGCGGCGAATTGGAAAAGAAGTCGTTAGCATATCAAAACAAACGAAATCTCCATATCATTCACATTAAAAAGTCAAATCTATAAAAAGAACTACTAAACACTTTCATTTTTCAAAGCAATCTTCGCGGTATACTCATTGTTGGGCATGACATTACCCTCCACGATGTTTAATTAACTTCTATTGACCTAGAAAAAAAAAAATTATTACTACCATGAATGGAGAAAAACTTCACGCGTAAGCGTTGAAATATGAGAATAAAAAGTTTAATTACTCGTTCTAATGCGAAATAGCGACATAGTATAGCGGTGTACACATGGTTTTGGGAAATGGCTTGTATATGACTATCATGTGCAGATAGTACCGGTTAACAAATAAACGGTACTTAACAAAGGCCGCCTTTTTCTTCTATAGAAATTTTCAACAAAGAAATTTCTCTCCCAAAGAAAGTGCAGAAGTACATAAGCATTATTACTAATACACATTATTATTATAGCATTATGTGTGTTTTTTTTATTCTTATTTTTTGTAAGAAGGTGAAAAGGTGCATACATTTTTCCGAAACCATAAATTATAGTATTTAATTTGAATGCAAATACTGACTTGGACAAAGGCCTAGTCGAAGGAGGAAACCAGCTACAGCTAGACAGTAATTTAATTCGGAAAAGCTACCAACGATTATGGAATGCAAAATTATTAGGCACTGCAGCAATGCAACAATGCTAATTTTCTATCAACCACAAAATGCAAATAAATAAAGCCGTCTAACAAGAACAAGGCAAAAACAATCGAAAACCTGTGAGTGCTAAAAAAGAAAATTTCTTTTTACAACAGTCAGCTACTTTCGAACGCGGTGGCCAACAATGCTGCCAGCCAACTAACCTACCTATAATCATCTTTCGGTTGGCTTGGCTATCACCACATTTGCGACTGTATACGCGTGCATTATTATATCTGTTCAGAAGCAAAAGCACTTGGCTCACTCGTGTGTCTTCTATGGTTGGGCAGTCTTTCAATTGGACCTCTCTATACGCACCAATAAGTATCATGTAATTGAAGGAAATTTAATTAATTTCTGATTTTCCATTGAGAATTGGAGTATAATACTGAGTACGAGTACGCGACTTCTTGGTGCTACTCTCGTTTATTGAAGAAAGTGAGGGGACTATATGTATCGTTCACAGACGCAAGTGAATTGCTTTAGCATGCACTAAGAAAAAGATTTTCGAGACGTGGTTCCAATAAATATTTGATCTTCTGAACCGACTTTTATTATAAGCTTTAATAGGGGAGGAGTATCAAATTAAAATCGAACTAGTGGATGAGCACATTCTTAGTTAAAGCGGCGAGTATGAACTTCAATTAAGTAGATCTGTTCTTTTTTTTTGTTAAGCCATTTCATGTACAAAATTATACTTTTTATTTGCAAATTGATTTCAGTTAGCTCGCGCCGAAATAGTCTTAAAGTTACTATGTTAAGAAACTATGCACAAATTTTTGCGAAATGTTCACTACTTTGTAAAGAAAATATGAAAAAATCAGATATGGACAAATGAAAAAGAAAGTGGGCGTGGCTGTTATTTTGCAAGTAAAAGTTTATGGATTCAGATGAGATTTTCAAAATATACTTACTTACTTACTCACTTATTTAGGTGGCACAATAGTTCGGGATGAACCTCGGCCTCAACCAACAAGCCTCTCCAGTTAGCCCGGTCCTTAGCTTACTGCCTCCAGTTAGCCCGGTCCTTAGCTAACTGCCTCCAGTTACGCACTTCAAATTGGTTGAAGTCCCCTTCTACTTGTGCGCACCACCTTAGGCGAGGTCTTTCTCTACTGCATTGTCCCTCCGATGACGATGTTGCCGTACAGTCCGTAAATTTCATCTTTGAATCATCTCCTGTCAACACAAACGGGACCGAATATCTTACGATGAATTTTTCTCTCGAAACAACCGAGGATATCTTCATTCGCTTTTGACAGAGTTCATGCTTCAGTGCCATGAAGCAGGACTGGGATGATTAAGGTTTTATACAGAGTTTCCTTAGTTGTTCGAGATAGGGCCTTACTACTCAATTGCTTTCTCGGCCGAAAGAAACAGCGATTGGCAAGAGTTATTTTTCGTTTGATTTCTTCTGAGGCGTTGTTTTCAGAGTTAATATCGATTTTTTAGATTTACTGTTACAACAAAATAAATGTATTTACATATATATGCAACAATTGTTATACGATGCGAAATTGTTACATGTATACATACATATGTACGGAAACGGAACCAATTGATTTTGAATATTTTAATTACGGTTGAGGCAGGGTGAAACATTGAACAAACTTTGAAAGATTATGGGTCAATAAGTAATTTCAATTTCTACTTTCTAAAAATTTACTCTTTTTCTAATAAGTGTCGAAAGAATTATTTTGAAAACCGATAGCTTAACGTGGTTATCAGACGTTCTTGGCTTTTTAAATAGTTTTATGAAAAAGTGTACATATTTTGTTCAAGGATTTTGCTTAATTTTTAAATAAAGGCAACTATCAAAGGAACAACATATACAAATAAACGTATCACTCTTTTTTATTGTAGGGTCCTCTACAGAAGCTACAGAGGAGGCACCGTTATTATTTTAGGTACGACATACAACTAATTGGCGCAACGGACCGTATGTGGTCCAGGGGCTGCTTCTCGCGACCATTCGTGTTGTGCGTGTTATATTTTTTCACACAAATGGAAAGGACCTACAGATTAGAGCCATATCCGAATGGCAAATTGAGAAGCTTTCTCTTGACAGTTATTACTCTCGGTTGTTTGTCAGACATTAGCGAGAGGAGGGACCGCAAAAAAAAACTTTTTAATGTTTCTGGTATTCGAACGTTAAACCTCTACAATAAATACGAGATGCTGTATTTAAAAAATATTTTTCATAAGTTAAAGTTAACCAGACAGTGTGATTTTAGAGTTTTCTTTTATCAATATTTTACCGTTCATTGTCCATTCGTCTTAAGCAAAGGCCAGAAAAGAATTTCAATATCTCGAAAAAACGATATGTAGGTAGCTCATCAGATTCGGAACTATGTATGTATGTACACATGTCGGTACGGCCTCGAATTTTGAATTATGAAAACGATATTTCAAATTGAAAACGATTTTCAATTCTTGTTTCTAAAATCAAAGTCGAATGACTTACGAATTTATGCCGAAATAAAAACGTGATACGTGATTGTGCTGAAGTAAACACGCGTGCTTTGCACGTCGAATTAACTTAAATCGAAACAACGTACATACATAGATAAGTAGAAGCATGCCTTGTATAGATAGTCTAATTAATGGTTGTACGAATTTCCTTTGGTATCCATCGATTTTATAATAATTATGATGGATAGCACAGGCGAAGACAAAAACATACCTAAAGAATATATTTGGTCCATGCCCCCTTTTGAATTTGTAGGCCCGCGGTTATATATACTCTCTGATTCTCATAGTAGCCAGCGAAAGCGCCATCTGTGCTTCTTACAGCATATACCATCTGATAGCATTCCACATAAAAAAAGACATCATCAACAGCAGAGCTGAATAACAATAAACAGTACACGGAACTATGGAACACAGTTTCTAAGATTTACCTCAAACCCGCAATTTGTCATCAACTTTTTTTCGGCTTCTTCCCTCTCTAATACGAGTATCTATTAAGATGGTGTTTTATTTTAATGGATTCACAGAGCCAAATGCACATAACGGAGAATAGGATAGATACTCTGCATCTACAGATTCAAAAGTCAAATTAAGAAGTTTATCATGTAGATGTAGACTGAAGCAGTTGAAAGAGAGGCAGACAGTATCGGAGGCAAAACCAAATTTTAACGTATGCACAAGAAGAGAATGCAATGCGCGTACTGTATACTTATATGAACTATGTATGCATGTACATAGATTCAGATTCAATTCGGATGCAAAAGAGCTGTTTTCCTACTGCTGCTGTTTGCTGCTTGCTGCATTTCCCCGAATTCAAACTTCCCTCCTGTTGCCATATTAAAACTCTTTCACCGCATTAGTTGTACATCTGACGAGTTTTATATATTTCGTTCATTAAGTTCTTTTTTTCGCCTTTGCTTTACTTGAAGTCTTGCATGTTTTTTTTGTTTTTTTTTGTTTTTTTTTGTTTTTTTTTGTTTTTCTTTTTCAATAAGGAGAAGTAAAATCCCGAACAGAAACTTCATCTTCCAGCGGAGTCACAGTATTCTTATTTCTCTTCCAACTACACTACGAATCCAATTCATTTCTGCCGTCTACTGCCTTTCTCTATAAATTACTAAACCTTGGCAATGAAATCTCATTCTGGATTAGAGCTTGAGACCTTTCTCATCGGTGGCGGAGTCTTGGCAGAAATATAGTCACTAGCTCCATAGTGCAGTGTTATTCGTACGTTGTTCGCTTTTAGTCGATGATTTTAGTGACGAATATAAACTGTTTGCGTGTACGGTGGTGCAATAAAAAATTAAACATTTCGTTGGTTGTTGTTCAAAATTGTATATGATCTCGACGCCAGAGCATAAGTGCATTTTATTGTTTTAATAGTGATTGGAAAATAAAAACCAGATTCAAAGTGGAGAACTCAGTTTCTCGGGTAATAAAATGTCGGAATTTTAGTTTTTTACAATTATTCGTGGTGATTTAAAAAAAAAATTTATACAACAAAACAATCCGATTTTAAGAATTACTTTGAACGTCTTAAGTATATTATCAAAATAAAGGGATGTACTCGTTTTCAAAAATGTGCAATCTTAATTGCTTAACTGTTGCGATCTTGATGTCGATAATGCATGTCGCATTATTTGCAGGTAAAGTATTTTTTTAATTTAGTTTTAATTTAATTTAATCTGAATATAATTTTAATTTTTATTCATTTAACTATTCGTATTCAAGTATTCGTGTACTTGAGTGAGTTTTTAAGTTAGGTGAGCGAATTTAACTTTAAAAAGATTGTATTTTTCAATTTTCCTGATGTTTTTTTGTGTATATTATTAATAGGAAGTTAGATTTTTTATATGTATTAAGTTAAAATAAGGAAAAAAGAATTTTTCAGTTTGAAAATAAGTTGAAAGTTGTTTTTGGGAATTAGAAGTATATATGTAGTAACTAGTTCCATGCAGAAGAACAAAAGGTATTAGGCTACTGAATTCCTTCGCAAGTAGAAAGACTTCCTTTGTACCAATACTGACAGAAGACAATGGCACGGCGAAATCTTTTCCTTTTACATGAGAAATTGAAAGGGTAGGTTTTCTTTTTTAAAAAAAGTAAACAAAGATCAAAGAAATTATTTTTCAAAACATGTAGTTTAATTTGAAAAATTTCAATTAAACTGGCCGAGTTATATTTGTAGTACCAAATAGTTGTCAAATAAGAAGATCAATTCTGTATATCAGTGTGTATTTTCGCAAATCCCTGAACCGATTGGACTTAAAATTAATTTCGTATTGAGTGCTTACATTCAATTCAGTAAATTTTTGCCAAGTTATCACTAAAGTAAAAAACAAAAGGCAACGATTCAGACAAACACACCTATAGATGTCACGGGAAATATTGTTTTTATTGACGTTTAAATTCTGAAATTTAAATTTTGTCGCCCGTCATCCATTTCCTTATAACCTTAAGCAAACAAAAAATAAACGTTACTATAACTAAACATGTAAGAAAATAATTTTTTGTTTCGATGGTTTTTGTTTATAAATATAAATTTTTAAAACTAAGTTTGTGTATATGTTTCTATTTAAGAATCTAAGTGGGCTGAATGCCAAAAGGTCGTACTCTACTCGATCAAAAGTCTTGATTTTCTAGAACTAAGTTAGGTTTTTCGCAGCACTAAAAAGAATCTACCCTAGATAAAACTTTTACAGCCTTTTATTAGCATCTAAAAATGCCAATATTACAAATACAAATACTTGGCGCAACGGACCGTATGTGGTCCAGGGCCTTGCTTCTCGCCAACGCCAATAATGCTTTCCTGAAAATTTCTATTCGGAGATTTTGAACAATTTTGATATTAGTGTTGCAGAAGAACTCAAAAGAACTTTGTGTCTCTCTATTGTATCTACATGCATATGTTTCTGTACGCACATGACGTTTGTCTCCAAAAAATTGAAAAACTTAACCTTATTTAGCGACCTGTTTTTGAAAATGGACTTTTTCGGCCGAATTTGTTTAAAATTAATATCTGAACAATATTTGATGCATGCACGCATGTGGCATACCAAGGTTTGGAAAGAATAGATTTTGGTCTCATATCTAACGTTTTTTTACTAAAGTGATATTTTAACGCTTTTGGCTAAGTTTCACATCTCAGTGATTTGAGGTGCATTTATTGTACCTATACATACGTGCGAGACAGTCTTACATCTTGTTTTTTTCTTGCTTCTATGAATTTATTATTATTTTCAGATTTCTTGAGATTATTTACTTCGTACGGCTAGATTCAAAGTTAACGTATCACGCTCCTAAAAAGTCGGTGCAGTATTGCATTATTAACCCCGAATGCGTCGTGATTCTAATTCTCAGAATTTTTTTTCGTCAATACGAATAAATATTAGTCAAGAGAGACTTCATCCGCGGAGAGAGCGTGTTCCAGTAAAGACGAACTTTCCAGATTCTGCGGATAACTATGTAAAAGGCATTTTTTTAATAGTGTCAGAATTTTCGATAGGAACCACTGTCAAGACAGCTGTAAATTTATATGTCCTATTTAATATTGGTGGACGCCATGGCTGAGTTTTTAGTGAGTTGGAGTACTGAGCAGGAGGTACGACGTTCGGTGCTAAGAAATATAGCCCGTACAACAAGTTTGGTCGCTAGAAGCTAGGCCAGTTCCACATACTCGGTTTGTTGGCCCAAATATGTACTTACATACTTGTATTTTTATTTCTATTTCTATTGGCAAATTATCGTGTAATTTATACTTTAACAACGTCTAAAAACTGTGAAAATTTTAATAGTCAGTCTTCGCCAAAATAATACTACAGCACTTCATGAAAAATTTTGTTCCATGATGAGGTTCAATTTTGGACAAGTGAGTACGTTAAAATGGGGTGAGACCAATTGTAAGGCGATTCGGGAATGCCCATTACGTCCATATAAATTCACATTTTGTAAGGAATTGCACGCCTTTGAAAGAAAGCAGTGCGTTGCCGTCAATGGCGCACTTTACAGAACGATGATTACCGATTATATCCCGCAATTCTTTCAAACGTCTTCGAAATTTTTTATTTATTCCTCCAGGACACGTAGCATACCTAATAAAATAAAAAAAAGTGATAGCTATCATGTGCATATTTGAATTTATATTTGAATTTTACTCAAAGAGCTTTTTTTAACACGTTCCGGTTTTCAAGTCTCCGGCAAATCGGTAGATGAATAAACACATATGCAAGTAAGTAAATACAAGTAATGGAAAATTCACATTCAAATATCTTACCGAAGGCAAAGGAAACAAAAGAGCTTATTGAGTGGTAATTTGACCTTAGAAAGAACTGTTGTTAAAGCCATGGGGTCAGTACTTAGAAGCGGAAGTCTTATACATAAACCTCTTAGGAAGTGGCTCCACGTCCATGAGTTTTTTCTATTCTAAATAAAATGCCTGGTAGTACATAACTCGTAAGTTGAAAAGTTTTCGCAGATATTCAGCTTTGACCCGATGTCGAATTTATCTTTTAGTGTTCTGTAACAAAATATTACGAAGATATACATATATAAGATTTTTGGCGACTAGAAACTCTTCATCGAAAATGAGGTACTTTCACCACAGTATGCCAGCTATAACAAGTTGTATCAAAATTTTGGCATTTTTATGAAAGAGTAAGTAAGTACCTAAATTTCATGAAAAATTAAAAACAAATTTTACTTTTCCAAAATTTCTCTACACAAGAAATTCATGATGAAATTGCAAAAGAAAAGTCTTCAAAATATTCCCCATCACGTATTCTATACGGGCGAACAAAGCCACCGTTTATGAAAAAGACGCGACCGTGCATTCGCTGGTGCCCGTACATTTCCCTTTATTAATTGTTTTGATTTGAGGTAATGTGCTCATAATGATTACATATACACATATGGGTGTGTGCTGTGATGCAATGATAGTCGCTGTTTCGGGAAATGGCTGGACGCACACACGTACTGTCTAGAGTACTGGTCTACGATTACATTTTGGAAGTCTAATTGCTACTTACTGAGGTGTGGACGGCAAGCATCTCACTATTAACACTTCGATGAGCTCGTGAGCATGGAAGTAACCGGCTCAGCGGACGGAAGGTATTGTGAATAGGGAACTCATTAAAATTGACCCAGATTTTTGATTAAGTTTTTCTTTTCTCATTTTTTTTTGGGAGTGTCACCTGCTTGAGATCGCATCTTCACACGGGTCCATTCGATAATTTTTTTACTTTTTTTTATAATTAATATCTACCCTGAATATAGGAAATACCATTAATCATTTGGGTTCTCCTTCATTCTCAACAAACTGAAATGCATAAAATGTTTTATGTGGCAATGAACTTGCGAACTCTCTTATATGTCGTTGTGGTGGAAAATTCATAGTGTAGGTATGAGAGAAAACTCCATCCGTATCGTAGTGGCGTCCAACCGTTCACACACAGTACCATCATCTCCCGATGGTTAATTGTTATGTTGGGTTTTAAAAGTTTCTGTAAAGTATTAGTAATTTGGCGGCGTTAGTTCTTTCGGCGTTCATTTCTTTTTTTTTTTTAATGCCAATGTAGTCTTCTTTTTTTATGCCCTTTTGCTGAGACTTATTTTTTAAACGTTGCAAGGGTATGCTTTCTTTTATGGTATGTAGCAGGAAGATGAAGGAGGAGCTGTGTACTATGGACGAAAGAGCTGTAGCATTTAAGTTTCGTTATTATGTGTTGTATGTGTTGTATGTGTTTTGGATATGTTTAGGTGAATTTCCGCTGTAATTAAAATGTTGAACTATTATATAAAATGGAATGTGTGGAATAATGGGATTTTCCTTGTAGCACACTGAATTAATAGCCGTTTGTCGTGGTTATTCTTTTAGTTGATTTTTTTTTTTTGTACTTTTGCATTTTATTCTTGGCGAAAAGAAGTTCGGAAAGTGAAGGCTTTTATAACTCTATTTAAAAGAAAATCGTGTTAAAACAAATGGTCGTGATTTCATTTGTCTTCTTTTTATGGAATAGAAAATGGTTCTCTTGCACAATTCTTTTACTTGTTTTTACCATTTTAGGAGCTTTTGAAAACGTTTCAAACTCGGAACAATGGCACGTATGTAAATCTTGCTGGACCTTTATTGGGCATATGTAACTAATTTTAATTACTTCTGTACATACATATGCATATTCATCTTACTTTAATCTTGGTTCCCTAAATACATAGAATATTGCTCTCGGTCATGCATCTGTCTGTCAGTCGTTCCTTATGTCTATCACTACCGTTTAGCCTCTAAGACAAAAATGTGGTTTTAGCATTTCAAATAGAAGCCACAGAGAACCATCAGTGTTTGGGTTTTGCAGAATCGCATATTAAAAATGTTCAAATATGACCTTTGTCACACGTTAGCTCAATCCAAGAGAGACTATTCAAATTTGGTTTGCCTGTGGTCAAAATTGAATTGATTTCATTCAACAGTTCCTGTATGTACGCCAAAATATAATAAAGCGTCATTAAA
The DNA here is from genome assembly GCA_946965025.1 of Blera fallax. Lineage (NCBI taxonomy): Eukaryota > Metazoa > Arthropoda > Insecta > Diptera > Syrphidae > Blera > Blera fallax. The sequence continues at coordinate 86,434,952 of OX337245.1, forward strand.
GCCATATTTGTATAGGTAAAAGTCAAACTCTAAAGTCAATAAGCCGCCCGACAACTTCCTTAAACAGCTTAAAATAATTTTCATTAAAAGATTTCTTACTTAACTGAATCAAAATGATTACCTATTGTCAAAAATAAGAATAGGTTCTGGAAAAAGTATGCAAATTAAAAAAAAAAATAAAGCTCCGACTTCATAATTATACAAGGTTAAACAAAATTACTTTTATACACTTTTTCCAAAATGGTTGCTAATTTTAATCGCATTTCACAATTAAATCAAAATCGGTAATAATGCAGAGTTATTCTTTCCTGAATGCAAGATAATTATGGAATTATTTTCCTTTATAATCATTGGTAACAAAATACAATTCGCATCGGATAAATTTATTTATGGTACGAGTATGTACATAACTATTTTAATGGGTTTTATAGCAGTCTCATTAGGTGACACTTGTACGTGCTTATTTGTTGTCATAATCATTGAATTGTGTGCGTGACTATACAGTCAAATTGGTGTGCTTAATTATTATTCATTTCATATTCAAAATAAATAAAATTGTTTTCATTTAGGGAAGTTATCGCATAGGTATAGTAAAACAGTTTACCTACAATGGTTATCACAATATTTTTGATACTTTTTATTTTTATTTGTTTACATCTTACAATAAGCAAAAAATAATTGTTCCCTTAAAAACATCCGCATTGCTGATGTACATATACGGTCGGACAGACGATTCGTATCGTGTATGGGTCCTAGAATTTTTTATTTTTTTCTCATTCAAATATCATCTTTGGCACAAAGTCGTTATAGGCAATCATAAATACATGCACAAAAAAAAATTACAATGAGTATGAGTACACTAAGCTATTTTGTATGGTATTGACAATATTTGTAGATTTGTTTGCATGTTAAGATATTTTAAATTCGCATACATACCTACTAATGTAGTAAATAACATTTGTTTTGATTGCAGAATCTCAAATTCAAGTAATCACTGCCACTGGCAACCTAGAAGATTTCAGATTCAATGATTCGTATTCCGAACATTTCACATTCCCGGCGAATAGTGAAAGCATCTCAGATATTGGCATCGATTCACGGGATGAACTGCCAACAATAAACACAGGAAATAGATTAATGATGGTGCAGCGACAGAATCGTGCAATGTCCACCAACTGCCCACGCTCTTGTCCGCCAACAGCCGCCATTCAAGCAGAACCTGTTTGTGGCTCAGACGGTCTCATCTACGCCAATCTCTGTGAAATGAAAAAGAAAACATGCTCCAGAAATGGAGCAAATGGAGTGTTGAAGGTAAGTACACAAAGGCTTTAGGATACTTAGCGAACAAAACAAAATAAAAAAAAGAACGTCCACTACCATTTTTTTTTTTTTTTCCATTAAATATGGGGAAAGCTTAGAACGGAAACAGATCGTTCGCTGTTGATAGCGTAATGTTCCCTGCTTAGCAGATGTTCTGCCGTCAATGTCTTTTTATTCAACGCAAGAATAATACTATCTGAAGTTGGTTACCAGGATCTTTATTCTGCTCTATCTTAGTTGCCAATCTACTGATCCTCTTCTGCTTTAATGATCCCAGACATTACAAACAGCGGGTATGACCCAAATAGTTTGTTTTATAACTAACTATTCTTGCAGTGGAAACACGACAGCATAGCACAGCACCCAATGCATATGTACAGATAAAGTTGGAACATCCAATTGATAAGCCACCAAGACGAGATGACTGGCATTCACTGCACCTTCAATGACAACTTGCATTGCGGTTTTCGCATCTCGAACATGTGTGTAGGAAAAGTCGTCAAACATCATAGTTTCAGTTACGAACAGAACACGGCTAATTGTGAGGTGGTGGTATGGTTTCCCTTTCTGGTCAGGTAAGATTTTTGTAAGATTTCACCGCTAGCGATGGCTGTTAGACGATGTTGCAAATTAGGTTCTATCGTTGCCGTGTGCTACTGCAATGCTGTGCGTATGTGCATATTATTATTCGCCTGTGGCATACTAACACATATTTTTCATTAAATACATTGTGGACCCGATCTAAAGATAAACGTGTTTCGTGGTTAGCTTCGGTCTATTAAAGTGGGTCATTTGATTATGCTAATATACATATGCATAAATTTTCTTGGATTCTCTATTTCAGGAGGTCAAAGAAGGATGCGAACGTGCAAGGGGATCTGATTGTAAGCATCGATGTCCATCAGAAAAGGACCCCATATGTGGCACCGATGGAAGAACATACTTGAATAGGTAACACATTCATAAGTGATTTGATAAGTATCTAAATATACTAAGATTTTTGTTTAACCTGCAAACATTTTCAATTTGCTTATCTGCCGTGCAAATCTTTCAATAAAATGGTATTCAATACTCGTAAATAGCTTTCCGATTGATTTCGAGTAGACAGCCTAGATTAGACCTACATAAGTGAAGAGTTGTTGCTTGTAGGGGTACCTGTTGTGCCGTCCAATAAAAAGGTGCAGAGCTACAAACATACCTGAAACGCGGTGTTGCCATATGAGCATGATTTGTTTCTACTATTTTAGGCCCTATAAAAGATGGCATGATTGTTCATCGATAATCCCACAAGTGGTAAGACTTTGAGCTGGTGGAAAATGTTGAGGTTATTCCTCCTTAGTTACTTACTAAATTATTTGGGTGGCGTTACAGTTCGGGGTGAAACAGGGCCTCCGCCTCTCCAGTTAGGCGATAGTCCGGTCTCGGTTGAAGTTCTTTGATTAATTATGTGAGAAAATACCACTTCTTATGGTGAATAGCAGCCCCACTAATAGTCGTTATGAGTGACCTGCCTTCTGTTGAGCACGCCACTTGTTTACGATACCTTGATGAAAGGCCGTTCTTTACCGCGTCGTCTTTCCGAGGTGGATTCGAAGATTTTTCGAGTTGGGACATTGGGCTCCATTCGCTCTACATAATCCAGCCATCTTTTTCGCTGTCAGTTAACTATTCTGTCTAAGTACATAGGTGTAATTTTTTAGGTCGTATGGTTCGTCATTGTACCTTCTCCTCTTCTCATCGTCTAAGTTCCCCAAAAGTAATTAAGGCCATTCTCATTTGCTGCTGGCAAAGCTCATGCCTCAGTGCCATGCAACAGGACTAGAATTACTACCTTTTCTTCACTATTTTTTACATATCAGTGCATTCAAGTACCTGTTTAAAGAGCTCTATTTTCCTACTCCCAGATCTTTTTTTTTCAAAAAAAATGCTTAATAAATTTTGCTCACAATAAAGGATTGAAAATTAAAATCGAATCAAACTATTTCATTTCGCTTAGCCCTCTTAGAATATGTACATATGTATATCATACACATTTTCATTTAAAGTGGATATATCGTGCATATCGGTGGGTTTCTTCTACAGAGTCAAGAAGGAAACAATTCTATGTACTATGTACATATGTACGAGTATATGCAATAAGCAGTATATAATCACACTTGCTTGTTGTGACTGAGAGTTGAACGCCTGCCCCTGAATCCTGTCCAAATGTAGGGGAAGTGATGCTAACAACTTATGATTGATACGTTCTAAAAATCTTCAACCCGTAATAATTTATTTATGGGTACAAAGTAACCGATTCCTTAGATCTTTTGCAAATGCAGAGCAAATGGATTAAATTGCCGATAAAATAGATTTCGATTAATGATGCTGTCGGTATAATGATAAACATCTCAATTAACGAACGAAAGAAAAATCTTTGAAAGAACAGGAAGACAAGAAATTAAAAAGAAAATAAAAAAAAAATTAATTATGCTAATTGGAAGTAACACTATACAGCTTCCTGGGTCGTAATCTGTTTGTTTTGCTTAGACACACCGTAGTATCTGATAATAATGGAACAAATTAAAAACTATGTTAATTATTTTAGATTCTGAAATGAAAGAAAAAAAAACCTGAGGAAAATGTAACATTCCGCCCATAATGCGCTGTGTAATACCCTACACTTAATTTGTATCAAGATACCGATACTTTTGCTAATGTTATTTATCTGTTTATTTAAATTTGACCTAAGCAATGTCATTTTTCTTTCATATATAGAATGATAAATGTAAAACTAAGAATAACAATTTTTAAAATTTGCAATTATTTTTTTCAATTTTAAGAGAAAAATCAGAGAAAAATTTAATATGAATTTCAGAATTTTAACACTAATAAGTATCCGTCAAAGCTAATGACATATTACAACTGTAGATAGGAAGATATATAAATAGTTGTAGGGAGTTGCACCTGGCTCAGTGATTAGTCCGTTGGACACCTGAACAGGAAGTTCGAAGTTTAAGTCCCCGAAAAATACCAAAAACGTTTTTCCAAGGTACCATCTCTCGCGAATGTCTGAAAAACGTTTCAGAGCTTCTCAATTTGCCTTTTGGTAGTTGCCTTCCATTGATGCGAAAAAAAACAACACGCACAGCACAAATGGTCATGGCAATGGATAACATGGTCAGTTGCGCCGAATCGATCGATCTTGAACACCCCTTCTAGGCCAACTAAGTAGCCGAAAGTATATACATAGGTTGGATCCAACGAGGGAAGGTCTTCTACTTGCTTCTGATAGTACTACTAGATACGATCCCCGGTGATCCTGACTTTTCTGATACAGTGAGAAATAGTTCTGGAAGATGCTGTTTTCTTATATGAAGTCTCCATTATCTTCTATTTCTGGCTTTGTGAGATATTCCCAGAGCCTGCAGTAATGCTTTGGAATGTCTGTTAGAAGGTATGTTTTTGCTAACACTTATTCAGGACTTATTTTTTCTTTCACCTGAAGCTTGTTCTTTTATTCTAATTCTGATTTTAATGTGCATGAGCGGTCTCTGAACCATTCATCGTCAGTTCGTCGGGTTTTTCCTTTCCATCTACTCCTGTATGACCTTGAATGGAAAGTGACTTTGTTGCCCGGAACTAGTCTGTTTACCTTATTGAGGAACTTCGGTACTATTCTGTATCTGATGTCTAGTTTTTTGATAGTAGCTTGGCTATCTGACTATATTGCGATGTCTTACTTCCCTGTTATATTTTTAATTCGTATCTTTCCATTGCATGAACTTTTACTTGAGAGATGCTGAGGAAAATTGTATATGGCCCAGGCTTCTTGTGATCATTTGACCATTTATTCGCACAAATGGAAATGATCTCGGATGTTTACCAAACAATTGAAAGAGGTGAGACCGTAAAAAAAAACTTTTTTCGTATTTTTCGACCAACGGAATAACCACTGAGCCACGGCCCCCAGCTGTTTTTATACTACAATACATCCTGTTTATTGCGTTTTTTTTTTTTTTTTTAAGAAGAGCGATAGCATACTATAAAATATGTTTCACACAGGTTGTAATTTGTTTGTACGCTTTGGCGAACGAAAATAACGCTTTTGTTTGACCCGAAGCGATACGATGCGATAAACAACAATAGTATAATTAATTAGCGCTTTAAATCTCTCTTAAGTTTTTTTATTTTATTTTCATTTCACATTGTTCTAATTATATTGTTAAAAGTAGAAAACTTTCTCTTAACATAGCTATATAATAATACAAATTTACGAGACTCTTTTCTTCAATTCTATTTCTGCACTATGGCAAACGCGTGCATTGGTAATAAAGATTTAATTGCACTTAGACTTAAGGCACGAAGACTTTTCCGTACTTACAGTTTTTATAGTTCTTAAAGAATCGTAAAATATATTTAAGTCCTGCAGTTATGGTGTTCATCCTGAGCATGTTTATAGCATTTATGAAGAAACATAATGCGAAAAGAAAATTTTCTATTAGTTGTTGAACTCTTATATAACCTTTACATACTGCATATAATTGCTTTTTAACAGCATACTCATACATAATTAAATGCTTAAAAAAATAAACAAAATACATACTTATACATATTTGTAAAAAATTATGAGTAATTATCATATAATAATATTTCACTTCTGAGTTGATGTTAGTTATAGAAATTATTTTCCCATATAAGGGAAATTCACAAATTAAAAAAGAGAGGATCAAGAGGCAATAAAAATCCTAACGTAACACAAATCAATTTGTTTTGTTTAATTGAAATCAATCCAAGTGCTTCCTTAAAAGAAATTCTTTCATGCAGTATACAATAAAATACATGTATAATTGATCTTAGAATATTGAGGAAGTGCTTCTTGTAGGAAAGAACTTGAAGCAATAAAAAAACTTTATAGCAAAACTTTTGCCTAGTGCTTTGTTGTACATTGAAATGCATCTAGACGTGATCCTTGATGGCATCTGGGAAAATACTTCCTCAATCAGTGACCTTAAAGCAATAACTGCACTCAGAAGTGATGCTTACTAGTAGACCATTTCTTCTACTCCAATACAGTGTTGCAGATATTAATCAACGGCGTTCTTAATGAAATCATTGGTGCTGCCTTTCCTTACACGGCGTATTTTTCTTAATTAACTGTATTCATTTCTTGATCCCGAAATAGGCATCGTCTTCTATAGCTGCACTTGATCTAAAGTAGACAATTTGAAAGGCGATGAATATAAAATTAGTTTCGACGTGAAATTCACTGATCTTTCAAAAAGAGAGCTTAGAGCTTAGTTCAGTGTCCATCTTCCGAACATGCCATTCTGGTGAGTGTCGAATAGTGTTGCGTAGAAGTTCACACGGTATGTAAATTAAACAGGATACTGTATGCCATATTTAGCATAGATATAGTTCGGTAGAACTTAGGATCGCATTTTTTAAAGATGAGGAATATAGAGCAGATAAGTTAACCAGCTATGCTTCCTACAGCATATATGCATGTATGCATCAATGTAGTTCAGGTTCCAAGAGAGAGTGGTATTCAGAATCAACTTTTGATTTTTGGACTTGTAGTTTGGGAAGCGTATAACGTTGAAGAATCAGTCAGATAATCACTTATTCGGCTAAATTTGTTTTTATATTGCTTTCTGATGCATATTGCAGTATAAATGGTAAATGAACTAGCAAAGTATACTGCTACGCCTTGCTTCTATTTACTCTAGATTAAATACCCTCTTCTGGAGTGCTGAAGATGTAATTACTCGCTTACCTTTTTTCTATGTTTTTCCCAGATGTATGCTGCGAGTTCAAGCTTGCCGAGTGGGGATAGCGGCTGTGTCTATAGCACATGTTGGACCATGCAGCAATACAAGTGCCATTCGTGAATCCTGTCCAGTCGATTGCAAGAGTGCACCAAAGGATGGTCCAGTTTGTGCATCAGATGGGAATGTATACAATTCCACTTGTGAAATGAAACTACTCACCTGTGGACAAGGTGTTGTCAAAACATCCCGTAAACACTGTCAATCAACTAGAATGTGTCGCGAATCATGTTGGCGTGTAGCCAGACCAACATGTGGCTCCGATGGCCGTCTATATGCTAGTCCTTGCAAAATGAGATCATCGAACTGTGGTAAACACATTTTTGAGGTACCATTATCTTTCTGCATGTCACAAGAAAGAAATGGTAATCAAATAGAAAATTGTCCTACCGAATGTCCAAAAACGGAATCACCTTCTCAATATGTTTGCGGAAGTGATGGAAATATATATTCATCTCTTTGTGAACTAAAGATGTTAAATTGTGGGTGAGTTATAAGTAATGAAGTATTGCATGATTTATTTTAGAACTCTTTCTTTTACTGTAGACCACAACGTAAATCAATCCAAAAGATCAGTATGGATAAATGCAAGAACCGTTTGAATCGCTGCAAGCAGTTACCACCTTGCAAAGACTTCAACAACCTCTTTGGATCCATTTTCTCTTCGAAGCAAAACGATAAACTTTGTGGTACTGATGCAAAGACTTATAATAATGAGTGCGAGCTTGCACATGCTACTTGTCTGTAAGTTCAGTTCTTTCTTTTATTCCTACATACTCGTAATTGACACGAATAACACAGCTTGTCCTTTAAACAGCAGACTTTATGAAATTTCTAACAAGCTCTCTTATTATAGGCGTGGAGTTCAACTAGCTCACATCGGTCAATGTACTGATTTGAAAACTCCACCCAAGGACTGTGGAGAGCGTTGTACTTACGAAGACGTAGAGAGCGGTCCAGTGTGCGGCTCAGATGGCAACACATTCCCATCTTTATGTGAATTTAAGCGAAGAACATGCCACTTACGCGTAGTGCCAGTTTCCCTTAAGAACTGTCCCCTTACGGAACATTGCGAGTCCGACTGTGATGCACAACCACCAAACTTCGTTTGTGGGTCTGATAACAAATTTTATAAATCTGAGTGCCATATGCGCAAAGAAAATTGTGGAAAACACGTCTTCGTTGTGCCAATAAAGCGTTGTCTCTCCTCCTTCCAGTTTAAGGGATGCGCAAAAATATGCCCAAGAGAATTCGAACCAGTATGTGGCACAGATGGTAAAACCTACTCAAACGAATGTTTTCTTAGCATGGAGAACTGCCGACAAGCAACAACTCCTGTAAAAATGAAGCACTATGGTGCTTGCGGTAGGCCTGAAGCTCCGTCAACTAACTATCTGTATTAGAGGAAAAATCTTACCGTTAGTCAAGTAAACATTAGTGTAAATAAATATTGTAATTTCGTTTCAAAAAGAAAATCAAATATCTGTGGTTCGTTTTTTTTTATACCTTTTCTTTTTTTTTTGTTTAAATGATAATTGTATTTATGACACCATAAACAAAAAATATTTAGTTTTCAAAAACTATTAATATACGAGTATATTTTCATATACAATTATATACAAAAGCGAATTTCTATTTATAACTTATGTATGCTTTCTTTTAAAAGAAAAATGTAAGCTGAAAATTATGACCAAATAAAAATAATAATAAATTAAAAGAAACACTTTTACTTTAACATCTAAGCAGAGTCATCAAAAAGTTTGCTTAGCATGGCGTTGACTTCATGTGGTCTGTATTTTATATATTTCTCTGGATTTTTACTGAATTGAACGGCTACATACCTGAAAGAATACATAATACAGTTTTTTTTTTCAATAGGCACAGATTTGAATATAAATTAAAAAAAATATGTTACGCGAATGGTTCAAATATGGCATAGAAATTATATAGATTCTCGCAGTAAATTTTTTCCATGAATGGACGAGGTCAAAAGTTTATCGGTTAATTTCGAACAGTGGAATTAAAACACTTCTTTTCTTCGTGTTTTCTAGGATTCGAAACTGTCCCATTATTTACCTATTGACATATTGAAGAATATGCACTGGCACGTGGACAACCACCACGGATTTTTTTTTTTTGCAGGCAAAACGATTTTCACCGCCGCGCCGAGGAAAGTTTTTAATAAACAAAGTGATAAAATTTATGCAAGGACAAAAGAGAAAAAATGCAGGAGTTACTGCTCTGGATTTTTGTAAAAAAAAGGAGTCAAAATTTGGGAAAGGTGTTGTTGAAGGCTTGACAAATACCCATTTTAATGGAGCAAGACGAGCTTTCAAACAAGATTCTGCTCAGGCACATAAAGCTAAAACAACTCAACGGTGACTTAGAATCAATATTCCTGATTTTTTGTTTGATTTTTATAACGTTTTGCCATTGTTACAGAAATTTTAAAAGGACTAGGTACATACATGTCTTTGATTTTTAACACGAAAATGTCTATATCAAGTCCAAAATACTTCTTTGCACCTCCAAACGCTAATAATATTTCATCACAAATAAAACGATTTAAGTAATAAAATACTTACATTTCATAAAATCTATTATATTTCGGTAAAATGTGTTCGGCATTGTCCCGTTTAATTCCTTCTCGTAATATAACATCAGGAATCGAAATACCTCTCTGAATTTTGCATGCATCTTCAAAGTCTTTGTTAAAAGTCTAAAATAAAAAAAAAAAAAAAAACAGCAAATTAAAATTGTTGGTCAGTTGCGTACATAATTCTTACCGAAAATCTTTCTTTCAGAATTGCTCTGTCCTTATCCTTAACTTTACCCTGAACAGGCTTTGGTAATTCTTCCAATGATGAAATACTTCCCAACATTTTAGACCAAGTTTTCTGGTAGGAAAATTTCAATTCACGAATCATATCTAAATAGCTTCTCTCACAGTCCGGTTCGGCCAAAGTAACTAAATCAATAAGATTCGACCTTTGCAGTGATTTCAAAATGTAATGGATGTTATTTAAGCGGAATAAGTGCTTAGTCGCCTGATCACTGTACTGCTCACATTTGCTCATAATGGTAAGATTAAGCTCCGCAAGCGCTTTCTCTGCATATAGACACATAAATGTAAGTATACATTTGTCAAAATTTTTTTTAAAAAATTATACTTATATAAATAGCAAGAAGGGCTTTATTCTTCTCCTCTGGCATAAGAGACTTCTTCATTAATATAGTATCCAACTGTGTTGAATAGAGAACATCGTGCTGCAGTATTTCACCGATAACGTCGAAATGTTCAAAGAGATGTTCGACAAACCATATGGTGTTGGAGGTGAGTTCGTGCACTGTAGCATCCTTGGGAACTGTTGAATATCCTAATGTACTGGAACTCATCCCCACTAAATTTGTACCAGATTCACCCTTTACAACTTCTAAGAAATGCTCAAGTGCTTTAGAGCCCTAACAAAAATTTCAGTTGATAATAATGATTAGGTAATGCCTAAATGATTTACTTACAGTTTGCTGAAGGCGGTTAAGAACTTTTGTCAGTTGATCCTTTTGATGTGGATCACAAGTGCGTTCTATATCCGGTTGTAAGAGAATAACTCGCTTCAGGGCTGAGAATATACCCAAAGCTGACGTCCATTCTTTGCGTGAAATACAACGAAGGATTCGACCTGTTATAGCCTAAAAGTTAAAGATTTTATGTAATTAAATTTTAAAAACAAGATTAAATTTTTTTTCTGGAGCTGAGTCATAAAGAATCAATTTCAGTGAATAAACGTATCTGTTTAATTCATTACAGAAGGCACACAAATCCCTTCATCTTTTATTCTCAAATGAATAGAAACTTCTATATCTTTTTTAATGTTGTTGAAGTGTTAGAACGATTATTCTATTCGGCTATTTTGGTCACTAGCTCAGCTATAAAATAGTTGTTACAATTGCTATCGCCACAGGGGCCGCTGCAATGAGAGTTATGTCTAGCCAGAGCCTTCTCGATGCTCTCTCTTTTTGGTGTTTATTGTGAATTTTTTATGGAAGAGGCGCGCTTATACGCTAGGACAGTGCCCCGAAATGGCCTGTTGATTCTACTCTTGAATTGCTGAGGTTGAAACCTTTCGAAAATTTTGGTTCAGAGATTTCCACGCGTGTAAACGTTAAACGCTTTTTTAGCATATTGACCTTTTTCTTATTTCTAGTGTTCTTCAAAACCGTTTTGAATCTACTTCGTGGTAGTATATGTACGTATACAGTATATGCATAATTCAGCTTCTCACTTTCATTTATTTAATCTTTTGAGCTGAGTACTCTTCTAGTTAGTTTCGGGGATAGTTTATCATCTTATTTATTATTATAATCTATTCATGCCAAGAGATCTCTTTTATTATGTACTTATTTTCAGTGACACTATGTGCATTATGTTCTTACAGTTTGAAGTACTAAAACCTTGTTTAGGTTTCGTTTTGCAATCTTTGTGTCTGAGGTGGCTGCAACTCAAATACCAGATTCATCCCTTATCCCTCACCACATTTTAGTTATTCAATTTGTCTGTCGGTTTGTAAACACGCTTTTAAAACAATAAAATTACCTACCTCTGCATCCTTTACAACAAGTTCAATAGAATTGTACGCTAATTTCGAAAACACCTCTGTGTGTTTCGATGCTGGAATTATGTCATTCATCAGATTTCTCTCCCACACGAGTAGTCGTTGCAGACCGAGCAAAAGCACTATGTACTTATCTAGTTCCTGATCACCGTCTAAATAATCTTCGGACGAGAGATGATCGGAATGTGAAACGGTTTTCTTAATAGAAAAACCAGTTGACTGCTCAATTGTTTGAGTAGCACGTAGGTACAGCTTATTAGCTTTCTTTTCAAAACTGTAAAAGAAAATTTCGTTATCAAAAAGATTCATCGAATATTAATTTAAAATCTCTTACATCTGTTGCAATCGAGCTGATGTTGTTTTCTTTGGTTCTACACGACTACTATGACGAGTTCTCTAAAAAAAAAAAATTAAAAGTAGGTATATTCTCCTCCTTACAGCTGATGGACTTACCAAAGGTTCGTTTCCCCAACTCCCACTCTTCTGGTGATCCTTCAGATTTTGAAGAGATCTGTAAATGATTTCACTTCGCTCCGATGAATAGATTATTGTGTATTCTCTGCGCAAGTTCTGTTCTAACCAAAACGATATTGTATTCAATTCGTCCCTTGTACTTTGGGAGAGTTGCTTTAGAGAAATGTAATCTTCATTGGACGAATCATCCTCGATGTAGATCAAATCCAGCAAATCTACGGGTTTTAGTACATAGCTATGCTTTTTCAGAAGCATCTTGTAGTGATTGTTTAGACTTTCGCAGCCAGTGTTGAATAGGCTGGTAACATTTTCAAGTTCCACGCTCTGCGAGTTATTTTTCAAGAAGTAATCCATAGCGGAACGTAGTTTACCGAGGGCTTCTAAGAAAACATGGATGTTGCCTTCTGCCGGACCTTGGTGTATAAGGTTGCAGACTTCTTGAGAAACTTCATAGTGAGACAAAACTATGTCCAAACACTGCAGAGTTGTGTCTAGATCTAAAATAGATATTAGACGAGATTACATCTCATGAAATGTATTTTAGCCTTACTTTGTTGCCGCTTTTGTAGGTGCTCCGTTTGGTTGTATACTGGAAGTACCGTCTGCTCAAGTTTTCCCAATCTTTGCTCAAAGGTTGTGAGAATACTGGTCATCGATGTGGTTAGGTCATGGTACTTTTTTACTCGTTCCTTAAGTAGTGCTAGATTTGCTGCTTCCTATAAAATTTTGACATATTTTTATTTAACTTCAACTGTTGGTAAGCATTTTGAAAAATTATTATAAAACCTTTTCAAGTTTATCACCAAATTGTAAAGAATTTTCAAAATTATTCATTTTTATTGATAGGACACCCCCTTTCAACAAAAAATCAAAATACAAACCAAATGACAGATACACTTGTCCTGTTTATCGTTTATCAAATGACATCTGAGGAGTTCTGTTAGTTTTGAAATTGGACGTGTTCGAATTTGGCTGGCACCATTTATTTTTATAGGATTTATAGGACAAAAATTTGCATAACATTTTAAAAATGTTTTTCTTACTATCCATGTCCTTTTATTTTCATATTTACTATTTTCAATGGCTATATGGTATACTCAACAATATGATGAATTTCAACCATATTGATCATTAATTGTTTTTATTTTCAACCAAATAAATCGAAGTTGGGGTTTCCTCTGATGGAACCATTTGAATGATATAAATTATTTAAAATACCACGAAATGTCTAGAGGTTTTGAATACCTTCATTCGAATTATTCTTCACTTCAAACAATAAACCGGGGAGAATTTTCGAAATACAGATAAACCTTTAAAAATAAGTTAAAGGCTTGTTGTGTAACAGGTACGGTCTTAATTTAGGTGGGGACTATTTAGGGTAGGTCATAGGCTCCGAAATATTTGCGCCCTTAGTTGCCTTGGGTTTGCAAGACCCTTTCATGGAATACAAAAAATATATATGTATATCTTGCATCAAAAATCACATAGAGCCTAGCGCCTAGCTCTCGCAGCATCGGTGTTGTGTATACATACATATGTATTACATTTTTCGCCCCCATGGAAGGGATCTTCAGTTTAATGTTGAGTCCGAATACCTGAATGGAGAAGCTACTCGTGCAAGTTATTGCGCTTGGACGTTCATCCGAAACATACGAGATGTAAAGACGTGAATAAACTGATTTTCATTTTATGGGATTCAAACCTGATCCAAAACTCAGTACTACGCATTAAAAACTGCACAGCGGTATTCGTACCGCAGAATGTGACCTGTTTCTCATTCTTTTTGTTTGAAAATTTATTAACCTCTAGCCTAGTTAGCTTTTAGGCACAATCAACAGCAACAACAATCTTATGTCTATTTAATGTCACAAGTTAAAAGTTGGCTATAGTAAATCAATGCAAGACGAGCACAATGTGCTCTTTTCTTATGTGTGATAAGAATATATCTAAATATTAACAAGGACGTCCTATAATATTTCGACCAATTAGAAGATATTTCCTATAAACTATTCGAATAGTACGAATTATTGAACACAACAGGTATCGTTTATTAAAATAATGAACAAACCTATTTCTTATTTAGCTTGTTTTAATGTCGCAATTCCGTTTGAAAAATAATTTATTGTTTTCTTAAAATAAAAATGAGTCGGGAAGTTCAACAGCATTTTGTCCAAGTTTGTGCCGCGTATGGAAGTCTGCGAACAGCTGATGCAATTAAAATCTTAAAACCAATTTGTCGCAAATGTAAGTAAAGTTGACGGAGATTCCACAAAGGGTTAATATTTTACTTTTTTCAGACGAAGTGGAGCTGCCGCCAGATACCCAATTCAAAGAATTTATTACTAATATCAATAATGAACTAAATAAATACGATCACGACATAGCTTTCGTTAAGTATCCAATCACCAAAGAAGAGTTCATAGTTTTTCGTACAGTCAATTCAAAAGTTATTCGTTTTTTGAACCATCTCACCGAACAGGATCGTAATTACTTCCGGCTCCTTTTGATGACTATTGCTGTGGCTGACAACTATGGGATTCCAGAAATGCAGGCAATAAATCTTACTTCTCAGATGCCAGACAAACCGTTGGCGAAGAGTCGTGCAGAAAGTTTGCTTGAAAGTTGGAAGCAAATTGGGTATTTTCTCGAGATGGATGATACTTTGTACTTGGGACCAAGAATGATGGTTGAATTCGAGAGCTATTTACTAAATTGTTTCCCTGATGATGTGAAGGAGTGTTCCTTATGCAAAAAAATTGTTCTCTGGGTAAGCATGCAGTCAATAATTGCCGAAAATAAACCAAAAACTCTTTCCTCATTTTAGGATCTGTCATGTATGGATTGTGAGACGAAGTTTCATTCAGAATGCATTCGCAAGTACTTGGGAAAGTCATCACATTGCCCAGCCTGCAAAAAACTTTGGAGCACTCCATTAGCTTAGATTTAGTTTTACTTTAAGATTGTTTTCGTTAAAATATGTATGTAGTAAGTTTTTCAAAATGATTTGTGTATTTTATAATTACCATTGAGTAGAAATCATCATCACAATGGACAGCAAGACTGTTATTTATTTATATGACTGATAGGGGTGCATAATAGACTTGTGTATTATGTAAAGTGGAAGGAAGCAATCAGATGAATGCAATTGAGCTTGCGTTATGCTAAAAAAAGTTAATTTTTTGCGGTTTACACTGAAAATCTGGGTAAGTGTCCATAGGATCAATGTGCTCTCTTTACTGAAATGCAGTTTCTGCGGAAGTAGTGTGGGCGCGTGTACCAGTTTGGCATGCAAGCCAACAAAAGTAAAATCTGATTCATGAAGTCTACTGAGGAACGCCATGAGGAACAGGATTCGCGTTTCGTAACTAGTGCATGTATTCTTTTAATCCGTTTTGTCCAGTTCCATAGCATCTGAGGACCTTTGGAAAAAACATCTGATTTCGGGTTTCTTTGCCGCATCCAACCAATAGCGCCCATTGCAGAGCAATGATCACTCATAATTGGTTTCCAAATTGAAATGGAAACTGAATATGGCTTATGTCTTCACCCGGAAGGCGCGTAAGGTACTTTCTCGTAGCAAGACGTTTTTTTTTTTTCGTATCAAATGGGGCCCGTTTGTTACATATTCTACTCAATGTACGTATATTTATGTACATATATTGCCGTCAATATTTGCCTTCATTCCTTTCGCAATACAAGTTCAGTCGAGTTAAGTTAGTTTAGTGTTAAAGAACTATGTTGTAGATTGCTATGCACAGTCTGGCACTCTGGCACAGTTTTTTTTATTACATTTATCAATTTATTAAAAAAAAAAAAAAAAGTTACGCTGACCTTTTAATATGCACATTTAGTATATCCTTTATAAATTAATATTCGCACAAATTTCGGAGTCAGATTCATCTGTAACAAGTTTTGCCTCATTTAGCAGGCCTGCATCATATTTCTGAATGTCATGTTCCATTGTTTGAGCTCCCTTTTTCGCATTTTCTTTAATGAAATCGACAACAGTGGACACGTCAACAACAGACATTTCCAAACTTTTACTCCAAGCCACAAGTGACAGTGGACGTTCTGGTAGAAGTAATGTGGACGGAGTAATGATATGACGATATAGGCACGCGTTTAATGTATTTCTTAACTTTTCAACTTGCATTTGATAGGCACATGGGTGATAAAGCATTACGATGGCACCGTATTCTAGACTATGCATCCATCGCTGGACCGGTAAATATTTGTATTCGCCATATTTCGGATACAGATGTCGGTGAGCACCACTGAAATACAAAAATATTCTCAATTTATTGTTTTTTGATACTTGATAACAGATTCTTACTATGTAGGTATCCGGTCTTCATACTCAATTGTCTCGTTTAAACAATATGAAGGAGCCTGTATTGCATGAATGTACGTATATACAGAACTGGTTTTAAGTGAGGATTTAAGTGATATTTAATTTACCTTATAAGCAGGTGGAATAATATAATTTTTCTGAATAGGGGACGTGGCAAAGCTAGGTTCATATTTAATCTTATGATCTAAGCATAGATAATTGTAGGAATGCCTTTTGTCCTCCGGATCAAAGTCGATGTCAATATTATTCTTCAATGAAAATGGTATCATGAAAATTTTGTTTTTAAAATTAAATCACACTCACCTTTCCGTCATCGCATTCTGAATCCAAATTGTTTGAACGACCACCGGATATAAAAGCATCTTTTCCTGGAGCGTTCGGAAACCATTTACCGTTCCATGATTCCTTATTGTCATTGATGACTTGTTCATCACTCGATGATTTAGTTCCTTCACTTGTATTGCTGGGAAACCATTTACCTCTCCATGGTTCTTTGGAGTCGTCAACGACCTGTCTACTACGCGATGGAATAGTTCCTTCACTAGGAGTACTAGGGAACCATTTACCATTCCATGATTCTGTAGAGTTTGATTTTGCCTCTATTTCCTTTGTATTGAATAATTCATTAAGATCATTTTGTTCCGTGTGTTCTTTCAAGGGAATCCGTGGAAACCATTTGCCACCCCATGATTCGGTGTTATTTGTTGGTACTGAATTCGCTTTGACGGTGAATAAAATCAGAAGGCAAAGGTGCATAGGATGAGACATTTCAACAAAAACAATCTCATCAATTTAAAAAAATAAAATAAAAGAAATAACTTAAAATAAGAAAGGAAAAGGAATTTAGAAACAAAACAAAGAAGTCATACAGATGATTTTATAAATGTCATTAATTTGACACTATGCTGTGGTATGAGGTGCAGGGAAATAACTTTGCGGGAATTTACTTCACTTCACATGTACCGCGTATACACGCAGAATTGAAAGCTCTATTCGAAACTGAGTTGAGATTTGGACCTCGGTACTTGCACACCGAATCGAAAGATTAAGTCGAAATAGGATTGAAAAAGAATTGAACTGATAGATGATTATTTTCGCCATTAATTTGTTTTTTAGCTGTGTTAGTGTTTATGACCTGCACACCATCACCGTGTTCACACGGTGCTACAGACTGCTACAGGTGCTGACAGACTGCTACAGGTGCTGACAGACACGGTCTGAACGACTTATGACAATGTGACCGCAAGAAACGACGGTCCGTGTGACATGTCGCTTGGTTTTCCATTTTTTTTTTGATATTTTGGTGGTCAGACAGACATGTCTATAATTCAATCTGTGCGATTGTTCGCGGAATATGTCTATTTGTGGAAAAGTAGAATTTTTGAAATACGTATAAAGAAATCTTCCGGAGACTTGGAAAATAAAAAGTGACGACATAAGAACAAAAACTTAAATAAAGCTTATGAACAGTGTGTTAGGAAAATTGAAGGAAATTTCATATTTTGTCGTTCAATATACATACGGTTAAACTTTCGCCAACAATTCATTATACGTTTTCGCGTTCATCCTCAGAAAATTCTGATAATCAGCTGGATAATTAATTTTCAATTCTGTTAGCAAATTGACAGAAGAAAACTTTGGTCACTTTTTCATCCATTCTTCCACCCAAATTCGTTTCCTTTTTCTTTGTTCGATTTCTTTGTCTTCTATAATTTTATCAATCACTAGCGCTGCTACGAGTATGTACGTCCACCATCTTTGAAATTCACTGGAAAAGTGAAGTCTGACACGACATGTTTGACAATGTGAACGCTAACGACAGCGGTCTGTCCAAAATCCATCCGACCAAGTCTATCAGACATGCGAGTACTCGTAATCGCATTTCCTTCATAGGTTGAACTCTGCATTAATGTATACGTAGTGATGGGAAATTAACTTCACCTCAAGTGGAAAATAAATGGACTGTTATGATGTGAAGTTATTTCTTACTCAAAGTGGGAAATAATTTAACCAGAAATTTTGTGAAATTATTTCTCACCTATAAATTCAATAACGACTAATGATACTGGAGAAGAAGAAGAAAATACGAAATGCAACTATTTGTTAAGAAATGTATTTCACCTAATAATTTGAGTTGTATAAAAAAAAGTGAGGTGAAAGTGGATTTATATTTAAAAAAATTTGTAAGAATCTAATTTTAGGGAACATATCGAATTAGATTTTCAAAACAATGCTTCTGTTTCTGAAACAAATTGAACAATTCTTTTTTATTTCTTTTTTAAGTCTATATACATCGATTATGTTCGTGTCAGTGATATTAGTTAGAAGTTCAGAAAGGTTTTTGTTAGAAATGTTTTTGCATGTGGAGATGATTTTTTTGCATGAGAAGAAATGGCTGATGGTAAGAATTTGGTTTTCGTCACACAGATGACAAAGTGGTGGCGAATCTTTCGTGATCAGGTGTTTGTGGGTGATGCTGGTGTGACACATCCTTAGTCTGATAGACTCATACTAGCTATCAAACTAGAAAATTACATTTAAATACCCCCTTTTTTACCACTAGCCGAAAGCCCTGGCAGATAGCGCTACTTGTAATTAATTAATTTAATTAATAAATTTATAATAATAATAAATTCTTTTTTTAAAAAAAAAAACAGAAAAAAACTATATCCTCTGGATCATAATGCATGCAGTAGAGGGTTTAAAAATATAAGAATCCAACTTTATAAACATATCGAATTAAGTTTTCAAAATAATGATATAAATATTTACAAAAATTTAATAGAGTATTGAACAATTGTTCTACAGAATGGGCATAAAATGGAGGAGCGCGAGTTCTCAGTAATTTTTGTAAAACAATCTTGGCAAACTTTTAAATGATTGCATGGTTTTAATAAAATATTTCTTTGGTTTTGAAAACAAATTATGCATACGTTAATATCTTCTGGCAAATTTTCTTCAAGCGAATCATCATTATCGGAAGAATCTTCTTCATTATCCGCAAGTAAATCAGAGTTGTTGTTAAAAATTTGAATAATTTGTGGTAGAAATTCGGAAATTGTTATTTCTTTCCTTGTCAGCTTCCTAGTCAAATCTTCTATTATTTTATTTCTCTTTTTGTAAAATTGTTTTGGATCTTCAAAAAGCATAAAACTTTGTCCCTCCACGGCTGATACAAAGTCTCTTGCGGTGTTGTATTCCTCATCAAGTAAGCAGTCTAAAAACTTAAAGAAATTCCCATGCTTGTGGAGTTTTTTCCCTAGACGGCTATTGTAGCTTTCCAACGAACTTGTAGTTCTCATATTTTCATTAAACAGTGAAAAATTTGTAGGGGTTTCCTAAAAAAAATAAATAGGCAAATTTCTCACTTGCACTGATGAAATTAATAATCAAATATTTACCCGCAAAATCCATTGTTTTTGAAAATAAGCTGCTAATAAAGTTAAGCAATCTACATTCATGGTTGACGTTTCTGCTGTTAATAAAGCGAATGCTTTTGTAATGTTTGCTGGATTCAATAATGGTAATATTAAAAGCTTTTTAAACCATTTGAAAACACTTGAATTTGTCCGCATTGTTGGTATGAGATCCCGAATTTTTGAAGCCCTTCTGGTGAGTGCACGCGTGTAGTGGAACCAACATCCTTTCAGTACAGCTTCAGGAAATACTTTCCGAAGCGCATTTCTCAACGCTGGTTCAAAATCCGACATGAATGAGGATGGACGAAAATCAAACAAATTTTTATCCAAAAATTTAAACAAATGTATATACATTTCTTCTGTCTTGTGCGTAGTTAAAATATATAAGAATGGATATACCTGTAACAGACAAAAGGACGCAAAAATTTGAAAATATTAGTTATTTTTGACAGAAGCGTGACTGTTTTGCTTTCTATTGTTCATAATAGTGAAATTTGTTAATTTTTCTTTTGAAATACCAAAAAGAAGTCAACTTGGTCTGGCAGAACGTGTAAAAATATAGCTTTTATTTGAAGAAGGCAAAAATGAAACTCAATTAGCAATAGAAGTTCATGTTGTGTTCATGTTGTGCAGGGCAAACCGCAATTAGGCGATATAGCCAGACTGATTCGCATGCAAATCGCGAAAAATCCGGGAGAAAAAAGATTACCACGCCTCGGAACGAACGATTTTTACAACGATCTTTGCTAAAAATCGAACGAAAACCTCATCGGAGCTTGATTCTCAGTTGTCTAAGGATTGGGAAAAAAAAAATTCTGCAGGAACCGTTAGATGAAGACATAGGGAAGTTTGATGTAAAGGATTGAAAACAAGGAAGAAGCCGTGGCTTTTGAAAAAAAACAAGAAATCGTGCTTTGAGTGGGCGAAAAAACATATGCATTTCAACGGAGAAGTTTGTGGTCAGATGAATCTTAATTTGGGGTACGTTCAATTTAAGGATCGCATAAAAAATTGTAACTAATTTTTATGTTCTCTAGATGTTTTAAAAAAAAAACATCTTTTTTAACAAATTTTCGGATATTTGGCATCCCTGGTGCGACTTTTGTAAGACGAAGCTTTAGAGAATAGTAAAACCCAGAATGCGAGGTACCGATTGTTAAGCATGGTGGAGGCAGTAAAATGATCTAGGGATGCATGGCTGCCAACAGTGTGGGTGAAATGCATGTGTGTGATGATTGGATGGACTCCTGCAAATAAATAAATGTGTTGGAAAATGTACTTTAACTTTCCTTTTCCAACATTTTCGGGGACACAACATGGAAAATGTCAAATTCAAACAAGACAATACACCCCGCCACAAATCAGGCCTAACTGTGAGCTGGTTTTAGGAGAATAATATAGACCTGCTTGAGTGGCCTGCGCAATCCCCGGATCTCAACTCTATAGAACATCTTCTATCTATCTATCTATATATCGCAAAAACAGTGGAATATCTATGTGGGGCAGCATGCCCCCCTCCATACATATTCCACTGTTTCTTCGTCTATCTGTACATATGTAGGACATACATATGTAGGAAATGAAAACAAGAAATTATAATGAAATTGCAAATTCACGGCGAATTTAAGAGGCAACCCGCGAAGATGGAGGGATGGATGTCGAAGATAATAAGACTTCAAAAAGTTTGTCCAATTCCGTAACGCATCGAAAACTCTTTTTTTCATTACATACTATATGATGGTCCTTTATAAATTAAGAAAATGAAACAAAAACAATTTGATATATTATTACACCATTTTAAAAATAAATGAATGCACTTACATGTTCCGCATACGCGAAGTGTGTAATTAGTAATTGTTTATAGCTACAGGATGTGGGGATAACATTAAAATTGCCATCAATTAAAAATTTTCTATGGACAGGATCAGAACAATTGGCATTGATTAGCTCAACAATTTTTGTTGACATAAAAATAGTGTAGGCGAAATTATTTTCCACAATGGTATGCTTATAAAATTGTAGCACTTTTTTGTATTTAGACATTCCATAATTTTCCAAGAATTGTTTATTTTCAAAGCACTGTTGAACTTCTGTTGGTGTTTTCGGGCATTTGGGTAAACTTTGTTTTTTAATGTTGTTTAAAGTTCTTTTAATTTGTTTGAAATTTACTTCGACAGTTTGATCGTTCATTTTCAAGCAGCTTTCATTAAAAATTTCTTTTGCTGTTAGCCCTCTTTTTAGTGGTTTATTAACGCAATCTTCTTTCATACAATTTAAAAGTTTCATTTTTTTCATTAAATTCTCTTGGTCCGCGTGAGGATGAATAGCTTTATTGCCTCGAAGAACTTTTTTCGTTATTTCATCAATGAACAAACTAGCTTTGCACTTCTCACTTTCATAGCACGAATAACGTATAACGTTATTTCGTGTATATTTTTTAATATAAATTTGTTTTTCTTCCACAACGTACAACAGTTTACTATTCCTTCGTAAACCTGCAATAAATTCTATTTGCACTTCCATTTTTTGCCTTCACTTTATCAATAACTTTTGTCAAGAATCGATCTCGGACTGAGTTCATTACAAGATTAAATAGTTAACTTGTGTAACAAAATTGTCAACATCATTATAAATAACATATTGCAAGAGTGAATCACACAAGAAAATAACTTTTCACTATTTAATAAAGTGAAAGAAATATATACATAACTTTGCATTAAAAGTGAAACAAATTCCCACAACATAAGAGTGCATTTATTTCCCACTTGAGGTGAACTTATCTCCCATGTGAAGTAAATTCCCGTGAAGTTATTTCCCTGCACCTTGGTATGAAAGTACGCAGCGGTTCCCGATTAAGTAGCGCTGAAACTAAGCGCAGTAGCGGGAATCTCAAGTTGAGACTACTTTCGTTAGCAGCGCTTGAGAATATTGGCAGAGCGAAGCCAAAGCACGTAAATGGATTGCGTGCTACTGGTCACACTCTTAACGTAACGTTATTTTCAAAGCCAAATGCGTTTGATACTTTACGAATTATACTTTTGACCTCTTCATTCTACTAATGGCTCTAAATAGTAATACTAATTTTGTTTTTCGACTAATGCGGTTTCTGAGCCAAATTTGTAACTTCTTAATTGGAGATTTTGAATAAGATCTGCAATCGGTAGTAAATGCAGTGTTTATTCATCCCTTAATAGGAATTTATTTATTTATGTCTGTTTTAATTGAAATTTGTTTGATATAATTTGAGTTTATGACTTTTCTTTTCTTTCTTTGTTTGAGAAATTTCGAGACATACTGCAATGTACATACGTAAATGTAAATTTCACTACAGTTGGTTGAGACAGCCATCTGGGTTTCGGGTTTCGGGGTTTCTCTAGAACTTCGTTCAGCATGTACTCCTAATCTTGCTGTAAGTTAATCCTTATCAACTTTTAAGAAAATTCCTAACATCATAAATCGTTTCTTTCTTACTTTTCCGGGAATCTGTAATTTTTCCTTAATTGGCCGTGACAGCTGATTGAGACAGGGTTTTTTTTTAGCTTTAAATCAAAACACAAACTTTGGAGTTCTATAACAGTGGTTTATTTTTTTCTAATACTGATTACTCTTGTTGAAGCAGCGTCACAATAACTACAAAGTAAATTGTGATATCATCAGGCGTTTGAAATCCTCTAACTTCCGTGCGAATATGTGGCCAAATTACGCATCAGCTTATATGTATATCGCAGTGGCGTTTAAAGTATTTTAGACTTTAGAGATCGGCCATGTTCGTAAATTTAAGAAATATATTTTTGTGAAGGTTTTATTGTATGTGTCACAAATACAAATCAAATGCATTAAATACTGCGCTTACATAGTTTTGAATAAGGCCAGTCTGACTCTTCTGACTCATTTGAAGTTTTGGAAATTTATTTCCTTTTCTCTTTGCGTAGTAACTTATAGTTTATTTAATTGAAATAAAAAATACTTGCACTCAATGTATAAATAGGCGTGTTACACTGCCGTTCCAGAATTTTCTTCGTTTCCTAAAAAAACATGTGATGAAGAAATAAGTTCAAAAATGTTAGTCTCCGAAATCTCTCTCATAAAAGGTCTTGCGGGTTCCGTAAGTGGAACATGCATAATTAATAAAGCTTATTCACATGAATGTCTAACTATTATCACATTTACTATTTATATGTAGTAGAAGAGTTAGTACTCTTTAATCCGTAATTGCAGGGAAAAAGTGCAAACATACCCTTAACTTCCTCATGTATTTTCACCATAAAATGAACCACAAAATTCTGTGCAAGAAATTGTTTACTATATTATAGTTGAAGCTATTACTGGATATTCGTACTTCACTTTCTATTGTATTATTATTCATAAATGTTTACCATATTCAAATCCTAAAATAACCACAGATTTTCGCTATCTACGAGGAGAATGCACAATAGTTTCCCACTATTGCTCAAACTGGGTTATTATTTTCCTAGTTCAGTCGATGACGTCAAAGAGGGCTCGTCTCGTGACGTTGCATAAAATGACAAGTAAATAAAGCATGAGTGCGAATATACTAGACTGTCGGGTTAACGCCAATTTAATTATAAAAATAGATCAAACTATTTAGGCTGGCTAGTCGCTTGCACAAAAATATGTGATTCAAGTTAATCTTTACGCAAGTAGAGTTAATCTTTACGTAATTTTACTTTAAAATGACCAAACACGGAAATTAGCACTTCTCACTGCGTGTTCAACTATAAGCATCTGGTCCGCAGATACTATGTAAATAGACAAATCGAAACAGTCCGAAAAGAGTTTATTGCACACAGCCGTTGTTTTGATAAATAAGTATGAAGATTCCTTGTCACATATTTTATCTAAATTTAATGCTGCAAAATATTTCCACTAAACGCGTGTTGTTGACGTAAACAATATAAAGAAGTGTAGCGATATATTAAAAAACCGAAATTTCTGTACTATGTATGTAGATTTTCTGTTTCACCGTTTCTTGATAATGATCCATCGATCCAAATCGGTACCGGACAAGTTCGATAAATGACAAATAATGTACATATGTACTATATGGAGATAATGACACTGTGACGAATTTGGTAATACAACAAAATAAAAATAATAAAAAAGAAAGAACAGAAACAAGATTAACCCCGCAGCAAATGTGATTGATAATAAAAGCAATCGGCAACCGCTTTGTGTATTCGTACTCGACGTTGTCGCTTCCTTGGAATTTTTCTGTGATTGGGGCATAGAGAGTGGGCCTGTCCCTTATCGACATGGTTAGTAGAACATTTGTATTTATTCGTGTTTTAACTGAAGAGCAGTGCGGACAAGACTTTTTGAGAATTCTTAACGCTTATTAGAAATAGTTAATTGGCTTGTAAGTATTTTTAGTGTGATAGTCTAGATATGTACATATAAGAAATAAATAAATGCAATCAGTGCAATTCAGCAGTTACACGCAACATTAGTGAATTACATTGCCACGAAAGCAATATTTTTGGTTTTTATTTTTTTACTTGTGTGGAATTTTAAATAAATTTGCAAGAAAAGTTCCGAAGTCCAACGTCTGTTTATGCAAATGATGCAACAATATTTCCACAACAAGTGATGTTGATCAAAATAAACTGAGTTGTGGGGGTTATCAAAGAATCTTTGAACATTTTTTGATAAAATACAAAAACAAACAAAGTAAACACTTTTTTAGTGCCAATTTATGATGATGTAACTGTAAAGCTAATAATTTTCAACAAACAAATACATATGTTCTATAGTATTCTATTTAAAAATAAATTATGAACTTGAGAACAAACTAGCAGCAAGACACATTAAATAAAAGAAAACTGTAAATGTGCTTGTCAATAATTAGCTGATATTTCAAAATAAATTCATTCACGCAAGACGTTTTGTATGAAGGTTTAGTGCTTCCTTTGAAACCTGTTGACTTCTTGCGTATGTATGATAATGAATGAAACCGGTTTTAGCAATTAAAGAATGTACGAAAGTATTTAGTAGAAAGAATTTAAATTAACGTACACTATACAAAATATTTCACCCACTGTCAGCAGGTGTTCTCAATTTTATTTTTAGCGGGGGATCTGCATATAACATCAACATCGTAATAGGTCTTTTCATTAATTAAAGCTTTCCTTTTGTCAAGACCTGATAGTTACGTAGTTAAGACTAATTAGCCAGAGAGCAATGTATTATTGGTGCATTCGTAGAAACGATAAGTGAAGGTTTTTTTTTCTGTGAATAGAGAATCTTAATTGCTTTTCATTTGAATTTCTTTATCTGTTTTGAGTTACTGGGAGACGTTACAAATTTGTAATAATATGTATGTAGGTAATAGATGTGTGTGTTTTTGTTTATGAGTCTTAAATGGTTTGTTGCAACTTTTTTTGAAAAAAATTATATCCTAACCATACATACATACCTTGTACTGAAAACAAAAAATCTTTCCAGACGGATCGTTCTTAGTCAGGCGGTTCTAATTCTTCATAAGCTATCAACGTAGATAAGACTGTAGACTGTGTGGATTTTTTTCTCTCGGATACGCTTTCATACGACATTGACAAGGTCCACGTTTCTGAAATCTTCTCGAGAGGACGTTGCTACTCAAAAGCTGAATTATGTTAGTGATTAGGGATGTGGGGATCATTGGGTTTTTGACAGCATTTTCAATTCCGTCATAGTAATAAAACATAAACGAACACGCGTGTTACCGCTTAAATTCTTTGTCGGGGTGACGTCAATGGTTTTAGAAATCTTCTCGACAGGACGTTGCTACTGAAAAGCTTCCCTATCTCAGTGATTGGGAATGTGATGATCGTTAGGTTTTTAACTTCACTTAAAACCGCGTCATACTAATAAAACATAAAATAAAGCGCGTGTTACAGTCTATATTCGTTTTAAGAGTACATTGTTAAGGGCATGTTTCTGAAATCTTTTCTTTATAACTTTGCTACTTAATAGCTTACTTATCTTAGTGATTAGGGCTGTGCGCATTAAAGTAAAGTTTGGGAAACCTAGTCTAGTCAATGTAATGGTCGACCTTCAGACTTATCATTCAACTTTATAGCAGTATCTTACCATTCGCGCAACCTAATGGTCTACATAAATGGCTTCTTCAGATTTTCAATGCTCTTTTTCCTTCTGTAAAATTTTTTTCAATTCGTTCATATTGCGTCTCTTTTGTTCCTCATCGACCGTTCAGTGTCAAGTTTCTCTTGAGATACACTTTTTGTGATTTTCACTCCCCTGTCTGATCTGCTAGGTAGTTATCGCCCTTCTATAGGATCGGACCAACCCACTCTTATCGTTGTTGTTCACTCCCCTTCTCTTAAAGCAATTCGTTTGATATTCTATTCGTTGCACCATTGATCCCGGTGCCCCTATATAAAAGTACCAACTACACGTTTCATGTATTCGCGCTGCTTCTCTAGCTCTATTTTTGATAGAAAATATTTCCAGTCTATCTCACTGCACTAGTTCACATTCGATCCACTATTTCTAACGCTTTGCGGAGCTAAAAAAGAACTTGGAAGCACGTTTTAAAAATATGAAGATAAATTGTAATATCTTAAAGTGATTGCTTTGTAGTCTTTTGTTGTATCAGAAATCTAGCGAAACGAGATGACAATGCTTTCTTATGCATTGAAGACCATTTCTGCTTATCCCTTTGTACATAATGAGTTGAGATACATACACAAACGTTTTTTGACTAAGTAGCCACTGCGCCATGCAGCTTTCAAGTGCATATAATCTATCACTGCACGTATTTACTTTTTCCCTTCTAAGGTCTGTCTCTTGTTTGTTTTTCTTATCTTATTTTATCTCAGCTTAAGTTCTTTATAATATGTTACTCGTATATTTAAGTGTACATTCATTCTATATACATTTGATTATCTCAAACAATATTTATTTTTTTATTTTACAGAATTATGTCGGACATAAAACATGAACGCCTTGTTGGAGTAATTGATGAAGGTACAAACACTGTGGCCTTTTCCATATACACTACGCCTGACTTTAAAGAAGTTGCAACGAGTAAACTTGAAATAACATGCATTTATCCTCAAGATGGTTGGGTGGAGCAAGACCCAATGGAAATTATCAATAAGATTCGCATTTGTGCTGCTGAAGCCCTTGCTAAACTTGAACATTTGGGTTACAATAAATCAGATGTTGTTACGGTGGGTGTAACGAATCAACGCGAGACAACTATTGTGTGGAATAAAGTGACGGGGAAGCCACTGTATAATGCCATAGTTTGGAATGATATCCGAACGAACGTTACCGTTGATAAAATTTTGGCCAAGTTACCTGATCAAAATACGAATTGCTTTAAGTCAATTTCTGGTCTACCAATCTCACCATATTTCTCGGCATTGAAGATATATTGGTTGAAGGAGAATGTTCCGGCGGTGAGAAAAGCATGTCGTGAACGGCGTTGTTTGGCGGGCACAGTAGATAGTTGGATTGTGTGGAACCTAACAAAGGGATTGCACATCACCGACGTAACAAATGCTTCACGCACATTGCTTATGAATATTGAAACATTGCACTGGGATCCAGTGCTATTAAAGACATTTTCTATAAAGGTCGAAATGCTTCCTGAGATTCGCAGTTGTTCAGAGATATTTGGAAAGGTGATGGATGATAGTGCATTAAACGGAATTCCAATAAGTGGAATTATAGGAAATCAACAAGCATCCCTGATGGGCCAAATGTGCTTTAAGCCAGGACAGGCGAAAAACACTTATCGTGCGGGGTGTTTTCTTTTGTGTAATACTGGTGAGAAGCATGTAATCTCCTCGCATGGTCTACTGACAACAGTGGCATACAAACTAGGGAAAAATGCACCTGTAACATATGCATTGGAAGGCGCGGTGGCAATCGGTGGCGAAGCTTTAAGATGGCTCCAGAACAACGTTCGGATTCTTTCACAGACACAAGATGCTGAAAAAATGGCTGAAAGTGTTGCTTCTACAGGCGATGTTTATTTTGTGCCAGCCTTTACGGGCTTGTACGCACCCTACTGGAGAAAAGACGCCCGTGGAATCATCTGTGGCCTTACGCAATTCTCAACAAAAAATCACATCGTGAGAGCAACACTTGAAGCTATATGTTTTCAAACACGAGACATTCTAGATTGTATGCATCAAGAGTGCGGCCATACCCTGAATAAACTACACGCTGATGGAGTTATTACGGCAAACAATCTACTCATGCAGCTTCAGGCGGACATTGCTGGAATTCCAGTGTTCCGATCTCAACTAGAAGACACCACAACTTTTGGAGCAGCAATGTGCGCTGCGCTTGCAGAAGGTATCAACAAATGTGAATTTAATCCATATCAACGATACTATGACAACGTTTTCTACGACACATTCTTGCCAACAACCACGGATGAGGAACGAGAACTTCGCTGTGCTAAATGGAAGAAAGCCGTACAGCGCAGCATGGGATGGGTGGTACAAAAGAAGAGTGAAATCATGACTGATGAGCGTTACCAGCTGATAGCTTCCATACCAGCCGGCATCTACTTAATCAGCGTTTTTGCGATGCTAGTGCATGCAAACATGTTCCCATCGAAATAGTATAGAATACTAAATGTTTAGTTTTATTTATTGGTTACCCTGCTCGCTTGTATAAGTGCTATAAAAAAGCAAACTGGTTGTGATGTAAACCACATGAAATGCGGAATTATATATATAAGTTAACAGCAGTATGTTATATTGTGTTAGTTAGATAGTTTAGGCTGTTGTACTTTGGACTGTTTTTATTAATGAAAAAAAAAAAGCGGCAGCGGCAAGCCTCTTCATCACCAAATTTATAACTAGCAACCTATTTATCATTAACAATTACAAATTATTGTACATACAGTTCCTTTCGCAGGCCGATTTACGTTAACGCTTTTATCAATGGTTAAAATATTCACTTCCAGTTATCGCTGGGTTTCTAAATACGCATGTTGTACTTTTGAACCTCACCAATCTATATACTCTGATAAGAGGTTTGTCTGGTTTTTAATTGAAATTGAATAGTTATACTAAGATCATACGGTTTAAATACGCTTTTGATATCTACTATGTGCGACGATATTATACCAATTGAAGTTTATGTTACCACACCTTGCCTAATAATCCCTATAACATTCTAATAATAACAGAGTTATCGCGTTTCTTAAACGTAAACCATCTGTGAAGTTCAAAGTGATATAGACTTTTTTATACACCCATTTAAAAGGAAATATATAATTTTTATAGCATGTTGTGAAGAGGTTATTAGAAATTTACATTTATTTCATTCATGCTTTCCAAGTTATACTCTCTTATCTTGCAAATATTCAATACAAACTGTTATTTTTTTGTTTGTGATTTTGCTGAAGTACTTAAATTTATTTTAATGCTTTGTTATTTTAGTTTTAAATAGAAAATTTAATAAAATTAAATTTTTGATATCAAGAAATTGTGTTTTTGTATTTTTTTTGTTTTTGGTTCACTAACAAAGTTGTTGAAAAATCTAAATAATTGTTATTGTTATTGAAAATAATAATAAGTGTGGGTAACAGACTATTGGAAATTTGTTGAAGCTTATTCGAATTGGTGTCAGTACAAATTTTTTGTTTAGTTTTGCAGACAATTCGGGGTCAAATCGGCTCATGCACAACGACAATGTTATTTTGATTTGATTTTTACGACAATAAAATAAAATAAAGTCCACAGTCAAAGCGGCTTCAAAGTTTTAACATTCCAATGCGAATTATCTTATCTTAATGTACGTCTATATTCGAAATACTCGTATAAGATATGGACACATTGGATAACGTATAATTACTAAAATTAAGTGATGATTTGTGTTACATGATCGGTAGCGTATGTACGTAAATACATTTAAGAGTATATGCATATTATTTTCATTAATGGTTGTAAGCGATTGCAGAAAGTTTAAGAGTCAGGCGGCATCATCAGTGGCCAGGTTTGCGAATTTATGCTTCAAGAGAGTGGCAGACATTTTTGTGAATAAGTTTGGTGTCGAACTAATCAAAGAGAACTGTTACGATTGCTTGCAAGTTTCTTTTATCTTCAAGTGGAGTGCGAGTTTGTTACTAAAAATAACTGCCGGAAACGGTACCATGGCCATACGACTTTCATGGGTTTTAAAGAGTAATTTTTATTTTAAAATAAAGTTGGCCTAATTTGTTTTAAAGGTTATTTGCCTATGCGCCTATGTGTATGTAAGTGCAATTGGTCAATACCGACAAAATTGGGTCTTAATTAGATGTTTCCTGCAGCTTAAAAATTTGAGTAGGGTTACAAGAGGGCTGAACTAAATACATGCTGTTACCAGAAAGTACACAACACAGATGACTCGGATGGAACTTTTTATTGAGATTGTAGGTTGAAAACCGTTTAATCATCATCACTGCAGTCATAAATGTGTTTTCCTTCTAATTAGAGTTACATGATGTAAGAATTGATAATAAATCACACAGTTTTACAGTTAACAGAAATTCTGTGATTATTCGAATCTGATTTCTAATAAGTCGTAGGGGTTAATTCGTTCTCGTGGAAAGTAGTTTGCACGAAGTTTTTGGCTTGACTGTTACACTCAGTATGGGTCTTCTTTTCCTTTTGTCCGACTATGTTATGATCAGGATTATAGGGATCATAACTCTCACACTTTACTGGTCCCTACTGGTCCGCCTGTGGGGTGCACCATATGTTCGCTGTGGTTATAATTATTGATCCACAAATTGGTCTGGGCGAGGGAGGTTAGATATAATGATTAGAAACAATAATGGTGCATGAAATTTAAGAAAACTTGGTAATACTCATTAGGTATGGTATAGGAGATAGCTTGTTGGCTTCTTAAACGCAAGGTTATAAATTCAAGTCTCAGGGAGGACAGGAAGGTCTCAGTCTCCTAGATACGTTTAGACAGCGACCCGTAGAGCATTAATAATAATAATAATAATTATAAAAAAACGAGGAAGACGAAAACAATGATCCACAAAAAATGTTCCAACGAAATAGCCACCTGCATTCCTCCCCTTCAAAATTTCACCCGCAATACGCGTCACGGTTCGAATGCACATCAGTTCACCCTCAAGCCCAATTTCGGACGTACTGTCAAATATAGGGATTCGTTTATAAGCCGAACAACACGTATGTGGAACGATCTTCCAGGAGCCGTATTTCCTCATCGGTACAACATCCAAACATTTAAAGCCAACGTGCACCGGTATCTCCTCTGTTCCTCTTTCCCCTCTTTCCAAACGCCCGTGCCCTGAACATTCAGCATAAGGGTATTCGTACCCCATTTGGTGATAGCCAATTATAAAAAAAAAAAATCTCCTCTCCATTTTTTTTAGAATAGAGATTGTAATCAGCCTTTTATAAGTAAAGTGAGGTGACAATGTCGGTGTACAAATTAGCGCCCTATAATAACAAACATATTGAAGAGCATGATTAATAATTCATTTCATTTATTTGTTTACGAGTTGAAAAAATGCTGCAATTTTTTTTATGCAATTTAAATTACTACATTTAGTATAGGGCCGTTCGCGTCCTCATATGTGCAAACATTTGCAAACGTAGTATTGCGCCTGAAAACAGAACTATGTAGGAGTTCGAGAATTGAGAGATTTAATGTAAATGAGACAATTGTAAACCCGAGTAACAATAATGCTCTTATACGTTAATCGGTATTAGATTGCTCTGATCAATGGGACTTGCTCTGATGGATTAATCGTAACAATATTTAAAAATAACGTCCAAAGCAAACAAGTAAAATGGATGGTGTATCTTCAACGAAAGTACGTCGTGTATCTTCGTAACATCTCGATTCAATTCAATAATAGTTAATGCTTATATTATACTTGCGAATATTTTAATAAGTACATTATGCTTAGATAAGATTCATATTTATCTATAATTGTTAAAACCTATTTTCCCACGTTACTATAAACTTATTGAAAAAAATTTATATCTACATTTAAACGATAATATCTGGAGCTTTTTTTTCACATCAATATTCAAATGTACTCCTTTATTCTAAGTTGAGTAAAAAAGGGAATAAATACGTCATTACGTCTAGTTTGTAAAAAATAAAGAATACTTAAAATTACGCAATCTTTATTAAAATGCGGGTTTGCTGGTACCAATGCCCCTAGCTGGGAGACTGTTCGTTTTCACGGTTGGATTATCGCGCGCTTGAGAATGTGCTACCACTATGCTTAAGTACTGCACCCATTCTTCTGCATTTTTACCATCCTTGGGCTTGAGTATTAGTGTTTGATCAGCGGTAAAAATTTCAAATGCTTTAGGTATGTTTCGTGCTCCTCGAGATACTTTGACCGAACGTATTTGATTTACATCAATACTTTCTCCTCCACTCTGTTTAAATATGTTTTATATGTAATTTGAATTTACAGTTTGTTTTTAATATAAATTACCGATCCTTTGCATGAAAGATGAGCTCCCGATAGTGTAAAATATCGTGTTCTCCATCGTCGAAACAGTCGCCATTTGCCTTTCTTTTCCTTTAACTGACCCTCAATGACAGGTTGATTGCTACCACTGAAAAATCCAACTGCCTTGTCCGGGTGATTACAGAGAAAACATCCCCATTGGTATTCTAATTCGTTACAGTTTGGATTGGACTGATCTGTTTTGGACACTTCGAACACATCAAGAAATCCTGAGTGACGTAATTCATTTACTAGAACTTCTCGTTCCTACAAGACCATAGATTAAGACATATTTCTACAGTTTTAGAATAAATTACATTACCTTTGCATTTGGGAACTGACTAGTAACTAGTTCTGTAAAGGTTCGGCTCTCACATTTAAGTATTTGCCAAATATTTTTCAAGTTACTGATTCCAGGTTCTCTGGTGCTAAGTACACATTTTTCCTTAACCTAGAAGGATATGAGCTCTAGACAAGAACTTCATTTTATTACTCATTGCACTTACATAGTGTCTCACTTGGAAGTCTAAAAACATTAAGTGAATCCATGTTTTTGGATTGCGCGTTCGCATTGTGAAGCATGTTTTTGAATAAAGGCAGTGTTGTCCACGGATTTGACAGGCGAAATGTAGCTTTGCAACTTTCTTCGTACGTCGTTCTTAAATGAGTTTAAATGGTTATTATTAGTTAAATAATTAATTATTTTTTCCTTTGGTTTTTTTTTTTTCACTTTTTTAGGATTAGGAGCTACCATAGGAGGTTCGAGATACTTTCTACAATTAAACGGAGAGTGACTAATACTACATAATACAGAGAAGCTCTAAATTTATAATTTGGGTTTCCACATAAAATACCTTGGCGTAGTGTTAGACGCGAGAGTATCGTTTAAGGAACATCTAGTGTACATAAGCAAGAAAGCGGCAAATACAAGGGGCTTCTTAGCGAGCATCATGCCAAGCACTAGAGGACAAAGACATAGTCGCAGATTTTTATTATTTATCTATTATTACTTGTGAATGAAGAACGCTGAGAAGCAAACGGGGTATGAAACCAACGCCGGAAAATAAAAGTGGAGAAATGCTGAAGGACGAAGGCAGATGGATGGCAAGAGTATACCATCCAAATATTGATGAAACTGTGTCCAGAAATGCAGAGAACATTAGAATATCGGATAAACTATAACAACGCGGTGAACAGCTAAGTCGGCTGTACCCCAAAGAAGAGGGAAGCGGATTGGGGGTGTTTTTAGTGCATACAACTACTGGCTATGAATTTTTTTTTTTTAAGATTTGCAGCACCCTCACATACAAAAAAAAAACAGCGAAGCTGAGAAGTACCATTTTCTCATACGAGTACTTCGAATCTAAGAATCGCTCTAGAGAGTGTGTAGTTCAGTACTACATCTGATAAAATTGTATACTATATCTTTATCCCAGAATAGGATGTAGCCACTATCTTTTAATACAATGTATGTATTTAATAGCCACAAACACATTCAAATGATAAAAATAAATAATGAAACGAGCGGAACATTATGTATCACACGGGCACTCACTACTTCTTTCGTGTAAAATAAAAAGAAGCATAGGTTAGGTTTATACTAGAAAAAAGATGTACTAATTAAAAAGTATTCAATGTACATAGGTGTGCCTAAAATACAGTTCCTGAAAAACGTGTAAACTTGTGTTCAAAGCAGTTACTAACATATGCAAATATCTTTAAATAATTTTCTCCGGCTAACGGCAGGTCTAAGTTCAGAAATAATGTAAGATGGTATATATTGGATTAAACCGGAATAATGACAGTACGCCAAACTCATTGCGACACATTTCAAATTGATATTTTGTTAATGAGGTAGTAGCGAATAACTTGCGTACGGACATTGGACTTTAACCTTGAGGAATTTCATTCCACATTATGGTCTCTATTCTGACGCAAGCAGAGAAGCGTCAATTAAAGTGATAAGGTTTTTGTAGCCTTGCTCTATCTTTTCCAACCAAGTGAAGAGCCAATGTAAAATTTCTAGAATAAACCGTCGGTGTTGTTTATAAATATTACTTACCTTCTATGCTACACCTTGTTGGGGGAGGTAAGAAATTTGATACTTCATCCATGTAACTCTTGATAGACGGAAAATGTTTCTCACAGAACTGTTGCACTGGGTCTCGCATGTATTGATATGGCTCAAAAGTGCTCATCCGCTGATCCAATATGCTATTGTTTGCATTCAATAGAGTTCTACTTGTGTTATCATTGCGTCGTGGTGTAACATTTGTTGTTGGACCTGACACCACTACCTCATGATTACTCTAGAAAACCATACAACATTTTTAGGGCTAATTGAAAGAAAAATTATTATAAAACAAACCGTTCCATTGACTGGTAATTTCATCACAGATTTCTGGTTTCCATTAAGTGGTGGTAACGCAGGCGATGCGTGATGTACTGAAACACTATTTTGTGGTATTGAAATTGATCCTTAAAATAAATATAGAAAAAGTAAAGTAAGGCTAATAAATTGTCTTATATTTTTTTTTTTCTATACCAATCGACTGATTCAATGCATCGGTACTGTACTTTAGCAAAGCACTGCTGGAACTCAGCAATGTTGTCGGACCCTGCGAGTGCGGTCGACATTTATTTGGAGAAGTGGTCACTGTGACACCACCAGATGTTACTTGGGTCGATGGTATTCCCCATTTATTATGACCAGTGATGATTACGTTATTACTCAATGGTGGAACAGGTGTAATATAAGTTGGATTATGAGCTGCAGGAGAAGTGGTTGATTTTTGATGTGAAGCTGCCATTTGCACAATTACATTTCCACTCGACTGACTATT
This sequence comes from Blera fallax, assembly GCA_946965025.1. Taxonomy (NCBI): domain Eukaryota; kingdom Metazoa; phylum Arthropoda; class Insecta; order Diptera; family Syrphidae; genus Blera; species Blera fallax. The sequence goes on from OX337245.1 coordinate 86,471,253, forward strand.
TGCCGCTGAATTAGGTGCTGCGGTATTCGAATTAGATCCGTTTTGATTTATGTGCTGTGAGGAACTCAAACGTGTCATACTCTTGTGCAGGCCACCAACGGATCCACCTAGTAGCATATTGGTTAAAGTAGTTCAAATTATCTTTCAATTTTAAATACATATATACTCGTTCATACCTGTGACGTTCAGTCGAGTCATGCTTCTGTGGGTATTACTAGACGGGTGTAAGCGTCCTGTGCTCCTCGAATCACCCAATTTCGCGCGCCGAGTATAGCCAGTGTGAGGCGGGGTTGGTGGAACTGCAGGCGCCGCGCTATGTGCTGTCGTCGCCGGGGACACTTGGAGTGGCATGTTTGTAGGTGTATTTACTGTAGCTAATGAAATAAATTATGTGAAATTATCCTTTTAACAAATAGAAAATATGGTACTTACAAATTTTTATATTACTCGGTACTGCAATTGATTTCCTAACGTCTTTTGGGCTGCTTGGACTACTTCGACTATTTTTACTTATCACAGTGTTGCTGCTACTAACAACATGACGACTTCGTGATATATCCGTGGATATTGTGGTAGTTGTTGCCTGCACGTTGGGGCCTAAGGTAACCGGTGTTGAATTCAAATTGACAATTGTCACACCTCCTGAAGTCTTATTACCATCAACATTTACTTCAGATGATGCAGAAAGCTTTTGCTGACTAGAAAAGTTTAATACAGTTATATTTGTCTCATGTCAAACCTGTGAAAATAAGCAACCTTATGACATTCTTTTGTCGAACACATGCCAGTACTTTGTCGTTAAATAGTATCGGAAACGTTGAACACAACATAGTTGCTTCATGCAGTAATATCGTTTGTGAGGTACGGTCAGCATGCGGTAAATGTTCAAGCACGAAGTCAAGAGCATATTGTGCTGTTTCCTAGTGGCACGATTAATAAAAAAAGTTAGGTATTAATTATTCTTTTAACTACTTAAAGAAGTAAATAAGAGAGAAAAGACTGTGATTTCGTAGGGTTAGAGAATGTACTCAATGTTTCTTCATAATTCGTTTGATTTTGTAAATCGAAATAAAGTCACATAAAATTCATTTATTAAAGGATTGAAACATTTGAGGCTTTTAAATTACAATTAATATCCATGCGAAAATGTGAATAAGAGAAAAGGTGAGGTCACTTTCTATGAAATCGGTTTGTTTATACTGTTGTTTACTACGTAGTTTTATCTGTGGGTAAAATTTAAGGCAGGGCCTTGAAGTCATTACTATCAATCATTACCGCAAGAGGTTATGCTAAAATTTTGATAAATTTTGGCTTATATTGATATTTTAATAAACTAATAGTATGGTGCATCAAAAAAATTTTAATCGCGACCATTGGCTTTCGCTTTTGTGTATTCTGTTTTGGGATTTTGGACATATGATGAAAAAAAGTTGTTTACATAAGAATATACATTTTAGAACTCGAAAGTTCATTTCATATGTTACATCATCACCGATTGGGAAACAATATTTTCCTAGTTAATCGGTTTTCGTACTACATACATACATATCACCAAAGCAGTAAGCGTATGCCAGAATTACGAAAATACAGACACCCTGTTGAATCCATAAGTGTTTTGATGAAGAAAATTATATAGGTACATATGCATATATATGGTCGCGCGGATATAAGCAAATAAATTTACAGTTTTCAATGAGAGGTGAAGTATGTACAAGAACATGCATTGACTATAATTGGTTTATGAACTTCGCCTATCATATCATGCAGACTCTCTAAGAAAATCACATACTTAACGTGCGTTTAGTAATTTCTGTTCACTGACGGACTACTAGAGTCATGATTTCTAAAATATGTGTGCTCTGATGCACAAATTTTATGATAGTATGTAATATTTATGGGTTATTCAAAGTTTTTGCGAAGAAAATGCTTTCTAAATCAATAAATAAAAATCGACTAATTATCTTAGCTAGAACTCTTGAACAAGTACTTTCAGTTAAGCATGCTTATAAGTACGAGACTTATTGCGAGGTCCATATGATTCCCCACAGGTTTATCTTGGCAATAAGTATTAATGTTTTAACAAACGCCAGCAAAAGAGCTTAAATCGCAATCTCTTTATTTTGGCTCTTTAGCTAAATTTCATGTAGTCATAATTTTAATTGGCTAGATCATAACGTAAAATCGTTATATAAAACTAGTAAAACTTTGTAAAAAAAAGTTGTCATTCTTATGATATTTTCTTTCACGATATTACACCAATCATCTAACACAGGTCAACAAAACATTATTAAATTAGATTAGGTACCTTATTATTCCGTCCAGCGGTAGCAAGAACCTGTGCAGCCAATGAGATTGTGGTAGGGTTATTCTTTGCCGTCGACTTTATCTTATCAAATTGTTCAACAATTAATTTTGGGGAAGACTCTGCCACTTTTAACAGGATTTGCATAGTGGCCATTGCAGTTTCTGAATTCAATAGAAATTCACACAATTCCGGTACACTACTTTCCAAAATAGTTGGAGTTTTTTGTGCAATTAAAATGTATAACTGTAGCAGCGCCAGTTTCTCTTGTAAATCGCACTGTGGCAAAAGTCCTATAAGCAATGGAGCATGTGGTGAAACTTGCTCTGGTGACACTTCATAGATTTGCGAAAGAACACGACACAGACCATAGTTTCCTGAAAAAAAGAAAAGAATTCGATTTTAAATTCATTGGAACCGTTTCGATGAAGACAAACCAGCAAGAATTGAGTCCATAATAGAATCCACGTGCGGACTTAATAAATAAGCGTAATCAATAGCAGCCAACGATAGGTAACTAGCTAAATTCCTTGAAAGTTCCTTGTTGCCTTTTGGAAGGAATTGAACTGCTACAGGCAGAGATATTTTCATTAGTTCTTTCTTGTCGTAATTCTAGAACAGTTATAAAAAATAATATTACATGAATGTTACTATATCTAAATTAAAAATCAATTTACTAGAAAAATACTGGATATAATGTCGGCAGCAATTTTGGCATGAGGAGGATCCTCTTTCAGTGGTCCATGTGGTTGTAGCGGCCATAGTAGACATGTTTTTAGTAAATCAACTAAAGCAGAACAGTACCGCTCTGCGGTTTTAGTCTCTCGAATGCAAGATAGTATTCTTGTAACACAAATTTCCACCACAGATTGGTCATTGTTGTTCTTTAGATAATCTGGTTGTGAAATAATTGGTCCGATTTCTAAAAGCTAAAAAAAAGATTCTAGGTCTTTATCTCTAATCTATGATTACTTACAACTTTCGTAATGTCATTCACGATTTCAGAGTCTGACACAGAGAAAAGGTCACCCGCTCGGGACAGATCACGTTTTGAGAGCACTATTGTAAAAAGTTCATGCATTGTTCACAGTTGAGTTTTAGTTAAATTTTCTTAGCAATTTGAAATTTCTAGGGAAGGGTCAGCAGCATCCTTGTATGCATTGATATATCATATCTGAAAAAAATGAAGGAATAAGCTTGTTATTACATTTAATTTTATTTATTATTCCAAGATAATACAACCCATTGTGTATACCACGCTAAATTCCAATTGTTAATGAAATTCAAATAAGGGTTGAATGAAAGAATTTGAAAATCTTTTGCAACCCCCGGAATTCCATTTTGGATTACCAGATCAATGGCTGGGGCACAGAAAAGAATTCGCATTAAAGGATTAGAGGAATTGGATTAGCTTAATAAAGAGAAAAGTAAATTCAGATTGGAATGGAATGGGAAATCTTTGTGTATAAAAGCATGTGCTGTGACTTAGTCTTTCTCACACATATCGTGTAAACAGAAGTGTAAAATCTGGAATAGTGAGGTGTAATATGTAAGATATTTAGAAGGGTTTTATTTTACTTAAATGTGGCACTCTTTAAACAATGAACTTTTTATTTTTATTAAAACATTATTTTTGTATCAATATGCTCCGTTTTTATTATGTACACATTCGAATGTACATATGTGCATTTCTGCAAAATTCTCAGTAGAGGAGAGTAGTGGAAGACAACAAGGCAGCTTTGTGAAAATAATTAGCAAAGCAGAAAACTTGGTCATACTTGTACAGTTGAAGACTAGAAATTTAAGCAGTTTTTGATTTTTTTTTCGATTGAGTTTTTTGAGTATTTTATTAAGTACCATTCATTCGTTCGTTATATACAAACTGAAGAAGCTGTGTTCGGGTAAACAGGGTTTAGTTCAATACCTTTCACTGTGCGCATTGGATAATTACGCTAGTATAGCCGTGTGGGCTTGCATGTGTAATAACTATCGTTGGTCTCGTCCAAGACTGAGTTTCATCACCTTTTCTTTTCATTCATGAGTTGAATGTTACAGCGCTTTCAGATGGGAAGACTTGATGATTATTTATGTATTTAGTTTTTGCGAAAGATTTGGTCATTCTTGCGGCCATGAAAAGATGAAAATATTTCAGATGGAAGATTTGAGCATTATTCATTTGGTTTTTGCAGAACATTTGGTCATCCTTGGGACTCTGACTTAACACTTAACATCAGCGCGTACTCGAAGGATTTGAAGCCATCTGTGACAATGTTGGATGCAGCATCTACAATCAGATTTCTTCGGGTGTTGCTGTCACATTTGCCAGGGATCGAGTGAGAAACATCAGAGTACGAGAGGAATGCAATGTTGAACAGGTACTTCCCCAAATGGAGCGACCTATGATCTAATGTTTTCGCAATCTAGTGCGCAAAACAGGTACCCCAACCGTTGCTTATCGATTTTGATTGTATTTGTCTGAGTCATAAAGAATAAATTTGAAATTATTAAGAATTTAGGTAGTGTGGTTAGTTTTGGAGTTTGGAATGAAATTGAGCAGTTTGCACCAGAGCTATCGAGTCCAATAATATCCAAAATATTTAATGAGTTAGTTAGGATCAGCTTTATATTGCTTCATTACAAAGATTCAAGCATAGAATTGGGAACTACTCTCGAAGCGTTGGAGGTTTCTAATGAATATGGAACAAACAAAATGCACCGCAACATGAATACATGTTTACATACATGTAAATGTGCTTACAAGGCCAGAAGCCCTCAAAATACATACGTTTGTACAAACTTATGAATTGTATGTATGTATGTGGATACGCATGTATGTACATATCTATTGTACAAAGATCTCTAAAATGAGGCACCAAGCTGGTTTCCATGTTGTTCTTTTCTTTGGATACGGATTTTCCAATGAAAGATTTAGAGTTACTTGAAGCATTTTGTAAGGATTAAATAATACCAGTCAAACCGTATAAACACAGTATAGACTTCTATGCTAAAAAGTTGGTCTTTTATATTAGTTCTGTTGATTCTACTTTATCCTTGTTAAATGCTTAATAGAGGCATAACAAAAACTGGTCAGAGTTGAGTAAGGTACACTTTGAAAAGTGGCCTTATTGACTTCCCCCTTGCCGCGCGGTTGCCGTTGCTCTTTTCATGCAATTGTAACATTGATTTCATGCAATTCAACAGTAGGAAAGTGGGTCAGCATATTGCACTTAAGTCTTAACAAACTTATTGCGTTAAACCAATTCCGTTTCGGAAATTATACAATTACACTATCGACCAATTTGCAATCTTACGAAATTGCTAAGAATAAATGGCACGCCGACTTTTAAATGCTTTGAAAAACTTTAGAAAAAATTGAGCCCCCAGCATTTACATAAGTACATATGTATGCATGCCTATATGTACATATGTACATGTACACCATTGCATCATCTTGAAAAATTATTAAGCTCAATAAAATCCATCAACACATTCCTGATATCATGGTTTTCAGCCATTCTTTTTAATAGGTACCTATTTGTCATTTCCAAAACTTTGCATGATCATCGATCGTGGAACTCCATTTCACAACCCGAAACACAGACCACAAGAAACTCGTGTCAACCTTCACACTTTTTATTCGTTTAATGCGCACCAATGCAAAAAGAACGACAAGATCTAATTTTAATTCCCAAAATGAAATCATCAAAAGTGACAAAAACACAAAAGCACCAAAGCAAACCACTGATTACGTTTGATTATACTATTACTATTGCTTCACATGCAGCTAATCCATAAAAGATATTTCTTAAGACGAATGTACACATTTTTCTGGAAAATATTTCGATCACACTTTTCTATTGCTTCCACCGCCCAAACCGGTGTAGCAGGTTCACTACGTGTAAAGTGGTGTGGAACTCTTGTAGCCCCGCTAGTCCTCCAAGACAGACCAGCTTATTCCTATTAGAAAGTTTTCTTTAATAACTTCCTTGAACTGTGTTTACTATAAAAATGCACTATCTAAATACCATTTATAGATAAATTAGTACTTTTCTGAAAAAAAAGTCCGCAAATAATTCAAGTCCACAACAATTTTTGCAATACAAACATAATGAACTAACCTTTACATAAGCACAGACACAATTCTGTCTTCTTTAACAGCAATTAATAAAAGAACTCTTTTAATACAAAACGATAAAGTTAATATCCATTTTTTGGCATTACAAAGATACACAAGAAAAGATAGTTGCTTGCAAATTGCACACAATGCGACAAGCGGTTAATCTCAATCGGGAAGCGTACAGAGTAATCATACAACCGTAAACACAACAAAAACTATATACACCTACATTTTTTCCTGCAATCGAAAAAAATACTTTTCAGGTGAAAACAACGCAACCGGTAGTATCCGCGCACGAAAGAGATAACCCGATGAATATACGTGTAAAATATCGCGATACAATTCACGATCACGATTTATTTAACCGTAACGGGATCTATATATCTTTTTATTATATCCACTTTATTTCTCTTTTTTTATGTTTCTATCATTTTTTAAATTTTTTCCAAAACTAGTTTCTGAGTTACCTTTTCCGCAAAATATTACAAGTTGTAGATACAAATGGTCTACTCAGCACCATCACCGATCACTTGTGTAGGTAAGAAGAAAACACTGTCGTTTCACATTGCAGAAGTTTGCTGGCAAATGTATCTATTTCAAGAGTGTATCTCTGTCCACTTCTTTCTGTATCTGGGTTGCTGACGCTGAAGAAGGTGCACAGACTATATGTTTGCCGTCTCTTCGGGCAAGTGTCATCGGTCAGCTGGTTTTAATTTAATATGTATTTCTGTAATACCCACTCTTTCTTTGTGGTATTGTTGTCCCCTTTTGGTTTGTTTATTTATCGTCAGACTCTAGCAACATGTGGCATTGCAGGTATTTTTTATTCTTTCGCACTTGCGTGTAGGAATATCTAAACCTTTAATTGTTGCGGGGCGTTTAGCTTACTATTGAAATGAAGTCACGATACATGTACTTGGGACTCTCAATGAAGGATTTGGGCCAAGACACGAACCTTTGAAGAATCTGAAGAACTTTAGATGGCGCACGCAAGATCAGTAAATTCACTTGGAAGACAAGTTTCTACTCCTCCAAGTTACGAATCATGGGAGAAAGTTTTTGGTATTCCGTGGAGATAAGAATATTATTATTTTTTGTTTAAAAACGTTCAGATCCTCAGAAAAGCACATTATCTCATGACCTGCTCTTGGAGTAAAAGTACAAGCCTCAGCCGTAAATTTGGGGAATTTTTTTCTGCTACGAGGTCAGTTTACTTCCCATTAAATTGCAATTCTTTATAAAAATAAATTAAACAGGAAACTAGTTAAAATGCAACATTACGTCTATTTTTATATTTTGAGCATATTTTCACCAGATTTAGCTTATATACATACATGTACTTGTTTTGAGACTGTATACCTACTGAAAATTTTCTTTTCATATCTTAAGCGTGCTGCTACATACATATGTTAAAAAAAAGAAGACCAGGTGAACTACGTGCTCTTAGGGTTCCGTACTAATTTTTAAAAGCCTGTCAATAGATGCCAAGAAAAGATAGGTAAACTGAGATTTGGTGCAATTATTATCGCCTCATGAGTAACCAATCCCGAAAGAATTAATTAGTATTCATAATTTGTACTACAGCGAAACAATGCAGTTATATCAAATTAGGAGTGTGTACATACATATGTACATACACGTTCATACATGTACTAATAATCAGAATTAATAGCCGAGTCCATTTGTTTAGTCGTGTCGCTTTTAAATTACAGCATTAAATTCAAATAATAATTGAATTAAATAATTAAATTCAAGCTAACCATCGAACAACAAAATGTTTTTTATATGAAAGAAAATTTTGCGATACACTTTAGAAACAGTTTGCACCGTCGATTATCCTCTTTACTATGTTTTTATTCCAAGAGTTTTAGCTGTCTGTTGTATTCAGCGATGTAAACAGAATATAGCCGCTGAATATAGCCTCACAGCATTGTTTGTCCGATTCTCAAAAAGGATACCATCTGAACTGCGTACAACATCTTATCTGCTGTATAGTGTAAGCACATGAAGTCCTTTATCAACAACCTGATTGGAGCGTATCAGACTGGAAGAACTCACAATCCATTGGCATAATCTTTCAAAAGTTCGTACTTGCAACGCCTATAATATTGGCATAATCGGAAGAACATGGTGTGTTATTGGAAGGGCCTTCGGTATTAGTGAAGAGAAAGCGGCAAAAAATCTGTTGTCACAAATCTGACCAACAAATCGTCTGGATTGGTTTGAAATAACTGCAAACACTCGCGAGACATAAAAGCGATTTCAGAACCCATATTGTACAGAGCTTGGAGATCAAATGAAGCCGAGAATGCTCTTCTTTGGCACATAGCCGGACAGGTGCAAGGCAGATGAAGGATAATATGCTCCTCTTCTTTATCCTTGCAGCTCCTGTAGAAGTCAATTGAAAAAGGACCAGGCTTTTTCCATGTTGGCTTATCATACAGTGTCTCGTGTGGACATCAACATATATAAGACATGTCGAGCCATTTTCCCATCTGTGGTTGTTCCTGTTAAAGGGGCGAGTTTAAGTAGATGCTTACATCTAGCGAGAGGCATACTCAGGTTTTGCCATTTAGGCAGAATCCTAAGGGTCGTAGTCTTTTTGGCGAGCTAGTCAGCCTTGCAGTAAGAGATACTCAAATTGAGCTTTTGAGAGAAGACATCACACCCCACAAGACAAGTTTCTACTCCTCTAAGCTACGAATCATGAGAGAAAGTTTTTGGTATTCCGTGGAGATAAGAATATTATTATTTTTTGTTTAAAAACGTTCAGATCCTCAGAAAAGCACCAAACCCCACCCCGCTGTCTGTCTTGGAGCCGTCTGGGTAGAAGTGAACTGAACTACCGTCCAAGGTGAAATTGCTGTGAGCAGGGATGCTCGTTCTGAGATTTACAGTAAAAACTCAGTTTCGGCGGAGTGTATTCGATTTTTTCATGGGTAAAATTTATTAATTACAAATACAAATACTTGGCACAACTGACCATATGTGGTACAGGGTCTAGCTTCTCGCGACCATTCGTGTTGTGCGTACTACATATTTTCACACAAATGGAGGGGCCTACAGCTGAGCGCCATATCCGAAAGACATTTTTTGAGAAACTTTCCACAGGACAGTTATTACTCTCGGACGTTTGTCCGAGATTCGCTAGAGGGATTCGAACCTCAGTAATCCAACGCAATAATAATTTCATAATTTAAGATATAAAACGATAGCGTATTGAAGATTTTTTTTTCACGTTAGCCTACGTGACTCGTCAAGGTCACAGGTTTGCCTTATTATTGAATGCAAATCTTTCTTAAATTTCTTGAATTCCAAAGTACTAGAACTTCTAATGGGAATTTAATTTGTTTTGCACTTCAATATTTATACAATTAGATTACAAGATACTCTTTGCTTGTCATTCCCTTAAGCCGTTCTTCAAAATTGTTTGTGAATTCATATAATTGAAATTCAAATAAAATTAACCTTTCTACTTTGCGTAAAAAGTTCGACTTCGCCCATGTTTATTTATTTAGTTCAACTGTACGTTAATCGTCGACGAGAAGAGAGAGGGAAATAAAAAAACTTTTAATGTGAAATCAACGGCGTTCTAACAACATTAAAGTTATTCTATTTTGAATAGTTTACCTCTTTAAAAGCCGGTATTTAAATGATCTCTAAAATAAAAAAAAAAATAACAAAACTGCCACAATATGTTCATTTGTTGTTGCTTGATCAACTTTTGGCAATCAGATGTTTTCTTTTAAGATGTGCGGAAATATATTATTCTAAGCCCTTGTACGTAATTCTTAGAAAGATGAAAACCAATTTAATGACACACACGGCAAACTATAGTTATAAATGAAACACAATACGAGTATGTGATTAACTCATTGCTAGTGTAGAAAATATGTCAGCAAAGTTGTGTAATAATAAAACAAAATATATCTTTATTTGGTAACTCAGTCATTTTACAAGTACTTTTCGCTCAATTTCTCAACTAAAGCAATATATTCCTCTTTAGCTGCGTCTTGGCTCTTGCCTTTATTGTCGTTCCAAGATTCCCACTTAGCCCGACCCTTGAGGTCAAGCATACCTGGTTTACTGGTTGTATTATCTCCAACAGTTGCTTGCTTGAAAAGAGCATACAATTGCAACAGTTCACTGTCTGTTGGACGTTTTGTGAAGGTCTTAGCCTTAGTAGCGGCAGCATTAAATCTCTACAAGAGTACAATGAAAAATAAAAATTAAAAAAAATTTTAAATCATCGTATGTAAGAGTACGTATCTATCAATAGCGATAAGTGGCAAACACTTTTTCAAGAGTTAATGGATGATTATACATTTTTCAAATAAACAATTTGGTACTTACTTCATCGAGCGACATGATATTGGATTTTAGATAGAAGTCTGAAATCAGTAGTTAAAAATAAACAGATTAGATAAACCTCGTTTTAGTTTAAGACTAAATTTTTGATTTTCATTCAGTTTAAAAGAAATAACTCTATTTTGACATCGCGTATACATAGGTACAATGTTCACATTATATCCAGATGCTGTATCTGTAACAATACAGCCGTCACATACTCGTACGAGTACGAGTAAGAGTAAGAGTAAGAGTAACTTCTTCACCTTTGTACTCGTTACTCAGAGAAAAAAATCGGCAATTTAGTGGGGTAAATGCGTATCTTTGTTTCATTGAGAGAAATATACATTTTGAAATTTACGTTTGTGTTATCAAGCATTGGAATGTAAAACTATTAACTATTTCATGAATTAAAGTGAATCCAAACAAAACGTGATAACTGAAAAACGTGAGCACCATTTAAATTACAGTTTTTAAATTTTAACGATTTTTAATTCAATGCAGATACATATGTGTATTTCATTTTTAATTATTTATCTAATTTTGCGTAGACTTCCGTAATTTATTTAATGGGATAGACGTCAATTGTTAAACACTTTTCTTTCATTTTTTTTTTTTTTGTGGGTACAAACTATTACTGACGAAGTTATTTGAAATTACAACTTACTGACTGGAAGAGGAGAGAATAGAAAAACTGCTACAACGAGCAATTGTTAGACTGAGCCAACACGCAGCTAAGTCTGGGTGTTATAAATTGAGTTTTACTTAGAAAAAAAAAGAAGAAATACTTCCAGCTCCAATTCGATTTGATGCAGAAAGCTCAGAGCTTTTAGCACTCACACACCGGTAGTTCAACTTACTTGTATGTTTTGCAATGTTTACACTTGTTACCACCAGCAAACCTAGGTGCTCGTAATTGTGTTTGAAAACACAAATTTGATCTATTTTGATGATCAGATACGCAGTGTAAAGTGCAATACGTATCCATTGATTGGGAAATAGCAAGATTACGTATCGCAATTAGTTATGAAAATAACAGGTTTCCGTTTGGAATCGATAAAGTTGACTTTAAGTAACAATTAATTTAGTTCTTAACTTTTGTCATGGATTAATTTTAATAAACATTTTGAAGGATAGTTCGTAGCCGGAATTTTCATTTAGAAGGAGGAGCCATAAATCGCGAAAAACGTTAAAAATATTTTTTAAAAAATGGCATATAGGAAGCCAAAAGTTAAGGCTTAGCACATACTTTTGTTTGCTACTTTCATTGCTTTGTATGAATCTTAAAATATATTATAATTAGATTCGTCAGTAATTGACTGTCCTTGGCATTGCCATAATTACGTATCTCATTAAAAAAACAAAAATGATTATTTAAGTTCAATGTTAATTATATTTGTCAGTCGATGTCTTTTATTGATGCCACCGTAAAATGTCATTTTGTTTAGAACTTCGGACATTTTTTGATTCATTTGCTAAATAAATTTAATTTCATTTTTTTTAATTCGTGGCAGTGAACTGACCCATTATTATACAATTCGTTTCTTTTAAGTTATGTCAACACGTGAAAATAAAAATTAAATTACTTCATAATTTGCTGGAGGTAGCATGAAGGTGACTCCTGTCATGGATTGAAGTGGTACGATCATGTAATCAGAAGAGAAAAGAACAAGAGCAGTTCCAAATTTTTATGAATTTAGAGTAATTTTGTCCTTTCATATACTAACGACTATTTTAAAAAAAGATTTTTATGTATATTCTTTCACTGTAGTCTCAGAACAGCCCTATCTTCCTACAAAGGCGTCTAGTGTCACGTCTTAAGTAATGGTAAGTCTTGAAAGGTGGTGTTCGATGCCTGTTACCATCGTGAATTTTAGCAGTATGAAGTTATAAGCTATTAGTCATTGAATCTCCACAGCCTCGTACAGAGTAGGTTCAAAACTACTACGGTTAAGCTACATATGTAACAGTAAGAAAAAAAAGAAATAAACTAGAAACAGTCTATCTTAGATAAAGGAATCTAAGTTAAACAGAATTGTTTGAAAATGTAAAACTCCATACAGAAACTAGAAAAGCGACAATTTCCAAATACTTCTTAAATGAATTTCGCGACTTGAGCGTAAGCTATTCGAGGGTCCTTCTGAATTAATTTTCAAATACTAAACTCTTTAGGACAATGCAATTCATTTTTTTTTCCACCTGTTGTTGCAGTTTTAATGTCAACAAAAAGAATACAAATACTTGGCGCAACAGACGTATGTGGTCCAGGGCCTAGCTTCTCGCGACCATTCTTGTTGTGCGTGTTCTATTCTGTCCCAGAAATGGAAGGGACCTACAGTTTAGAGCCGAATCCGAAAGGCAAATTGAGAAGCTTTCTCTTGACAGTTGTTATTCTCGGACGTTCGTCAGACAAACGCGAGAGGTGGGACCGTGAAAAAACTTTTTGGGGTTTCTGGGATTCGAACGTCGAACCTCTCGCCCAGCGATCCAACGCACTAACCACTTGAGCCACGGCGCCCACACTTTTAATGTCGGACATTATAAATAAGGTTAGCTTAGCTACTTTTCGCCTTATATGGTGCTATGATCTACAATCAGTAACGATTTGTAGCACTCATTACTTACTTATGTCCTGTATTCCCTAGTGGGTCCTAGTCCTCTAATACACCTATGTACGCGCCATTATGTACGGTTTCTGGCAATGTGTCGCATCTCTCCCCAACTTTTCATCAACTTTTCAGGGCATCCATGCTCGACTAACTTGCGCATGGTCGCCTCGGTCCACTAGGTCTTCTGCCATCCTGTGCTAAAAAGTTCCATTGCACAGCATGGTCAGCTGTGGAACTGTCACCTTTTGACTCGCTCTCTGGTATAAGTGTTCGTTAGAGATACGGTTGGGCCTGAAAATCAAGATGTTGCTGAGGCGCCGGTTAACGACCGTTTGCAATTTTTTCGTACGGACACAACGTCGGCACGGAACAGTCTTAGCTATAATGGAAGATCATGAACTTTAATGGCCTGAAAACACGATAAGACGAATCAATCAGATTGTTAACGAAATCTCCTACAGTATTGCATTTGGTACAGGCAGCGGGTCTGCTTTCATAAGGTTCGGACAACGATGCTAAGATTCTATTCATCGGACATACTTTCACTCGATTGTACTTTACCTTGCCTTCACTTTAGATAGATTAACAAAAAACGTTGAAAAAATGTACGATCAAGTCCATGAAATTGAGCTTCCTGTTTGAGCTAAGAAATGCTTTATATAAATAAATCGCAGGTTAGACCGCATATTGAGTATTGTTCTTACATTTAGAGTCATGCTCCAAAACATCCGATTCATCTTGATCTACTGCACAATTGAACAACCTTCTTAATAGAACACCTCACAACCAATATGCAATCTCTTGCTGATGGCTTATCGAAGGCTATTAGTAGACCTGTACTAAAGAAAGTACCAGGACAGATTTTTTGATGAATGATCATTAGAACGGCAGTATTGGACGTCCTTCTATTGCATCCGTATACATAATTCAAAAGACAATTTTTCAGAACCGGTTCCATTTAGTGTAGACCAGAAACAAGAGTTATCTGTTAAAATCTAACGGTACTATTGTAGCTTCCCTTCTCTTGAGAGACTGTAAAGAAATATCCTAATGTACCTAGTTTTTCTCTGGGTTCCAAACTATGATTATAAATTACTCTACCCTATTGAAGCAAAGAAAATTTTAAGTACTTACCTTTATTTTTTTAGGGAAATAATTTCTTATCTTTGGATTGAGATAATCTGAACTTGATAAGCAGTAAATTTAAACCTATTTTGTAGTTTATCTTTTGATAGCATTTTATTAATGTATGGGCCCCCAAAAGAAGTATGACGTTAATGCAAATTTCATGATTTTGCTGCAGAGGTTAAAATCAAATCGGAGATGAGCGCTTCATAACTGCTTGCTGAATTAAATCTGTATTTGTCATTTCATCTTCTCTTCCAGTTCCAGCCTATATACATACATAGATAAGCCTAGAGACTACACATCGATTTTTTTTTGAAGGACAAAGTGCAAGTTCGTCCACTTTGGATAAGGTTTACGTCGCTGTGCCAAAGTGCACGACTGGTATGTTTCGCATGACTACCAATACCATGCCTTAGGCCCATTTTTAACTTTGGGAGTCTCTGTAAAGTTAAAGGGGAGTCATTATACACAGGCGGGTAAATTTGATAGGAATGTTAGAATTAGTCACTTCTCTCCGGTAGATGTTGTCATATGCGGCCTAAATATTGATAAAATTGTGGTGAGTATTGATCTACCCTAAGTTCTTCAAACATTTGCTAAATATTTGAATATTTGGTCAGTAGTTAACTTTTCTGGTCGAAAACCGAAGTGATATGAACCAGTAAGTTAGTAAGGCACAATTCAGAGTGTCTCCTTTTATGAGCAACAGATAAACGACACTTAGGTGCCATTCATTGGTGCCATTCCTTACCAAGTCATCCCTCGGTGTTTTCTATAGATCAGCAGCTAGGCCGTCCGTTCCAGCTACTTCATTGAATTTAAATTAACATTGCGTTCCTTGAATTGTGAAGCAGACAAAGTTTCATTTCTTGGGGTTCAACAGCCTTTTTTCATCAAGTGGACATAGGAAATCGGGGAAAGTATAAAGCCTTACTTCAACTACCTTTATGGAGTACTGGAAGCACTAAATATTACAACCTATTCAAGCCTAGGAACTAAGCAATAAAAAACTATAATTTGCGTGTGGTAAAAAAATTTAAGAAAATCAATTATCGCTAGATTGTTAACTACAAAAACTATCGTTAAATGATTAGCAAAAAAAAATATCTGATAAATCCCATAAATCAATATTCATTCACATTACATGATTCAGTGAAAACGAAGCTTAGAAGTGAGAAATTATACATTGCTGGTAATCATATTAAAAGTAGGTTGGATTTAAACATGAATTATTCATACTTGTCTTGGTAAGTTTGGTAGTTTTGTAAAGGCAGCTTTCGATTTCTCTTTTTACGGTTGGACATTTAACACAAGTATCTAGGTTCTACCTGCCATGGAGGTAGGCACATCGGAAACTTTAATTGACTCTTAAGTAATAGACTAGTTTCTATGTCTTTCTTCATAAAGACGATATTGTTTCCTTGCCTAAAGCGAGAAACGGATTAAACCAGTTACCAGCAGTACCATCAATTACCAATCACCTAGAAAAAATGCTTTAATGTTGAGTAACAGCTTAAAACCTACACCAATAGTATTACATATGTATATTTAGAGCAAATCTAAAGTTTTTCGTTGATTGAATTTATTTCTTGCAAGAATAATGAGATCCTCTCAAACAAGCGCAAGTCCCATTTACTTCTTGCAGATTAGTAATGTCCTATAACACATTTTGAGAATTTTGGACATCGACGATCTCCTGACGTTAAATTTTATTTTTACGTAATAGCTTCAATATCTCAGGGATTTGTATCGGCAAGTTGTTGCCCAGTCATTTCAAAACAATTTCTTGCGGATTTATATGCGGATCATCCGTTTTCTTAAGCTTCACTTGTGTTTGCATTTTTCAGCGACTTCCGTTTACACATACTACACGAAGTTTGACTCAATCTGGGTCGTGACGAAAATTTGGCCTGTACATATGTACGTCCCGTTCAACTGATCTCTAAGGAATCTTCTTTTGATGCTCGGTAGTTTGCAAGCAATTTTGAACCAAGCGTGGAGCAATATGATCCCAAGACAACGTTTCTTCATCATTTTCTCACTTTTATTGAGGTTCCTTTTTCTAGCCTGTTTCACTTGCGCTCTTGGAACAAAGGAACAATATTATCAATAAAGAATCAGGCGAAAGCAAGTGACGACCTTCCAAGGATGGCAAATTATATGTAAACATATGCACGATTTTTTATTTACTTGTAGTACTAAAAGGACTAAAATCAACCAATTCCACTAATTGGTTGAGCTGATGGAGAGGAAAATTGGAATTGGATGGGTGAAGACACATACTTGTGGGGCATTTAATTCACCACACATACATAGATCAGCTTTCTTGCTAAGTATACTCTGAGAAACAAATCTAAAGCATTTGTTCAAAATTACTTTTCAGTTTTAAAGCATGGGCCATGTGTTGATTTCTTCTTGATATTACTATTAAAACTCAACCTTTCAATAATTTTCAATGATTGTTCATTTATGGAATTCAAATGGTTGTAGCGGTTGACTTGACTTCCTTAAGTACGTGAATTTTTGTTGGATTGTTGGAGTAACAAAGGTGCTTAACAGTTTCTTATAAAAAAATTTAGCCAAATAGCAGGAGCGTGGGGTGCCCAAAACAGCTGATGACACGGTTACCAGACCTAACGCGCAAAAGATCGATTGCTTGACTTGAGGTGTGATACGTTGCGTGATCCTGCTAGAACAAAATCCGTCCAAGTCCAAATCATCCACAAAAATCGTATCTCTGCAGCACACTGCAGATGATGTATTCGCTTTTGTACGAGTAAATAATCCGAATTCTTTTTGCAATACTCTTTTCAGAAAAGTTCGACTGATATTGAGTTATTGTTCTCTACGGTTACTTTAGGTTCTTATGTTTTAAGACATATTTTGGGCTACAGCAGCAATTCTTTCATTCTTTCACAACGGACGAGCGTGCACTTAGTATCTTTTTATCCATAAGCATGCCAGAACTCATGAATTCGCATTCATTCAAATTCTTTTTAAATTTCACAGTTCCGGCAGCACAGCACTTAATTTTGAAATAACTTTTTAATAATTTCCAACGTTTTTCCAGCGAGAATGATCCATTTCTTAACCGAAGCTTTGACACTCACCAAATAGCCTTTTCCTAATAATAGTTTGCCTGGATGTGTTCAAATATGTTTGTAATGTTCTAGTGGAGTAGATATCTTATAATCATTGGTAGTCTGAACATATCCTTTGTCCTGTCATCACTGATTTCTTTTTCGAAAAGGTACTTCAATAATGTTAATTTCTTCTCTATGCATCCAAAATAATATTGAAACTTTATTTTTTTGGTTTCTTTTATGGAAAGCATTGTGGTCTACGCGAATCAACAAATACACCAATGCATACATACATACCACAAATTGTATAAGCCGCTAAGTCAGGCGATTTTCTCCAAATGTTGGACTTGTGCTTTTCTCAAGATCTCAGCCCAAACTATTTATTAACGTTTAACAACTATCCAAGGTACGACAAAACGACTTTCCTTAGGTAATCACGTAGCACCTACCCTAATATAACCTCTCCGTAACAAAGAGAACCACTCATTTGAGTGTTGGATTGTTGTAGTACCTTGCTTACTTTAGAAGCACCCTTGAAGGAGTCGGCATTATTCGATATAAGCTTGGTTTCAGGAAAAGACAGGCGTACTACATAGGATGAGATCAGAAGCATATAAGGGTTTTCAGAGGTTCTAGCGAAACTCAATTTTGAGAGCCTCAAATAATTTCCAATTTGAAAATTTATTTAAAAAGAATATCGAATTGCAAATCTAGATCACAGTTTATCCCAACAAATTAGTTAATTATTTGATGCAAAGGATTGGATTTGTGTCTACACGAATCCAAAAATACCACGTCAGCTCAAAATAAAATGTTCAAACATTTAAAAATGCTGACATAAATTTTCTAAAAAAGTGTGCAACAGCACGACCTTCAGTTCCTCAACATGGTTTATAGTACATTTTCCTACTCCTCAAAAGAATCAATGGATAGAGTTTTCCCCACTTTCCAATAACTGTGATAGTATCTTATCTTTGGTAAATTTTTATTCGTCTATAAATGAATTATTAAATCGGTTCTTATCTTATTCATCACAAGAATTATTGGTAAGAACCGGCGCTTCCTCGGTAAAACCCTAAAAAAAGATATCACTTCCAAAATGATAAAATTTGGAAGTGCTATCTCTATAAACTTCGAATTTAGCGATAAGTTAATTAAATTATAATTTAAGGGGGACCTATAAAAGTGGCAAGAATCAATTACAAATCCATCAATTGATTTCCTCATCTATCAACATAAACTCTACAGGTAGGAGATACTATACAAAAAAGTTCTATTAGTTTGGATTAACTTAAAATTTTTCTTTATTTTCTTACCACTGCAGCTCAAATCCTTTGAATATAAAATGGCTGATGTAAGATGAGGCTTTCTCTGTACATATGTACGATTAGAAAAAATAAAATTTATTTTTCTTTTTTTCAGTTCGTCGAAATTGCAAAGAAAGCTGCAGCATTCAGCAAACAGCCAAGTGACTCTGAATTTTTGGAATTCTACGGTCTGTACAAACAAGCTACATCTGGTGATATCAATGTAGACAAACCAGGAGTTTTGGATCTTAAAGGCAAGGCCAAGTGGGAAGCCTGGAACCAGCACAAGGGCTTGACAGCTGAAGAAGCAAAGGCTGCTTACATTAAGGTTTACGAAAAATACGCTCCAAAATACACATAAATTGTTATGTGTAAAAACCAAAAAAAAAAAAAAATGTTTTAGAGGATAGTAAATAAAGTTAACAAATTATATCAATCAAAATTCAAACATTTTTTGATTCATATTCGTATTCTGACTTCCGACTTAGGGTTTCCGAATATACATATGACTGAAACAATTTGCCTCATAAAGATAATGTAAGATAATGTATTTATAAATGGTTTTGAATGCGACGACATAGATTGAAAAACACTGTTTACTATTTAAAAATAACATTAACTTATTTACATACTCTATGGCGCCAAAGTATATCGCCTAAAAGTAGTTTACACTACCTTTTTAACCATCTAAACTTGCCTCTGACTCTGGCATCGCGATAATAGCAGCTATAAGCGGTTTTGTTTGTTTCAATTTAGTTATAATAATTCGCACTATTGAGTTATCCTTTGTCAAAGTGAGTGGAGGTAAACCATCCTCCGAAGATAGAATTGCAGTGATTTCAACATCAATTTTCAGTGGTGATCCTGGTAATATAGCGGGCAACTGTAAAATAAAATATTTTAAGATTTGCTCGAAAAAGAGTATGTAATAGTTGAGTAAGGCTAAAAAATTATTTATGCATTTGGTGTTAAAAGGGAATTCTGTTCATGACTCGGTAAATAATATGCATTTTCCACAACTGGAGTCAAAGTCTACATGTGCTAAACAGTTCTTTACTTTTATACATGTACGCCTTCTGCTATGACTGTATGAGCTTTCTATATACAAAACCACTTGTTCCCAAATGTTGATAGGCGTCAAAGTCTAGTTTTGTGCGTCAAAAAAGTAAAAGACATTTACAAAGCTTTTGAAAAGCTTTACAGTGAACAGCAGAAGTATTCATCCAGTAACGCCCGTATTGTTGCAGCATGTAAATAGCAATTAGTAGCAAGCGTTTTGGTTTAATATCAATATAATATTTGACAGACAAGAGTCGAAAAATAATAGAAATACACATTCAATTACATTTCAATAAGCAAATATTGCTCTAAGCTCATTCGATGGAACTGTGAAGTTTAGTGTTTTAATTCTGAAGAGAAATAATTAAAGTTTGAAGAAAAGAAGGCAAAATTATGGTGTTTCTCACTACTCTTGGCTCACTACCTGACTATCTCTAGGATAATACCCGTTCCGAGAAGTTTCGTAATTACTGTAATAAACTGTGTCATTTCGATTCATGCGAAATATATTACATTTATTTCATCAAATTATTGCGGGAAGCTGGGCTACCTATAGACAGTTCGTGTCAAATATTTATAATCATATGTAAGTCAGGACTTGATTTAAATGTTGGTTGATGGAATAATAAGTTTGTCCAATAGCATTTTCCTTCATCTTATCTACGGAATATCCAAAAAAACATTTCCTTACATTTATCTGCACGATATTCCTAAGTATACATATGTATGTATGTAAATATGTAATTAATTTAAACCGGAAAAAAAACGAACCTTTGACTACCGAAATCTACTATCTACACATCCGCCGATTACATTTCATCAAATTCATAGTAAATTACGACTAAAAGATTACACCGTGTCACCATTTACAGTAAGAAATGACACTTAAAACGACATGTATGTATGTACAAATTTAAATAAAATAAATTATTGTAAACTGTATACACTTACATATGCCATTGATTTTGCAATTTTGTAATGCCTTCGGTCAGCATGCAGCAACACTCTTAAATTCGTCGCGACCTTGTACGACGACAAATTTTGTATCGTCAAAAACAATCGAAACACAGGTCCAGCACCACACACTTCGGCTGCCACTTTGATTGGTGCATGTGCCACATCTCCAGATATCATACTCTCGGCTGAATTAATTGCTTCGACAGTTGCTCGAGCAGCTGTGTGTCGTAAACGCCATAATTCCACCTGAAAGCTTCCATAGGTAGCTAAAACCAGTGATTAAAATTTATACAATCTATTTTCAAACTTGTTTAAACCTTTTGCATTGAATTTTTCTCGCAATGATTGTTCGATAAATATTGAACTTTTCTTTGGCTTATCAAGCAAAGAAGCCTTGTTGCCATTGATATCAATTTTACGACTCGTTGCATCAGTTCCTAATGCGGTGACATCAAATGTTGCACTTCGTTTAAGAATTTTCACAAACATATTGCCAGCCTCTGTTATAAGCGTGAGGACATATTCCTCCTGACCCAAACGACCGAATATCATTGCCATGATTGTCTCTTCCATTTTGAATTCGTCCACAATGAATTTTTGTATAAACAGCTGAACAAGACCACCTACTAAGGCGACACAAACCATTGTCAATCCTAGATGGGGTAAACAAATGGGTATCATGCAAACAGGGGTCGCACTGAGTGCATTTGTGTAAAGCTGCTTTCCTTTCTTCGAATAGCATGTAATCTGGTTGTCCATTCCGGCTACAGCTATGGTTTCATCAATCGGTACTAAGACTAGTCCTGCGAGTGGATAATTTAATTTAAATATCTCCTTTCCTTCTAGCCATGATTTTCGAAGCAAGTGCACAGCACCATTGCGTGTGGCTACCACAATACGAAAGTCTGACTCGTACTGACCATGGACGCTCATTAGGCTAGGAGTGGTGTCGTAAGAACATGTCTTTGCCTACAAGAAAATCGAAAGATTGTCTGAAGTCTTAACAGAACTTAAAGTCTAATCTAAGTATATACCACTTGAATATCGAGTTCAGATTTACCTGATACAAAATGCTGAAACCGAGGGTGTCCAAGATGAAAATTTCCCCATGCTCTGTAGCAAGAACTAGGCACGAAGGTGGATACGTGTCGCTAGACACCCTTTGCAAGCATTTCATTGCGACAATCGTTGAAAACTTCTGCAAAGGGATGTCTGTATGCTCAACGATAAAGTTCTACAGTAACAAAAATGATTATTTGAACACTAAACGTAGAAAATCAAATCTCACATGACGGTCTTGCATCGAAAGCTGCAGTAGTTTCTGAGACATTCGTGTCAACTGATTTCTGTCCAATAACTTCAATCTTTCAATAAGAAGTTCTTGATTCTCTGCACGTTCTACAGGCAATTTCCTCCAAATTTCCTTCTCCTCTTCTTCAACTCCCATCGCTGGGAGAGTATACTTGAAATATGGTTTCATATTTCGATAGAATAAAATCGATTCTCCAATCGCAACTGCAAGGACTTGAAAAGCGATACTTTATGTTGCAAATCTCATAATCATAAGTAATTTAGCTTACTTGGGGTTTTGGGTTCTGGTTCATCGATATAGAGGCTCTCAATAGCCGACGGAATTCCAGGAAGACCCTGCTCACTAACTAGTCCGGTACCCTTGAAAACCTTTAACTTTGAAACCTGCTTACTTTCTCGCGAAATATCTGCGGCAACGAGTTTTATGTAATTGTCACATTTTAAATCGCAAAGCGTTAGACACGATTGTATAGTATTAATTTGAATAGGATGTTCCGATTGAACTTCTAACCATTTTTGATTTTCCATTGAAGTATAAAGTATAATTTTGAGCAAACTAAACGTCTAGTAACAACTTACTTCTGATTACAGAAATGAACCTCTTCTTTGCCGTTTTGTTTACCTTAGCAACCTAAGTAGGGTTGCGAGTTGCCATCCCTTACAAATATTTCATCAAAGTTGCTTAGCTGAATGTACATACATACATAAATACATACATATGTATGAATGCATTGCTCACAAAATTTGTATTACGATTGGCAGCGAATTTGCGAATCTTTAAAACACCGCACGAGGTTCTCTTATCATAAACAAGGTAACATTTCCATACTCTTATCAATTTTTTGAAAATTGCTACATAAAAGACACAAGCATGAGATAATTGAGGCCTTGAGAAAAAAAAAGAAGTGGAAAAGGGAAGGTAAACAAGTACAGGAAATATTTCTTTTTTATGCGAAATATCTTGGCTTTCCGACTTTGCGAATGCGTTTGCTAACATTTTTGTTTTACTTACACTTAGTAATGGATTGATCAAGACTAATTTGTAACCACTTTGTAGTCGAAGTTATCGTACTGCAAATACATAACTACTAGGTAGAAAATAAAACCGGGAATTTTTTATCTGACGAATAAAGGTTCGTTGCAGAAGCAAAAAGCAGTTGTGCCCAGTAGATGTATGCCATGTTTCAGCGGATGCTCAAAATTACCGCATATTGACATTTTTGCAAAACTTTTTTTTTAATTATTATAGCAACAACGGTTGCTTATTTTCTAGTTTTTGAATATGAAATCGGCAGCTTAATTCAACACACACACGTACATAATTGTTTAATTAGAGAGCAATGAACAACTTTTTTCCCAAGTTGCTGCAGAGTTTCAAAAAAAAGAAAATTTTCCAGGACCTTAACAAAACTATATACATAAATTAAATTTTGAGAAACTCGATAAAATTTAAATAAACACAGTTCTGGTTAGATAATAAACAAACCGTCTTCTTCTGCCGGTGTTTCATCATCATACCTCTCTCAATGCAATCAGAGATTCACTGTCAGAATTCCTAGCAAAGATGAGTGGGATGAGGGAAGAGTCTGTACCGAGGTCGAACTAGCTGGCGGATCCAAAATGGATAGGAATATAGGAGGTGGAGTTTACTGTGAGCCTCGGAATACAAAGGAGTCTTTTAGATTAAAATATGGTTGCAGTGCCTTTCAAATAGAAGTTCGTGCAATAAAACAAGCTGTAGAATTTTTTTTTATTTTCAAGGAAAGTATTCAGCCAAGCAGCTATAAAAGCGTTGAAATTAACATCTCCAAGATGCAAGCTGATATGTATGTAAACTAAAACTAAACGATAAATCAACAGCCATTAAGGTGACCCTCTGCAGGGACTAAGAAGAAATAGAAATACGCACGAGCTACGATACCATTGGCACATAGTCAGCAGCGGCACCCATATACCTACCTAACCTAGCCTAGGTCGGACCATAAAGCACATTAACGGTTGGATCCGTTTAAATAGTTCTAAAAAAAAAAATAAAAATAAATTAGTATTCAAAACTTACCCTATTTACTGTAGACATTATTTCGAACAGTGTTCAAAAAGACCTCAAGTTCTTTCTTTGGAGATGATCATGGAGCACATATTCTGTGAGAAAACATATGACATATGCATACACAGTCATAGAAACAGACCGATGGACAGACGCTCCAAAAGAGGCACTGTCAAGCCTGTGCTTTACAATCTACCACTTTGGTACGAATCAATAAAAATTTACATTCATAATATGCTGCGCTTTCCTAAACAAACGACGCCAGACCGATCGCTTTTTAATAAAAAGTCGTGCACAAAGCTTCTCCACATCACATGGTTCTTATTTAGATAGTTGAAAATACTGAAATCTTTGGATACTTATTCCTTAACGCTAGTGCTCCTTTTGTAATTATTTAACTGACAGAAGGCACAATCCCACAAGGTAGTTATCTAATCATTGCTATTTTTTTTTTTTTTAAGGATGTTCATGAAATACTCAAACGATTTACCCTTCGGGGACGTTTTGAAATTTATTTCTTTTATAATGTTATACGAGTTGTAGCTGAATACATTATGTTTCAGTCAGATATCAATAAGATCATAATCCTTTGGAGCTAACAGCATCAAAATGTAAACATTTTTTTAGCACACTGTATTATAGTACCATTTTTTATCGCTGTTTTATAAGTGATCGCAGACTTAAGAGTTTGGTTGATCTCGGCGATTGACCACTTTAAGCTTTTTTAACGCTAACAGCAAGGCTTTCGGGATGTGAAAAGGCCCAAAGCTGTATGTTGCTCGTTGGACAGAGCGCATCTAGAATATATGCACATGCATCATTTCAGATTCACCTTATAGTATTCTGTATTCACGAGCTTAGATTGAAAAGAGTTCAGAACTTCACGAAATGTGCTATTCGCAAATTAAATACAGGTATACCGCAAGTTACGACCACCCCAAGATAAAACAATCCGTACATGCGACCAAGATTTGTATGCACCTGTTTCCCGTGATACGATCGACTACCCCTAAGATACGACCAACATTCGTTCTAATAAGAAAGCCGGGCTTAATGGTGCTATTGGTTTACGAACCACCTTGTCCCAGCGGTGAAGGACTACTTAAAGCCAAACAGTTTGGCAATGAAATGCGTCTTGGTTTTGGATCATTCTCCTGGTCATCCACGATCGGTTGGCGACATTTTTCCTGAGCTTAAAGTGATTTTTCTTCCCGAAAATACGACCTGGTTACTACAACCGATGGATCAAACTGTCATTGCAACTTTGAAGCGCTATTACACTTGCAGATTAATGACACATGCGATAACTGATACGGAAGCTGGGCCAACATTTCAATATATGGCACGCAACAGATATTGTCGGATGATCTTGGTGGAGGTCAAGGCATCAACCATGAATAGATGATGACAAAAGCAGTAGCAAGGTATGCGATGTAATTCAAAAGACGTAACATGCTACAGAAACAGAATGTTACAATAAGAAAAAAGGAACGACATCGCCCAGTCCCAGTTTTGAGATTTAGGAACGAATTAGACGAAATGTATGGAAAAAGTACACCGTTCAGGCGACCAAGTTTTTAGGAACGCATTACAGTCGTAACATGAGATATGCCTGTACCAGTGTATTTGATGAACTTACAGTAGATGTAAATTGATTGGTTTGCAAACGTTACGTTTCATACGCAAGGCAACTTTTGCTATGTTTATTCGCGATATAATTAATTACCATATAAACTCGCCAAAATTTCTTTTACTCACCCCGGGTATGAAACCTATTATGGCAGTAATAAGCCAATTTCATGTTGCATATGCACATTTAATCTGCTTTGTGACGAAATTGATTCTTGATTAGCTTGAGTAGATTTTAAAATTGCGATTTATTTGCATAGTTTTTGAAGTATTCTGACCGCTTATCTGTGTGTCGAAAAAAAGGTGAGAAACAGGCCGGACTCTCTTAAAGCTTTCAATGTTAAAATGTATCAATCTGACACTCATGCTCTATGTACCTATATAATATTGACCAAGGCTCCAAGGTTTTTTGGCAATACATACATATATTAAAAACCTACCTATCTCAACACTTTTACTTCTCTGATATCTGATCGGAGCCTCATCAACTACTAACTGCTCTAGAGCCAGCAAAAGAACGACGCAAATTATGGCCTTGTGGCTTTAGTTTCTGACCCAGATGGATTTTATGCGTATTTCCTGAAGTTCAATAGAGGGATATGGTCACAATTGCTGCAGTCGACGACGAATCGATAAATTTCGATCTTCTTGCACACTTTCGTTTGCAGCGGCAATATTTTCTTAAGTACGCACATTCCCTTGTTTCGGTGTTATTGCAATATTTAGGGAGTATGCGGTACGAAATTTGTCCACAGTTCGACGAATGGATTGTTGAGATGGACGATTATGTGCGCCAAAAAAATCACAGGGTCGTCTATACCTAAATATCGCGGACTGCCACCTAAATTTGGATAATTTCGTGGCATTGTGCAAGCGTGAGTCTCTTCATGATGACTTACCATATTATACTGAATATAAAATTCAAATATAACGTATAGAAAGACAGCATGGCTTGGTAGTTATGCCTATCATAAGTTCTATCTCAGCAAGAAAAAAAAACACCCTTAATAATCGTTCAAGTGAAGCCTTGTGCCACAACAAATTGTACTGTATCCATGAAATAAATTTTCTTAAAGCGTTAACAACTTTATCAGACATCATCATGAATTACCAAATGTACTAATTTCAACAGCAACACAATGCATTTGTGAAGTAAAACTATAATTTAGTTCACACAATGCCACAAGATGCAGCTGTATAGCTCGTGAGAATAAGAAAATATGGATAAGTGAGCTGAAGCAAGCACTATCGTCTCGTCTTTATCGGCATCTACAGCCCTCCCATCGTTTTATCGTCATATTTGCAATTGAATGTGGAGAGTGTTTCACGAGATTGTTCGTATTTATTGATAACTTAAATTTACATTCACATTGGCGCAATCGGCAATAGAATAATCTTAGTGTAGCAGTCAATCATAATATTTAAAAGCTATAGCAGCTCATAACCATGTGTGCATGTCACTCACTTGTAACTTTAAGATTTGAAATTTGATCTATATATCCTTCCTTATCAGAAAAAGAACTTTCAACGTGGAGAACTGTTTCGAATGATTTTGAATATTTTCTTATGATACCAATCGATCAAATGGGCCCTATCATCATTTTCAGTAGAATATATAAAGAGTTCATCTCAGAGAGCGTTAAATGGATTGATTCTCTGCGAGAATGAGGTTGATGTCTATGATATAAACTCAGTTTAATCCATATCACTAGCCGAAATTCGGAGTTTCGTTAAGAATACGAAGACGTTTGACTTCTTCAGGGGTATTGCATCGATTCGGTCCATTTTGGTGCCTGAGCTTTTGAAATTTAGCTTTTAACATAACACTAGCATCCTGAAGGTACATAATTACATGGCTCGCCGGCGCAGGACCACATATGGTCTGTTCTATTTTCAGCATCCTCAAGGTGGCCATTTATGATGGTTTTTTTTTAGGAATTTCCAGTTTTTCACTGGTTGCAATGCTTTTTAAAAGAAGTAGAAACAACCAACTAGATGGGAAGTTATTGAAGTTTTAAGAAAACAAATAGAGGTCTTGAAGACTTACGCTTCAAAATGTCAGATTGCAATGCCACATTCCAAATATGTACGTAAATGCGTGATGATCAAACTGATAAGCTTTGACTGATGCGCAATCTAAGTAACTGATGGTGATACATAGCAAGTCCCCAAAAGCATATCATTGGACTTCGCACGGCAGAAAGAAAGTCAATATTTGAACTTTAAAGTGATTAATAATTCTTTGAATAAGTCACACAGATTTAATTATCAGGTGATGTGTATTTAATGAATTTCAAAGTTTTTTTTATGCTGCATTGGCTTTCATCAGTCTTTGGTTTTACTACTCAGTTATACATTTCAATTAAAAAAAATAACACATCCACTTGTAACTATTATAGCCACGTAGAAATTTAACTTCCTGACGCATTCTAGACTACAACAAAAAAAAGAAAAGCAACAAGTGCCTATGTGTGGTGATTCACTTTTAGAAACGACGCTAACCAGATACCCAATCCTCGCATCACTGTAAAAGGTTTTTACTCTCCATACTCTTCGAAATCCATTTGGCCAAACGAGATTTGTCTGTGCGGAGTAATACTTTCACTTCAATGAAGATGAAGAACAATAAGATACACACATGGAGTCTGCATAATTTCAAGGGAAATTAAGTTCATTCTATACGAGTGCCAAACAAATGCAGATGTGGAGTGAAAAAGTTTGTAAAGTGTACATATTCCTAAGGCGTGCATCATCATCTACATATGTACGTGCCTTAAAATATTTTAGTTGCTCAGTAATGCTAATTGTACCGTGATCTTACATAATCGGAACAACAATATTTTTCTGAGCGTCCTAATTTCAATAACTTTATGATCAAATATTTGTTTTATGACTTCGAGAAACCACCACAAACCAATAATCTTCTCCAGTTGCTTCCAATCAATGCTTTATGTGTACCTAAACAATACTATCTTACAAGTGCTAGCTAGCGCAGTGGCAGTGTATCATGTGTACTTTATCGGCCTGCATGTAAGCAGTACAAATGTATGCATGTATTCTATACTCTACCCTGATGGAATCTGTAGACTGTAACTGTTTCGTGCCTCATATCGTAACAGATCAATGTTTCGACGTCGTCGACGGATCTCAGAAAGTAATTTCTCAAATCTGCCATAAGTAATTTAAGTTCATTGAATCGCGCTGGCAACTTTCAAGAATAACTCAGCCTTTGTGTATTTTTATTTATCAACAAAACTAACATTTCCCAGCGTAGAATGTTGCTCGTTCAGCAACAAAAGCAATGCACAGGGCGACAGAAAAGCTCCTATCTCCTTTGGGTTACAT
The DNA here is from genome assembly GCA_946965025.1 of Blera fallax. NCBI lineage: Eukaryota > Metazoa > Arthropoda > Insecta > Diptera > Syrphidae > Blera > Blera fallax. Next base: position 86,500,494 of record OX337245.1, read on the forward strand.
TATTCAGACACAGCAGTCTCAGTTTGATCGTGCTCGCGAGCGTTTGACATACATACAAACGTACGTGTAATGTCGTTTTTGCAAAAGTGAAAAAAAAAATAATAAAAACTGATCTTGCAGTTTTGTTACAATTCTACTTTATGCCTTTAATCATTTTTAATTAATGTATCCGTGTAGATTTATAAACCCCCCTGGTGTTCTCTGGTACTCGTAGTTGTGTTTCAAAGTGATCAACAAAAGTTTTATGCGAAGCAATACATATTTCTGAGGCCCCTAAAAAATCTTATAAGAATAAGAATTTGTGTCAATGAGTGAAGCAACGAAATAGTGATAGTATTTACTGGATAAAGACGCACACTTTTTTTGGAATTTAGCCGATTCACACGAAACTAAAGTTTTACAAAATGTAAGTTCGTTCAAATTCGATTATGAACTGATTTATTTTGATTTCCGATTTGAGTTTCCGGCCACATTTAGTCGTGGCTGGCTGTCTTGTACGAGTATTTTACTTCAGGGATTTTCTTACTAGTTTATGATTCATACTTGGGTATCGAGTTTCCAGATTCGAAATGTGTTTTTCTTAGAAGAGTAATCTGACGAAACCAACTTCAGCGAATAATCAGCAGAATTTTTTTTTTGTTTTGTTATTTTCATAGCTACGAGTATTGTCGTGAAATTCCAAGATAATTGCAGCGGAATTAATTTATAATGACATTGAAGAAATCTAATGGAATTTACATTTTTCGTTTCTCTTACGTGTCTATACTTTGGCGGGAATCTTTAATAAAAGAGGTCATTGATACCGGATTCATCACAATGAAACGGGTGGTAGTAAGATAAAACAGAATATCGCTGTAACACAGACGTCACTTGAAGTTAATTTGAGTTGTATCTAGAGCCGCGCTGTGGAAATGTTCGCTTGACTTGTATAACTTAAATGAACCAACTAATTAAACACAAGCGTCTAAAAATAGACCTATTTTCAAATATACGATCGTTTTTTAAATGATGAATGGTGAATGATTATTTCAGAATTAGTAATAGATATATGTATGTATATATGTATGTACGTCCAACGTCTAGGGTATTTGTTTATGCTGAACTTAATGCCCTCTTAATTATTACAATCCTACTAAGTGCGTGTAGAATTTGTTTTTATTGATGTCATTGCCGTGGATTTCTTTAAACGAAATAAATAATAATGCTCGTTGCGGTTGGGAATTGAACCTCCGATCTATAAGTTCACCACAATACCGTATTACCAAGAGATTACTAACTGGAGCCGATTCATTCCTACTTGTAGTTCGATTAAATGAGTGTTTTCAGATTTTCTATAAACACACTGTCTTTGGGGACACCGCCTAATGGATGACTAGATATCCGGTGGATTAATTATTGACTCAAAATGATGCGTTATAAAATTTTACATAAGATATGCCGAGAATTGGGATTCAAACCCAGCAAACCAATGCGAGTATTTTATAAATTCCCGCCGTAGCTTCAAAGTGATAAAATTGCATGTTCAAATTCAAATTAGTTCGTCAAGTCATCAGGCACAGTTGTACGAGCATTGAAAGTATGTCGCACGTTTTTTGAATCATGAGCAAGATCAAGCACCAGGTAATCATGAGTTATATTCAAATGAACAAATCTACATACATATGTTTGTACTTGGTAAAATAAATTGCACGACCGGGTTGAACTGATTTCCTTCTGCATATGCGTCTATATTGTTCAGATTTCAATAAAAAAATCGATGTCAGTTAGAGAAAAATTAAATAAAAAGAAGGTCGACCATAAATGTGCTTCATGAGCCGAAGATTCCAAATGAATTACAATACATTTTTTACTTGATGTGAGCGAAGTAATGTTGAGCTCATATATGTTGTAATTTGTTATAATTTACGTTGTCATTACCACGTGGATCATCGTTTTCGATTTTGGATTTTTTGAGTTTCTTGTTTTGGTTTGTTTTGTTAAAGGTGGGCCACCTGTTGATCTTTTTTTAAAATCGCTAATAAAAGAGCTCCATTGAAGAGAGTACACTTTCCGATTATTTATGGAAAATAACTTCATTCAAGCGGCTGAAGCGGTTGGCTTGGCAGTAACTCAACCCAACTTCACAGAACATTGTCGATTGTTTGTGGCTGTATTTTGCGAATAGCTCAGAGGATATTTTTCTTAAGTGCGTCAATTGTTTGTGGAACTTTGGAGCAATATCCCCATTAAATAGGGTCAATTTGCCACTGGGCGGAGAACACGTCTCTGAAACGGCTGATAGCGCGGTTATCGAACTTAATGAGCAAAAGATCGATTGTTTGACAGCTGTTGTCACCCGACAAAGTCCAAATTGTCCAATTGCTGCCTTCATATCTTAGTAGCGCACTTCGTTTAGCGTAACGTAATTGCCAGTTTTATTTTCAAAGAAGTAGAGACTAATGATGCCGGTCCTCCAAAACCCACACCGACCAGTTGTTTTTTGAGTATGTATTGGCTTCTGAACGATTACGTGTGAATTTTTGGATTTTCTTCAGTGTGTACCAGACGAGTTGAGTTTGCGGTTGTATTTTGTTATCCATAAATATGCCAGTTTGACCAAACTTTTTTGTATGAATTTGCTTAAAACAGGCGTTGAAGGAACTTTATTTAGACCAAAATTTATGTACAAATGTTGCATAGTTTCTGCAATACAGGACTCACTCTAACATCTCCCAGCATTGTTTGCACAGAACGCTACTTTCGAGGGTTTTTATTTTAAGCGTGTTTGCATGATTGCATGAACGAGTATGTACTCGTAACTACATATTACCCTCTTGGCGATTTGCCTTTTTTGATGGAGTTAATTGTAGATGTCATCCGTTTTCCATTCTTTCCGAAAATCAGTACCTTAATCGAAACGACAATAGTTGTTGTTATAAAATTTCAAGGAGTTTTATGTTCATGTTTTTTTTATTTGCTTTGAAAAGCATGCTTTTCAATAATGCTATGTGTTTTGAAACCTGTACATATAAAAATGAATTGCACAACTCAGTCGCCCTACCAGCGCCTATATATGTATGTATGTACATACATATGTTTATCCTACTTCTTTATATAACATTCAGATTTCAAACTGAAATTTTTCCTAACTAAAATTTTGGAAATTCCATTGAAATGCTGAACTTATTTTGCACGTTTCTAAAACTTAGTATAGCACAACCTTCCATGTACATATGAGTGCATATACACCAAACTTTTGTTTCTATATTGCTTTAAAACAAATCGTTTGAGCAATGCCTCGGAAAATGCTATTTTCGGACATTTTCTCCCAAACCATTTTTTTTTTTATATTTCTCGGATCAATTTTACCTCTTTTGGACTGACCCCCTTTTAACCGGACGCGGACACTATATTTGTATAAATTGTGAAAAACGCCTCTCTTAGCCGGACACTAACCCCTTAGTAACGGACGCGAGGCACACAATTATGTCATAAATTGTACGTCGAAGAAAGCCCAAAGTTGAGGATTTCCCGAATAAAGTGTTTGCGATTTAGTTTATTCTGTCTGCTTTGTCTTATTCAGTTTTGGAATGTTGAATTGAAAACATCAGACTGGTAGAAAGAAAAACGCTTAGTTTAAAAAAAAAATGGAGATTGTTAACGCGTATAAAAACATGTGTAAAGGTGTTATTCATTTACAAAGTGGATCTCCCTTTTTTGACTATTCATCAATTTTAAATTAAAAGAAAAAAAATGTATATATCAGGCCACTCCCCTCCGTTTAGGCGGACACCCCTCTTAAGCGGACAAAAATTGTTCGACGGTCGCTGTCCGCTCAAGAGAGTTTTCACTGTACTTTGATAAAAACATACATTAATCGAAATATGAAATTCTTCTGAAGTCATTGCAGAATTTTAAAGTGGCGCTAAGTAGATAAATACCTCTAATTTTGACCTTAGAATTAAAATTCGCCTCTGAATGCCCACAGGTATGATGTTTGAAGTTCATCCGTAAACGTACAGGGGAACGGACAAAATTGCGTGAAATTTTTTCATGACAATTTGTCATTTGTCAAATATTCCCGAGAAGTGAGACCGTAAAAAATCTTTCTTTTGGTGTTTTAAGGGATTTGAACTTCGAAGCTTCCGTCCAGTAACCCAACACACAATTCAGTGTTAATAGTGTTAATACAATATCGGCGACATTTATAGCAACTATTTTTCGAATCCGATAATATCTTTAAAATAGTCTCCGAAAATAGATTTGAAAATCAAGGCTCTGCTTTCTAGAGAATACGCTCCCCTATACAATGTGTGAATGGACTGTGTGTGAAGCCGATGTCTAAGGGCCTATTCAGAAATGCAAATTTTGCAAAACAAACCTTGCACAAAGCAAAACCAACAAAGCGGTTGAAACGTCAGAAGCACATGACTACAATGCACAACTTTCGACGCTTACGAACATTAATTTGCGTTTACTTTGTTTGCTTCTGTAAAACAAAGAATGAGCAACTTATCGAAATAACACATTGTTACATAGTTGGAATGAAAATATTAAAAAAGGCACAAATTCTTGTGAACCAGCCAATAACAAAATAAAAAAAAAAAAAAACAATTCGAATGCTTATTGTACAAAGCAATCTTTTTCTGTAGACGCATAGATGCATAATTTGTGCAAATTTTGCATTTGCAATTTTAAATTCTTACAAACTGACTGAAGATCTTTCATGGAATGTAAATTATTAAAGAGTGGGCCTGTCTGTGAGTACATTTGGAAAATGTCTATTCTAGTACTGCTTTTGGTTCCAGAAAGCCTACTATGTCGTAAAATTCAGTTTTCAAGCGATAGACGTGGCACTTGTGTGTGTGTAGAGGTTCAGAATGAACCAAATAATTAAATATTTCCTTCAAGAGTATTATGACAGAAGGGGAAAAGGAAAAAATGGGAAGTCTATTTTCACTTTTTGCACCTTTAGATGGGCGAAGCGTCAAGTTAACCCTATGTCCATAAAAGCATACAATCACAGCCTTGGACCACATACAGTCTTGTTGTGCTAAATATTTGAATTTTTGGATTTGAATGTGAGTAAGTAGTATATTGGTGCAGATACATACCACCCATCGTATACTGAAAATAGCCTTGGATTCGGACTAACCAAAAAGTCTTCTATTAACTTCTTTGAATTCATTTCATATCCGATTCAATGTCAATATCGTATCCATCTGCCAGTTTATAAATGATTTCAATAACATTTAGTGGTATTCCTCTCGTCAAAATTTTTCTTCCCTTCTTCTACTCCTCGTATATCACTTCTGAAAGCTGGAACATGTTTCGCGTTGTATTTTAAAACTTTCACTCCATTCTTTACATCTTTTTGGGGGCAAAGCAAACATTTCTTTTGCAGTCACTGAGAAATACCAAAGTATGTAAGTCAAAGGCTGTCTTGTATATATTGCTAGGTGTATGCCATCTCAAATTTGTCAAGAGATGTGTTATGAGTACCTACGCAGCAATGTTCGAATTTACACGAAAAACAAATACAAAATCCTATTGGCAGTCACTGTCGATAATGTCCGCTGGTAACCCGGTTTCGGAAACATTTTTCGTAGTCCATTTGGTAGGCTCGTTTACCCATCATACTCCATTTATGTACATTTTACCTTCAAAGACTGCACAACAAGGGCCGCAAGTTGTCGAGCAAGAGGTTTGACTGTAACTCACCGGTATGTTAGATGCTCAGCGCCCCTACATCAGTAATTCTATCACAATTGTTCGAATAAAATCTATAGATGGGCTCCATTTCAGCTGGTCAAAACAAAGCCTGACTAGGACTATACACAGATAACCATTTCATTTCGATATCAGATGATTTTACGTTTCAGTGAATTGTCATTTGCTTTTATATCCCATCAATTCTGATTTATAAACAACTAATAGCCAAGCCAAAAATAAAATTATAAATTCAAACTTTCGAAAGTTTTTCCAGGCTGCATTCTTAGTGTTTGCCGTCTTCTAGTTGGAATGCTTTCAAGATTGTTTACCACACGAAACCAGTTTGGCATGATGATGAGTTAAATGTGATAATAGTATCTATGCGTTGTGCTTTTAATAGTGCGAGTATTTAACAAAACTTTAGACGTCGGTATGTATCTGCAGTATTTACATTTAAGCTGTTTCAATGTGGGGTGGTCTGTTTCTTACTTCATCTTATAATTACCTATATTAATTTGTAAATATTATATTTAGAAAAAGACAAACAAATACATATGTACTTAGTTTTTATTATTCGTTGAAATTTGGGGATAAAAATCACCAACATTTAGATAATTCGATGCTTAAGCGCAGCACGAGTAATTTGTTGTTATTTTTAAAGCATTGCGCATGCTAATTATTTTGTTTTTAGATATTTCTAACCCCGTTCTCTGATTGGTTTGGTCAACGTCTGGTTAGCTCAAATTAGGTTTTTCGTTTTGGGAAGTAAGACGGAGCGTTAAGCTTTCGGGTTCGTTTTTTTTCTCAGAATGAGTGTTGCTCGTTTTGTGAAGTATTCGCAGAAAAATTTCACGTTTACCTGTAATAAAAGGGAATCGGTAGGTTATTCTCTTATTACTGGTATTCTTCCAGTGTTACCATCTCTACTTTTATACGGTAATCATCAATCACTAAAGTGGTTTGGAGTCATTACGATATTTAATCGACTGACTTTATAATGTTGTAGTCTGCATCGATATGGGACCTTTGGTCAATTTTGAAGTTTGAAATGAAATTAAAGTTTCTCCTTTTCTTTTCCATTACTACAGTTTATTGGCCCACGTTATCACTATAACATATCAAGAGCAAACGAGCTACTATAGAGATCAAGGTCATATGTATATTGCAAGAGGTGTAGCCACTGAGTGACATGTGACTACGCAGCAGAGAAAATGATGAGAAGAAATCTTTATTTCACTTTCTCTGCTGATGTCCGGAAAGGTCCCAAAAACCTTGAAGAGTTATCTGGAAAAAGGATTGGATGAGTAATTATTTTTCTGATCTCCACTGAATGGTTCTAATACCCTTATAGAAGTACTTTTCATGATTTGTGGCATAAAAATCGCGCATCATTATGCTAAGTGGGTTTTCCCCGTACGCAAACCACCACTCCTATCTATGTACTTATCTAGTCTGGTTTACTTAAATCCGGTGATAATTAAAGCACCATGTTTCGCATACGCTTTATTGTGAATATTAGCTTAGATTAGTTTAGCAAACATTTGGATTGACCGATCTTACTTGTCTCTCTTTTTTTTGCACCTAAAGAGGCTAGTATTGGACTCGAAAAAATTGGAACTTCTGTTTTCTTCGATTAAATCCTTTCGATTTTTTTTTTTTTTTTTTTTATAATTTACCCGCACTCAAGGGGTTATGAATACCCTTTTACATGTTTTCACATGGTGCGGGCGTTGGAAAGATAGATAGAGAGAGAGAAAGAGATTGGTGTAGTGGTTTGAAACTCAGCTGTATTAGGTTTCACATTAGCTCCAGGGGTGGTGTCCAGAATAACTGGGGAGATTTGATGCTGTCATGTATTTTTTGCTTTCGCTTCTGATTCACAGTATTTTTTTCCCGATGTACCTTCTTGCATAAATCTTTTTGTATTCTTCTAGACATTTTTTTTTTGTTAGCCCCACTTACATTTGTATCTCTTTAATGCTTTCTTGGCTTTCTTTGGTACCTAGTGTTTAGTTTTCGTGCTGTTTTTGTCATAACTTCCGTCAGTTATTTCTACAGTCTTCTTGTGCTAATACGGTTGTTGAGGGTTGTTGACTAAGGCTGTCGCTTTTATTTCTTTTGATGTGCACACCATTCTTTTTTCGTTTTTAAGATTTATGTTTATTATTGTTCTGACAGCGCAAAGATCGCTTCCTATACCAATTTTATTTACGGTACGGTCACGTTCGCCACATTTTGCTTCCGATTTGTTGTTGTTAGGAAGTATTTCGTTCTTTGTTTCTCTATCCGGACTTATCCACATCCATCCGCAGTTTGTTTAGCAGAATCTATTCTCTTTCGTTTCTGCCTTATGATTCAATTTTTTCTGCTGCTGTTTCCGAATGGGCTATCTCTTTGCTGCTTTGTTATCGAAGAAAGTTGGCAGTGAACTTCTGGTTTAGCTATTTCGATGTCCCTGTACAATCCTTCTACATCTACTTCATTATGTACATGCTACATAGCAGCATAGACTTGTATTATCTTCAAATGAAAGGTACGCTTCTATTTTATAGATTTCAGGCATAATTTTTTCTGCAGATCTTCAGACTTTACAGAGTCTTATCATTTCGCAGATTTTTTCGGTTAACTCTTATAGAAGCGCATTCTTTCCATCTATTTTTGGCCGAATAATACGGACAATATTGACTTAGAAGGCGTGAATTGTTGCTGGTTTTCTAGCGTGAACTAGAACTAATAACTTAACGCAGAAATAATCAGGAGTTGTCATGTTAAATTGCAGGATTTCGTAGGGCAATTGACACTACTATTTCTCCAAATTAACTTATCGCTAAATAATCAGTTCTGCAACGATCTGAAACGTGAGCTCCAACCTTAATTTTAAAGAAATAAGTTCCAATGATGGCACCAGCATGGAATCCTCACCAAACGTTATACATTCTGTATGTAATGGGGTCTCTTTTTGATAGCTCTTACTTTAAAACTCATTTAGTCAAAAATAGGCCTTATCGGCAAACGAAATTTTTTGATAAAAAAAAAGATTAGCTCCAATATGAACGACGCAAACGATGGTCTTGTGGCTTGAAGTCCTGCAACAGTTGAATTTCACGATTTTAGGCTATGATTTGTGGACAGAATTTGCCACGTATTTGACGGACAGAGCTGCGACCCACGAAAAATCCATAAATTTGGATTTTTTTTGTATACTTTCGTTCACAGCGATGATCTTGTTTCGTAAGCACATTTCTTTAACGTGTTGGTGTTATTGTATCATTCAGAGAATATGTGGAGCGAAATTTACACTTTGACGGATGGGTTGTTTAGATGGATGATTATTTGCATCATAAAAATCACGAGGCGACCGATTTTCGAATAATATTTTAACAATATTATATTTGTCAGAGTGTACTAAATATAAATGTCAAAAATAGCGGCCAAAATGACAACTCAGTCATCCCATCATAATCCCACATAAATTAAAAAAAAACACATCCTTTATGTAATGAATTCTAGTGTTCTGTTGATGAATTATTTAAGTGCTAGCACCAGTCTATGTCCAACTTTTTGTTTTTTAAAACTCACGTCACAGATATTTACAAGGAACCTATGTACATACATACATATGTATGCAAATACTTTGTAAAAATTGTATTCGAAAAATAGTTTCTTTTTACAAAATCGGTAATTTATTAGTGCAATTTTGGGGGTGTACGATGTTACACTTGTTGAACAAGTTTCGGGCTTTTCTTGCTGTCGGGATGTGTTGAATACTTTTAAAGTTTCGCCGTCAGGAGCCTTCAACTTGATGCTAAGTTTGGGAACGAGCGATCGGCCGCCTTTAAAAATGAACAACATTTCCCGGTTTGCACATATGGCAAAAATAACGGCATGTCTTTTCATTTCTTGTATAAGATACTTACACATCTGGCATTGCAACCCGGGCAAAAGTTAAACGTCTACGCCTGCACTCCTTATTTTGGTGATATTTTATACATTCAACATATGTCCATATGGATGTAGTTACCATTAGTAATCTGAAAAGAAAGAAAAACACGAGTGAGCATCAGGATCGTGGTTATCGCACAAGATAGTTAACTGCCAATCTAGCCGTTCAACCTCATGATGGTTATGTATTACACAAGATAGTTACTCGTACTTTGCTTAGATGATAGTTACTTATAACTCATTAGTGCAACGTACACATAAAATTGTTTGAATATCAAACAACACTCCATAATCGAAGCATTAATTGCGTTAATGGTCTCCAATTTTAACCGGTCTACTTTATTTGTTGAGTTAAATTAATTGTTTTTTTCCTTAATGATTCGCATCGTTCAAGTTTTCGCTACTACACTGTATTTTGAATATAACTAGCATGCTTACATGTGTATGTTAACTATTGATTTTCTTATTGTGTGGAGAAAGTATCTAAGTCAATATTGTAACAAGTTTTTGGAAACCACTGGGAAGGTCAAAAAAAGAAGAGAAAAAAAACCATATAATGTGGTTGTCGGCTCATAAAAATTCCAGATGTATATACATACATACATATGTATGTATATGTATATGCACAGCTGTCGATTATTTTGACAAATACGATTTAAATTTGTACAAACTTCAAGCCATGGATAAACATAAAAGTGTTATATTAAAGCCTCAGCAATGTCAATGACCTACATACACATGTTGAATGCATTATTGAGAAGAAAACTGTATTTTGTGAAACAAAAGTTGGTTTAAATTATAAAATAGTCAATCAATAGTTAAATGAGGAATGAATTACAATTAAAATCCATAATCGCGGTGGTACGAGTACATCTGTACATAAATGAATTCATTAAGTTCGCACAAGAAATCACTCCAATCCACCATCAGTAACTCACTCATTCAGTTAGTCGAAAACTCACCAGCGAAAGCGATAACAAAAACAACTTCAAAGAATACTCTTCTCATACGCCAGCTACGACGAGTATTACGTATCAAGGTGGTATCACAACAAACAGCCTGAAAAATGGGCAAGTTCACTGTTCAACGTCTACATCGCTGTGGAATGTCAGTTTCGTGCTAACGCTCGTTGGGTGACCGTGTTCGTATTCCAATCGCCTACAAAAATAAAAGAGAAAGAAGTAACCATAAATATTTGAATTAGAAATGATGTCAAGCTACTCTGGCAATAAGATGCGACTTATTTGAGCGCAAATTTCGTATGCGATTGTAATGATAAAGTATCTAAACAAGTGCGTTTCTTTATCGCGACCAAAGGATATGTGCGATACTACTATCTATTCAGCGCGAGTATGTGATAATACGATCGCAAGATCTTGATGGCATTAAAATGAGAAAAAAGCCAACTATACAGTTAAATCGGGCAGCTATACGAGTACTCGTACGAAAAATAATTCAAGGTGTGTGCATAGCCTGTAGTGGAACACGGTTTCATTTATTTATTTATTTTTTTTTATCTATCAGTGGTGGTTAATATGAATAAATCGGTGAATGGGGTTGCTATGTTCATCCCTTAGTTAGCTTTGGGGTTGGCTAGTACACTAGTGTGATACATTAGAAGCAACCCTTATAATGTGTACACCTGCATTTAACTATACTTAGCTAGCAGTGGCTATACTAGTTTTGTTTTGGCCACAAATCACCAATACATTCAGTTCTGTGTAAGGTTCCTACTAATGTGGTTGAGTTATAAAATGCAAATTAAAACGAATTTTATTTAAATTCTTAAAAATAGAAAGTAAATGCTGTGTTTAAAAAAATACACACAGTACTACTATACTACTATAAAGCGGCGCAAGTACTTATGTTATATTGAATTTATTTTTTAATTATCGCAAATTTTTATATGGAAGCCATAACAATGTACATTCTACACTTAATAGGCAGTGTAACAATACTTAACTTTAATAGCCCTAGGGATGTGTGTTCGTAGTTCTTAAAAAAGTGTTTTTGTATTCCTTTCACACTTTTCATTTGCATTATGTACTTTTGTTTTGTTAAATTGTGCTATAATTCGCATTTTTTACTTGAAGTGTTGAAAAAATATTGTCTATAGAAAGAGGTCAATAACTTAATGCTAATTTGCATATTTGTCGTTATGTGAGTGCGCGTTAGAATATATTTGATTTCTTTTCTAAACAAATTAAAATAAACGAAAGCTTTCTTGTAAAAGCCATCTCATTTGAATTCAACAACCCATTAAGGCTATTTGACTCAACTACATATGTATATTGGTCGATCTACTACCACTAGTGAAGATTCAGACTTATAAGTTGAATTTATTTCTTTGTTCTTTCTTTAAATCGATAAGTACTTGCTTCAGTAATCGCCTTGATAGGTTTCCTAATATGTTTGTTTTCTTAAAATAATAAGCCTCTACCCATTTGCAATTATCGAGACAACCTCTTTTGAATTAAATTTTAAGCACGTCCCTTTCAAGAAATAATGTACCATTAAAATCTGTCCTTTAAGCTGCGTACATTCAAGGCTGAAAAGCTGAAGCCAGTCACTCCACTCGGTGCAAAAGCTAAGCGAAAATAAAAACTAAAGGTGCTAACAGCATTATTCGCTTTGCGTTTTTAGTGACGATTGTATTTTGTATATTGATATCTGTGCAGTCTATCACCTCTTAGCCTATCAAATTTAAGTTTTAGCGGAACTCTTTGCTCTATATTTCCAGTTCGATTAAATGTTAACTGAGTGGTTTTTATGACAAATTCAAATTCGTATGCAAATGGTTAAAATTCAAAATTTTAGAAAGACCATTGACAAAGTGGCACTTTTACGCAAAAATAAAAGAAAAAAACAATGGGGACTTCGCGAAGATTTGTGTGAAAAATTATTTAATTATTTGTTTTGACCAAAATCGTCGTATCATATCCGAGAAACTACAGCTGATATCTTGTGCCTGATCTGACTGAAATTCAATATTTTTTCAAAGTCGTTAAAGATATTTAACGCCAGTATTAAAATTCCGTTTATTTTAGGGTTGAGGTGAAGACTTCAATTTCATGCTTGATTGTGACATTGGCTATATCCATACAATCGACTGCCGGATAGACAAAATTGGGAGCTTCACGGTTTCTAGTTCCCCATGCTACTAAAGCTAATATTAATCAATCATGAGATGGAAATTCCTACGAGACCCAGTAAAATTTTAAATGCTGCAAATATGTTTTTCAATTTATCCTATCTTTCAACAGCTATTTGCAGTCTCCAGCAGCATAACATAACATACATAGAAACCATAGGCCATTGAGTTCTTGACAAAGAACTATCGATGCAAATGGCGCTTCGAGGTAAAATGCAAGAGATGATGCAAGCGTTGATGTTTTTCAGCTTTGTTTTAAGAAATTCAACAAGATTTTAATTTTTATATAATCTGTTTGCTGGCCAATTTCCGTGGAAGGACAGAACAAATCCTTATGCAGCAAAGTGTCATTGTCATCTTTCTCGAGCAGAACTCAGACAGTTTTGGTTGTTAATGAATTCAGGAATCCCGAGAAATAGTGTCCACCCAGTTAGGTGATTTATTAATTTCCGTGTTTCTCAAGACCACCCACTGTTGAAATATAAAACGCGTACGTACACGTACAAGCTACTGCGCCGCTTGTGGGGTTGGCTAAGTTTGCGGACCTGAATATCCTTCCACACGTCGATCTATTTTGGATTACTTCCTCGCTGATGCCGAGAATTTGCTGTTGTTTTTGCATCTGAGTAATCCAATTGTTTTTCGTCTGCCTCTTTTCCGAACTTCAGTTGGAACTTGAGTCGCTATTGCTCTTCGGACGGGGTTTTCCGACTTGACTGTAGAATAAGCGTGCCAAATACAATTCGAGCAACATAGGGCACCTGTTGATGTGATAAGGATACTAGAGGCCGTTTCTAAATCTCTGCAGCTGAGCTAAACATGAAACGAAGCCTCTTAAGCTAGTTGGTAGGCTTGTAGTACATCAGCCTTCACGTAGACCGACTTGTCCATGTGCCGTTGTTCATTTAAAAAACTTCGTATTAGTTATAGTTAACTTACGCCTAATTCACACAGGACTGGCGTATAGTCCTGGCGTTGTGAGGACATTTGCCGGCTGCATGTTTTCTTGTGGGACAATACAGGCAGAAATGACGAACGCATCAAGCTCCGGCGACTCAAACTACCATGCCCGTTATTCTCTCAGCTGGCTTCTGTCACAAGCTAACTATCTGACCTACTAACGCATATATGTATGTAAGTATGTATACGCACTCTGTTGAGGAAACCCCAGGGTACCTTATAAAAGAATGCGGAGCACTGATCCACAAAAGGAGAAAACACCTGGATACCTACCAACTGTTAGAAGAAGATCTATCATTGTTACACCCACTCCAGATACTCCGATTTATTAAGGAAATCGGACTGGAGGAGGTGCTCTAAGTCGAGTATCTCATCGACTAGAGCTCCAAGACGGGGTAGCACAATAGATCTTAAACGGTCGCAGTGCGCATACTCCCCTATTACCAATCTACAATCTTCAATACACACTCTGAAATATCAGTCTTCAGTGACCAACTTTTCCAATACACAACCACATGGAACAACACACAAAAAAAGAATATCTATCGCTGAGTACCTACTTAATTACAACTGAGTGACTATCATTGTTCCAGGTTGTACGATACACTTAAAATAGTTTGAGTAGTAAATATACTTTTAAGCATGTAATCCCATAATGAACTTATGATGAAAGTCCTTATGATAGTTCTTGTAAGGAATAATGCGTAGGTACCTGTCTAAGTTTATGGGTCAGAGACGTCCAGCTGAAACTGAAAAAATACGCACATGAGCAAGTGCGATGTTTTTAAATGCAAATTACAGTTTAACTTGTCAAACAGAAAAAAATCATTCAAATTCAAATTTACTAGTTTGTATATTTGCAACCGCAGAATTGAATTAGAATTATAATAAATAAATAAAAACTGAATTCCAACTGGATGAGTAAAATAAGTACAAACAATCAATATTCAATAGATCCTCATTTCAAACCACAGACAACAGTAGTATTGCCTACTAACTCAGTGATTGAATTAAAAGAAAATCGGAAACATGTCAGGGTGTTTAATAGCATTAAGCTTTAAGTCAGCAGGCCTTCAAATGTGGGACTTGCATGAAAATCGATGAACTAAGTTCTCACGCGATATTCCTTCCTATTTCTATAAATTATTTCAAATTGTCGCACCACGTTTTGCACAATAAGCATTAAATGTGCTTACGTGAATTGGTGGTACAAAATTTTTTTATTGTATTTTAATTACGTGCAATAATCTCGATTAAATTGTCAAAGAAGTGGTTGAATACTACATATTGCTCGTAACGTTCACTAAACGAGACACGTGCTACCATTCGAAAGTAACCTTCTACTTCTTTTCATTATCATATTTTGAACTTCTATTTTGCTAATGTTGCAAAATAAGTTCTTCATCGATAAAAGAAGAAAAACAGGTAACCAGTTTTATATACCTACATATGTATATTTACGAGAATATATAAAAACGTCGGTGTGTTTTTCTTAACCTGAAACTCAATTTTGTATCTCTTTTAATTTCCTAAATTATAAAATTCTCCGCTGACATTTCAGAGGTGTACGCATATTCTACTTTAAATAAATATTTATTAGGAATCTATGTCAGAATTTCACTTCTGTTCACTTCTAAGAATAGCAGTGTGATGAAACAATGCAGTTTACAAAATTACGACTATGATAATGAAATAAAATTATCATTTGAATGAGAAAATTTCCCAGTAAAATGTGTTCTATCTGGGTTTGGTATTGAGTAAGCCGTTTAGTAACTAATTGATGCTATTTTTCATAAAAGTATCTGAACGATTTGAAATTGTTTTAATTTTTATGTAAATTTTGTATTACTCTTACTCATATTAAAAGTGTGTCAGATCTGTAAGTTTGGAACTTTATTACATTCATTCGATGAATTCATCGAAATTTACTGCTTTGGGGGCTTGTAAACCGGCTAACAGCTTTTCTCTGTCAGGTCGTTCTTCCGAAATCAGCTCATTTTATCTCATTCAGAAATTGATTTGTTTTTGTTCAGATCGATTTCGGTTCAGCCGTGTGAATTCCCAAAACTTTTATTTAATTTACATAACTGAAAATTTATTGCGATGTTTATTGATCCGTTTTAGTACTAATGGAGGAAATCGTTTACGGCCTGAACTCAAAAAACAGTTTCAACTGAATTTCTCTACATATGCCCAAACACACTTGCCTAACACAATGATTTATTTATTTACTGCTCATTTGCAAAATTATGTGGGAGACAGACTGCTGGTATTGATACCATGGTATAACAATACTACGTTCTATACCACATGTCTGTCACTGCAATTCCACGGTAAAACGTAGTATACCATGAATAGAACCTAGTATTGAGATTCGCAAATTTTTGGTGGTATACCACCATCTTATTGCTTGCAGCGCCACTTCCTTTCTATTGGTGGTTCTTCATAGCTTCTTTGACAACTCAAAAGCAAGTAATCACAGCGAAAAATGTTTTGAAAATGCATTAAGGAGGACAATTTTATCTCCATTGGAAACAATGAAGTAAAAGAAGTTTAGAGGAATTATATCGGCGAGCTATGAGGAGCAAAACGCAATGTTGGAGTGCTGCAAAAAATGTGTAAGGAGCTGGAGGAGGCGCAACACAAATGTCAAAGTATACCACGAAACGCAAAAGTCAACGTATACTACGAAGTGCAGTCTGTCAGGGGTTATAGTATTCACTATACCATGGTATCAATACCAGCAGTCTGTCTCCCACATTAGTCAGATTTACAACTCAAGCGAAATATGTATGTAGTTAAATACGAATACAAGTAGTTAGTGCACCAGACCGCACGTGCTCGAGGATTTAGCTTCTCGCGACCATTTATATTGTGCGTGTTATATGTATTTCTTCACACCAATGAAAGGGACCTACAGTACTTTGAATATTTTCAAAATTGAAAAAATAAGTAAGATAAGTAACATGGTGCGCCATCTCAAAAGCAAGTGAAAACTAATCGAATGTGAACAAAATTGTTAGAACCGAGGACCTCGATACATACGCACATGTCCAGGGGACTAATCAGTCTCAATATTTCTTAAGACCATCCAATATCTTTCAATTAAAGTGAGATACGGCATTTTAATTTAAAATCTCCATGCTCCATGCTTGTAGAATATAATAAGTATTGACTGCCAATTACACTTTGAAAAGATTAAAATTCTAAGCGCAATGTAGATTCTTTTTTTTCGAAAACAGAGCACTTGTACTACAATTTTCTTCGTCTTCGGAGTATCTGCAGGCCTCCCGGTTTCGGATTACTTCGTCACTGAGGCCAATCAAATGCTGCTATTTTTGCATTTGTGTGAATTTTTTGGCCTGCCTCTCTTCCGCGGTTGTATAGGAAGGTTGAGTGACATTGCCTTTTTGCAGGGTTCGTAGGATCCCTTCTTTGAACATGGCAATACCAACTGAGCCGGTCGTGTTCCAATTTTTTCGAGATGGGTGTACTTTGACGGATCCTCGAACTTCTAATTCGATCAAGCTTTGTTACTTCTGCTGTCATGCGAAGCATCTGTGTACATCTAAGCTGCCGTTAATTCGCCTTCATACCTTTTCTACATTGATATCAAAAACCGTATTGCGGTAATTTGTCTTCACAAGTGCAAGCTTAGATCGCAGAAAAATCTTGTTGTGAGCAATGAAAGTATAGAAATCCATGTCTCGCATTATTAACTATTTAAGATCTGCAACTCAGTGCATAAAGGCCACATGCTCACGGCACAATTAAAGCAGAAATGCTCCACGACGCGACGTCGGTATGAACAAAATCCTCAGGAGAGTTTTGGTCTCATTTTCCCAAAACGGCGAAACAACGAATTTTAATAGTGAGATAGAACTTCATAGATTATTCCAAAGTTGTCACTCAGATTTTAAACTTAGACAAATGTAAAGTACCGTTACAAGAATTTGTACAGAGCCGAAATATTAAGTAGCTGTTGAGGCTGCAGCCGACAATATATGTATATAGACTGTTGAACAGTCTGCCTGAATTGATTAATAGGTGCAAGTAAAAAATGCGAGAAATAAGTGCACACAATTACTAAACATTTCTGAGAAATTATATTACGTAGTTAGATAATTGTTCCCTTGCGATTAACAACGATAACATAAACGCGTCAATAAACACTTTTAGCTGTTTACTAGGAAAAAGCAAATGTAATATCGCTCAAATGGCACTCCATCAGATATGTTTCGAAGAATCAAAAATTTAGATAAAATGTAAATCTTGCCGCTTGCCTACACAGCTTTGCTTTTTATATCCTATCCCATAGGGTAAACAGAACTTTGTAACGTTAGAGAGATTATAAGTTATACAAATGGACTCCACGAAGTAAGAATATATGCAAGCCGAGTCGATAGTATTTATTACTTTTTAATTTAAATTTAAGTGTTTTAAGCTTTCAGAAACCCGCAGTTCAAGAAGCCATTTTTTTCTAAGAAACGTCCTGATAAACATTATTTCAACAAAATTTTTGCAAAATCAACGAAATATGTATCTGCTGACTAGTATATCCGTATATCAGTATCATAATATCGGTATACTACAGCAATAAACTCTCATTATAAGTTTTGTGTTGCGGAGAAAGGAGGTAACTTAGTGGGACTAAGATAGTCCGTCCTCCGGACAACAAGTGTAAATAATATCAGATACAAAAGGCAACATTGAATTCGATTTTTGAAGGCGAATTGGGAAAGCAAAAGCCACGTTGCATATTTTTCAAGGCAATCACTTATAACAAACAGTTGCCAACACAAACACACTACTCTTTAGGTTGGAATTGCAATGAGAGTTACAATACTCAACCTGTAGGTTTGGTAACGAAAATGGAAATCTTTCAGCGACGCATCTCATTAAGGGATCCATATAAATTAAAAAAAAATTCTAACTTCCTTTACGGATAGCGAAAATGTATTTATTCTAAGATTACATCATGCTAACTATAATATTCTATTACGAATTTTATATTCAATCTATCCACTTACTGTACGCACAAACAAAACGCAAGACAAGTATCAAAAGAACATCGTACTATTGAAAGCATTCCTCTTTTTTGCAAATTGCCACAAGGAAATTCCAATGAAGTAATTTTTTTTAGCCGCGTACACCTGTGCACGAAGTGTCAATATAAACAATTCAGTTTATATAACATCTGACAAGCGCTCTGCAGTTAAGCTCTTTTTTTTATTTTGGCTTGATAGGGTATTAATTGGTATTCAATAGAAGACGCTGTTTTTAGAGCCAAATAATAAATAAATATATACAGTATCAGTTGAACGGAGAGACTTTGCGATGTGGTCGATTTGTATTCAATGTATAATGCTTTAATCGGCTAAGACTCACTTTCTCCTTCATTATACTGTGAACAATAGAAGAGTAACGCATACATTTTTTTTTTTCATTACAGGGGCTCACTACCAAATTGTCATCTTTGCTTACTTGTGACTGTGGCTGCAGTTCAGTACAAAGGCTTATTAAATAATAACAACAAAGATGTTGAACAATTACAAGTCAGTATCAGCCACTGTTGCCGCCTTCGCTGACGAACAAAATGCTACCAAAAACACCAACACTAGGCTATACTTCAAGGGGAATCCAGTTTTTAGTTGGATAAAAAATTCCACCAACAACAACAACACCCAAATCTCAAAGCCAAAAATAATCTTATCTACTGACCAAACTAATAACAACAACACAAATAATAACAAAGAAAATTCCAAGCAACCTGAATTAAGAGGCGTTCAAAACTTAAGAAATCTCTGGAATACGCGAATAGGTGCATTAAGAGATAACAAATTAAGTGCTGCGAAAGCTCTTAGTCCTGCAAAAAGTTACGGTTGCTTACTGCAAGAAGAGAAACCCCCTCCCGACGTAACCAGAACGATAAGCCTTCACAATTGCACTGAAATAAAAGAATCAACAATTTCACTACGGTCCACAAAAGATAATTTCTACAAATATAAAACTGCAGCAACCACGGAGAAAAATCGAAGTAGTAGCATAAGTCCCGATTCCACGCCGACGCATGTTCCTCCATGTCGTTTAAGTTTCAATTTTCCTTTGATAGGTGCCACTTCGAGAGGTGAAAAAATCCACTGGATGCGGCGAGACGATATTGTCGTTCGACGAAAGCAATCTATCGAAGAACCTTCTCTTTATGCACCGGAAACTGATATCAAAATGAATTTGATGACGTCGCCCCACAAGGTTGTGGCACCACCTGCCATCCCCCAAGTACCTTGCAAACCCTCCGTACCATCACCACAAACTCTTATCATTTGCGATAACAATAGCAACGATACCAGCCATCCCATCAGTGAACCGCGAGACGCGATTAGCTCGCATTGTTCGTCGAATTCGCTGCGCAGTATAGAATCGGCGACACCGCGAAGAAAAAATGTGAATTCTAACCGTAAATACAGTTTCAAGACACAAGTAAAAAGTTATCATTCCCCCCGAAAGATGCCATACTATACTGGCAACACTGCCAGCAACAAGGTTGCCAAGTTAACCCAACAATTCAACGAGATAATCCAAAAGGATAAGAAAATACTGGACGAAGTGAAGCGTAACAATGGAATTCTGATATCTCGCGGCGGTCACGTTTATAAAGTCATCGAGAATTCAGAGCAGACATTGACTACAATACAGTCATCACCGGCTACAGTGTTGCCAATTAACAAAGATACCACCTTAAGCACTAGAAATATTTCCACAGTTCAACGTGCAATTAAGACCTTCGAAAGCAAAACAAGTGAAAAACCTAAGGTGCCGTTAAAAAGTGCCCAAGTATTGCGAAAAAAGAAGGAGCTAGCCAGTAGGAAGGAGGCCAAATGTGAATCAAAGTCTGCAGTTCTTGAAGGAATTCAAGAGGAAGCAAAGGTATCGTCAGATGAATGCATTAAGTTGAAAACAGTTTCTGATAAAAAATATGTGTCATGTCACCCACCATCAGAGGATGACTCTAATCTCAAGGTTAACAAGGTGGTAGAATTAATAGAAAACAGTGGTAAGAAAGTGAAAACAACTGAAGAAAATAAAAATGAGATGAAAGCAGTGCATTTAGATAGTCCTCACAGTGAAAAAAGTGAAATTAATTCCGAATTAGTGTTGAGAAACAAGTACACCAAAATCTACGAAAAGTTTCGTTTTCGAGGAGTCTTTCGCAAGAACGGTCAAGCAGACTCAATTTGTAAATCCGATGTATTAAAGGCCAATAGAACTGCTGTAAAGATAAGGCCTAAAACAGTGGAAATATCTGAAGAAACGTCGAATTGCAATATTCAATCCAACTCTGAACAAATTAATTGCTCTCTGGACTTTTCAGATCAATCATCTGAACCTAAGATTCAAAAGTTGGACGTTAATTTAACGACAGAGTCTTTGAGTTTAGGAACCGATTTGGAACTACCTCAGGAGACTGATCTTAAAACCCAATCGAGAGTTCAAATACTTGAAGGAAATTCTTTGAAAGACGAGTTCAGAGACGCTGTCCATCAATATGTAAAAGAGGACGAAGAGGAGTCGTCAGAGCAGGTCCCTGAACTCAAAATATTAAACGCCATAGAAGAAGTCAACCAAAAGATTGAAAGCCTTGCTTTTAAGTCAGATGAAAATTTTGGATTTATTTATCCGCCTAATGAGTCATTTCTTTATCAAGTTAATTCAAAGAGTAACGACAAAGAAATATCACTCATTGAGGCTGTCAACACGAGCTTGGTCAACTTTACCGAAAGCCAAGTTACCGATGAAGATCACACTAAAGATCTGCCAGTAGAAGACAATAAATCAAGTATTGATGTCGACAATACTACATCTACAAGCATCACCAATGAAGAAGGTATTTACGAGTTCATAGCAATAGATCCAAAGCAAACTACACCATCGGATTCAGGTGTACAACCTCAGAAATCATTTCTTTTTTGTAATGGAAGTAGAAATGGTGGAACTTACCAGACTCTCTCTCAGGAATCGCAACACAAGCTGTCAGACAATGAAGAATCTTGTGAAAATTACGAATCTATCAATGGATCTTGTGAAGCAAAACCATGTGGTGATTATGGATACGAAATATGTGAAACTCCTGACCCTCCACCACCGCCTCGACCTCAAAAGGAGCCTGCAGAAATTCAGCGAAATACCACAGATAAGCTTCCAGAGTTGCCGAAACCTAAGCGAATCGTTCCGAAGAAGTTATTTACTACAGTAGTTGCCACGGACATATCGTCACGGGTAAGCGAATCAGGCAGCATCAATGACGACGAGAACATATATGACACCATTAAAGGAGGACACCATTGTTATGAATCACTTCAATCTTCTAAGGAAAAGTGCGTCGATACAATTTCTCTAACGTCCAATGGCTATGAGAGCATTAATCACTATCGAAGACAACCACCACTTTGCAATGCAGAGTCGAGCTCTACGATCTCATCTGATCATAAAACCAATAGCCTTTATGAGGTGTCCATGGTGAATGGAATGCTTGTAGGTTGCCATAATTATTCACACTCGTATATCGTTACATCGAGTGAGAACAGTGATGAATGGGTAGACATTTCTGATAGTGAGGTGAATACCTACGACCAAATAGGAAAACAGCAATTCATTGTGTAAGTAAATACATAGTAAATACATATGATTCTATTCTCATATCGTATTGTCCATCCACATGGATTTGTCAGTATGATTATTCTGTTTTGACAAGATTGAGTGCCAATGCATTTCTAGTACGTTCTGCAAAACCGGTCATTTTGTAAGAAAATAACCTGCACCAGTTACATTTTAATAGGCTTCTATAACACGAATTTTAATGTGTAACACAAATCTGACTTGACAACTTCAAAACAATAACAATAACTAGAAATGTAACATTACCTTGTAACGTTAAGAGATGGCACATGACGTACTTTTTTTAAAAGCACTATTTCCCTCATTAAAGAATCGATACAATGCCTTTGTTGCAACACTGTTGATTTTGAAAGCAACTGCGGGGCATATGTACTCGTACTTTTTTATCTTATCACATAATTTTTTGTGTTTTTAATATTTATTGTTATGAAGAGGCAATCACAAGAAAGATAAAATATCGAACAAGAATAAAAATGTGCGTCTTTTGTTTACAGAGTGTGAGATAAAAGACCAACAGGTTATTATGAAATTTATAGGTTTGCAAGTGGATATTTACTGAAGTTTTGGTTTGCATGCTGAAATAATTTCTAATTCTGTTTGACCTGACTTGCAACTGCTGCATTTGTTAGTTTCCTTGTTCATTTTATGGTCTTATAAAAAACTAGCTAAATTAAGACTACCTATACTTTTGAGTGAGTGGACCGGATGCTTTTCTTCAAATTTTCAATGCATATGGGTTAAGAAAATGCGCTTTTCACACAAAGAAGAAGTCTGTTATTGCTTTATTTAAATTCGGCCTTTGGAGTATGTATGGATTCAGTATTATAACTAATAACTTTTATTATTTATTTTGTTTCTAAGTGATGTTACAGGATTATTCTTTTTTACATAAGCTCGTCAGGTAGAAAAAAAGGCCAAGAAGATGGTACCTGATTCTCTTCCTTTGCGAAGTTGGTTGCGCATTTGCCTCCCAAAGTATGCCACGGTTGTCTTATGCACAAAACATATGTTTGTGCAGAATTTTGCATGAAGCGTAATTAAAGCAATTTTAACATGAAAGAGCGATGAATTGAGCCCGTAAAAGAAAACTATTTGCTTTATAATAATATTAGAATAGTTTCGATCGAATTAAAAAGAGTTTTGTGACAAAACAATTTTCAAAACGCATCATCTGTAAACAAATAACAGTAGCCGATGTCAAGCTGTATGTCAAGAAATTCTGCACATCTGTTTCACTTGAGTATTTTGAGGATTTTACTGTCGTATTATGGCGGAAACGCAATGCATAATTTTTCGCTTATTTTATGGTTTACAATATTTATGGACACCATCCCTCACATGAAACAATCACAAATTTACGGTTTCACATAATATTATGCTGGCAACATTGCTTTTCCAGATTTTTGGTCAAACTCACTTCATTTGTGTGTTTAATAAAAAACGGTAAGCAATTGTAATCAAAGAAAAGGTTTCGTTCAAAACTGATTCTATTTGATTACAATGCAGTATCTGATGCAGCATTTAATACTTAGTCAAGTCCTCCATACTGTTAATTATTACCTGATACCTATGCTGACAACTTTTTAATTTAATTTGTTGGTATTGTCTGATCTACATAATTTTTTTCAGTTAAGGTATGATTGAACCGTCGTTTTTCATTTCTGCCACACTATCCTATGCTTCATTGGAGCCCACATATTTCTTACACTGGGTAAAAACTCTAGTGCGATGCTTTGGATCATTATCTTCTTTTAGCATCCAATTCTAATTGTTGTTTCTGTTGAGCAGACTGTAAAATAACCGACCACAAATAAGTATTGTATTAGTACATATTTCAAAATGAGTCGTGTCGACATTCGATGACCACTTAAGATCACAAATACATATCTCATTATAAAGCTGAACGAAAGTATCTACAGGCCTACATGAATATCAGTGCATGGTTTGTAAAACAAAATTAATGGAGCTAGACCCCTAAGTGTATTTATATATAGAATGTCAGCTTGAAATGGGATCAAACAACTATAACTTGTTAACGATGAAAAACTTAAATTTTATTTTCAATTGGATTAAGGGGTTTTTATTGCGTGAAAAAACGCCTATAAAAGTATTAAGTCATCTGAAAATCCCAACATTTAATTCGCAAAATACATTTTTATTATGAGTATTTATTTAAAACTTTAAGTCCCCTTAACTCAGGTATCAAGTCGTGTTTAGACGTATCATCTGAAAAGAGCTCATCGGGGTCTTTGGGGTGTGTTCAAATCATTGCAAGCCATATAACCGCCTGACCACATACAATTTAGAAACCACTTAAATGATCTCGTTCTAGGTCAGGTCATGAGCATACAACGTCTAATTTAAATCGTTCCTCCCCGTTTATCACACGATTAAATTCATCAAAAGCCTAAACTTTGTGCCATGTTCTCTCATGTGTAAGACACATATTACTTAGATATTTATTTTAAACAAACTAGGTCCCGAAAATAGCGATTTATTTTTAAACATGTCTGTAAATAAAGTACCTCTGTTTGAATTATGACTGAAAAATATGGAACCTATGCGATGTTGTAACATACACCGAAATTTGAAATTTGAAAAAGAATATGAATTTTCATGAAACCAATGGCCTATGATTCTTTTTGAAAGTAGATTTTCTGGAACCACAGTTGCGAGCATGTACATATGTACTATGTACATATGTACATACAAACATTCCAAAACAAAATAACCTCTTTATTCAAAATTAATATTTTTAAGTTGGAACAATTCAAACCAATTCATACCTATTATATGTAATACAATTATTTGTTTTTATTTCAGTGTTCGAGAACGAATGAAATGCCATCGAAGTCCAGACTGGTCAAAACGAGTTCGAGATAAAAGGCAGCATCAAGAGCTAAGTGATGATGGTGAGTTTTAACCTAAATTTTCTTAAGTTTGGCACCATTGCACATGTAACCAGCAGTGTCGGTTTGGATTATCTTATACCGTCTTGCAAAACAAGATGGACGTAATGGTCATATAACCAATGGAACTTTAACTATCTATCACTTCCCTTACGATCCTAATTTATGTACTCATTTAAAATCCATTTACGCTGAATCTAAGTGCTGCTTGATTTGTAAGTCTAGTTTCAAATTACAAGAAAACGAAACGTCTGGTGTGATTCATATAACCGTCAATTGCCTGTGTCATAAGACATTAAACAGTAGTAAATCCTTAATGGACGTTAATCATTGAAATTGTTTATGATTAGTTTAGGCAGTGAGTCGAGACAAAATGAATTCAGCTCAGTTAAAACAATGATTTGCATCCATTTGGGTGCACTTCAGACCTAAGAGAAGAATTTTTATTCAACTTACTTACTTATTTAAGGTGGCGTTACGGTTCTAGGTGGGTCTGGGCCTCAGCCAACATGCTCTCTAATCAGCTTAATCTTTAGCTAATTGCCTCCAGTTTCGCATGCTAAGTTGGTTGAGATCCGCTTCTAATTGCGTGCGCCATTTTAGTCGCGGTCTTCCAGTCCTGCGCCGTCCCTCAGGGACTCGGTCCACCTAAGTCGTTGGACCTTCACTCTTTTGACTAAGTCAATGTCGCTGAACGGCCCATACAGTTCGTCGTTGTATATTCTCCTTCAGTCACCGTTTATGCAGACGGAACCGAAAATCACTTGAAGATCGAGAAACCTCATCCAATTTTAACAAAGCCCATGCCTCTACGTCATAGAGCAGGACTGGGATGATTAAGGTCTTATAAAGTGTCATTTTAGTTGTTGTTTGAGAGAGGAACTGTGCTACTCAATTGCCTTCTTAGCCCAAAGAAACAGCGGTTGGCAAGAGACATTCTCCCTCTGATCTCAGCGCTGGTGTCGTTTTCTTGCCCTCATTGACCATCAAACCCATCTTTGCCGTTTCCGTCATAATAATCACGAAAGCGCCACTGACATCACGTTACGTACTTCCGATTATGTCCATATTGTCAGCGTATATGAATAATTGGGCGGACCTTTAATTGTACCTCTGGTGTTGGCGCGTGAGCTTTAAACTATTGTTTCAAGAGCGATGTTAAAGAAGTAGCATGACAGCGTGTCGCCTTGTCTAAATCCATTTTTGACATCAAATGTTTTGGTGAGTTCTTTACCGACTTTGATGGAGCAGCGTGCATTCTCCATCGTCATCCTGCACAAGTGGACGTGTTTGGAAGGGATGCCAAGACTATGTAGACATTGTTCTGTGTGACTTGTTTCTATAAATGCTGTCATACGCGGTCCTGAAATCGGTGGTGCTTATCGATTTAAAGCTCCTGCGTTTTTTCCAAGATCTGTCGTACGGTGAATATTTGATTGATGGTGGACTTTCCTAGTCTAAAGCTGATATGAACCAATCATATTGTTGACGTCTTTAGTAGTTCACACAAACCGCAAAATAAGATCTTATATGCGATGTAAGAAAACTGGTGCCTCTGTAGTTTGCGCAATTCAGAGGGTCTGCTTTTTGAGGATCGGGCAAACAATGCTGAACTTCCATTTATTGGACATACCTTCATTCGACCATATTTTATAGATGAATCGGTGCATGCTCCTTACCAACCATCGCCTGTCGCTTTGAACAGCTCGGCAGGTCCAGCATCTTTGTTGGACTTAGGGATGGCTATCTTCACTTCTTCCAGGTCGGGTGGACGGAATTATTGGTCTACATCGTCCAGGTTTAATGGTTCGTTCTGCCTGACAGCGAGATTCGATACGTCACCGCCGTAATACAGTCTGCAGAATCATACTTTCATATCCTTAGCATCGGCTGTTTCTACTACGATGTTCCCTTAGGAAATATTTATTTTACGATATTTCTATAATATCGTCAATGCAAGAGCCTTATAGATAAGAAATGATGACCTCCACAGGGATTTAAGAGTGAATTGTGTCGGTGGACAGATCCACAAAAATACTCGAGGCAATGAGTTAAGGCATCACAAGATCACACAAACGTCGAGGTTGCATGGAATGGATCTGCAGATTAATGTCTTAAGGCATGGTTGAGATGCTCTTTTATGTGAATTATGGTAGAATGGAAAAATGTTGTTACCCAACGCAAGAATCATTTGCCGACATGAACTTGTATACAAGTGTATGCTTCCCTGGGAGCTAAAAAAGTGCGGAAAAGTTGTTATTCAGTGTCAGTGACATGCATATGTACATATGTCTAAGTAAGATGGGTCATCTAAGAGGCAAATTTTCCTGGAAGGGAGTTAAACTAAAGCAATTTTGCATAAAAAAAAATCAGAAAAGTGCTCTCCAAATGCAAACAAACCGTAAATGATAATGGTGTATAGATTTCACATTATTGGACATTTTAGAGCACGAGGTTCTTTCTAAAGCAGCTGCATTAAAAAGCATAGGTACTTAATTTTTGGGAGTACGTTGAGCTCAATGCCAAGTATTACATTACTCGTACAAGCCCAGTAATAATAGAGTACTGTCTGAACAAACGAGACGGGGTCCCATGTTTTTTTTTATTATTATTATTTTTTACGGTTTAGTCTCTAGACGCTCTGCTCCCGCTCTCAACGAGCTAATAAATTATGACCAACCTCATATTTCCGGTCAAAAAGAATGGCATCACAATTGTTACAAGGTATATAAACCCATGTCTCTGCTGAGGTTAATAAATTAGTAACCACGCATAACCAAGATAATACTTAATGATGAATATAACTAAATGGTTTAAGTATGATTATGCATTTGTTCCATTTAACTACCGAAAAAATATAATCTCTTCTATTTCAAGAGTACAATGTGCGATCACAAAAGTTGAATTGTGAATCTAAAGTGCACCTACCTGCGCACAAAAAAAAAAAGATATTTTCGCCATTGACTGAGCAAAACCTGTTCTCACTAGCAGTCATCCCACTACTTTTCATCACAAGCTTCTCCGAATTCCACTGCAAATAAATACATAGTATACTCGTCTGGTCTCTACCGTAAACATGAGCTGAGCATATAAAGAGAAGCGAAAACACAACAAAAACTAAAACCAATTAAACGCCAGTCAGAGAACATATGCATCTCCTCGACCTCCTTCATCGACAACAGAGCCCAACAAAGCTCCAGAGCTATTCAGACCAGCATATGGAAAACCCCCATTCTTTCTGTTTGCTCTCACAAGAGTCGTCTCTCCTCAGTCTATCGAGCTTATTTCGTTAGTTTAGACGTGTATCTATCGCTGTGGTCAGTGCCATCGACGATAGTTTATTGATCGTGTACTGTGTGCCTTACACATAACGCTTGCGGGAGCATTTGTGCAGTGTCAAAGTAATTAGAGTTTGGAAATTTATGAACTAAAAAAATCGAAAGAAAATAAACAGCCTTGAAACTATTTTCAACTCATTGTAACTACATAAAGCCATTGTTATACTTACAAGTTCAGTGATCGCATCGGAATATTCGTTGAACATAGTGCAGGGTGTAAAGCTCTTTGGTTGCAAAACAAAGACAATTATATAACAGAAAATAAAAAGATACATTCATTCGAGCAGCAGTTACACATAGAATAGAGCGATGCAAGTAAAACATGTCTCTGAATTGAGCTTTCGCACAATACGTCTATTTTTTTTTCATCTTCTTTGGAAAGTGAAAGTCATAAAAACTATCTGCAACCGAATATTTAACAGGGAACACTTTTAAATTACACTTTCGATTTGTTTTATTTGCACCTGTATGTAGTTGCATTTATATGCGTTTCACTATATGCTGAACAAGGAAATGTAGCTTTTCAATAAGCCTTTCAGCGTAATACTTAATGGCTTTGTGTAATCAAAGTCCATAATACGATATTTAACCTTGTGATAATTAAATACTAACCAAGTCGAAAGGGTTAATTTATCATCCATTTAAGCGAGTTTTAATTCTAACAAGTCATACGCATACATAAGCAAATTAAACCATGTACATATGTATGTATATTCTACTTTAACCGGTCTATTGCTCACGCTCTGAAGCTAAAAACACTTAACATTTGGGTATAAAAGCGATACAAGTGTATAGCTTTTATGTAGTTGTTTAAAACAATTACCTACATACATACATATATATGTATATATTTCGATAGAAGTTCCAAATATAGCGTTGCATGTTTTTGTTTAACTAAAAAACTGGTCTTAAGCAAGTATCCGCACAACCGCAAGCCTCAATGTTATTGTGACTTCATAACACTGAATTCGACTGGAATTCGCACGTATTTTTTGGAAATTTTACAAAAAAAAGAGAAATATTTTGCATAATAAAACACCGACCCCGTTTCGGTGATCAATACAATGTTCCAGTAAAATTGAAATTTGTTTAGGGAAAAAAACCAATTATTTTCAACAGTATATGGCAGATGGTAGGACATTATTCTTTGGGCGAGCAGTGTAGTTAAATTAACAAAGCATACAGTGGATCCGGGTATAATGCAAAAAGAATATTTTAACAATGATCTGTGACATATCGAGAAGTTTTCATTTTCAGTGGGTGTATGAAAATAATGACGTGAACTGTTTATCACATAATATGACGGTATAAATGATGACTCACCCTATTGTGCTTTGTGGTAAATCTTATCATTTCTGCATGAATCGAAGTGAAAAAATCCTTAAAAAAAATTCAAAGAAACTCCTTAAATTATAAAAGAATTCACGACAAGTGTTTGATTTATGTGGACACCCAGTGATTTAATGAAAAGGTGGAAACACGCTATTATATTAAAATATTTACTCATTGCTAAAGGTCCCCCATCACTAAGGTCTAAAACAACACGTTCTGTAGAAGCCAGTTATCCGGTTGATTTAGATGGGAAATCGATGAAATATGAAATAAAGTGTTTCTATTTCATTGCTTACATTTACTGAAGTGAAGTGTCTTAAAATGATTCCTAATCGCGATTCAGACAAACTCACAAAGGCATCAAGAAAACTCTCAACAAGTGTTTGATTTATACAGATTCTCAGCAACTTAGTAAGAAAGTAGTAACATCCCATTATAATAAAATATTTACTCCTTGCTAAAGGACTTTTTGCCCCAATATATATAATTCGTAGGAGTCAGTTTGTCGGTTGATTGAGATAGGAAATTGATGCCTCTACCAAGAAATTTCTATTACCTTGACTGATATTGCTGAGTCACGGAAATTGTTGGAAAGATATTCCTCTAGATCAGCTTTTTCTGTTTTGGTTAAGATCAAACTCAACTCTTTATTAATTATTTTTGTATCATTCTGTCGTTAATAGATTATTTTACAAATGTCGTATGAATGAACATAATCAATTTACTTTAGGTTATGTTTCAGAGCTATATGGAGTTATCAGAACACTTGGCTTCAGTGTAAATCTGCTTCCAGGGCCTTGCTTTGGCGTCCTTTCGTGCTGTGTGTTTTATTTTTTTTATGCAAAAATGTAAAGGACCTACCGTTTTAAAGCCATATCCGAAAGGCGAATTGGAAAGCTTTCTAATGACAGTTATTAATCTGGAATGTTTATACTTTCATGTATAAATAGAACAAAATTTTGTAACACGTCTAGCGACAAAGGACAAGCATTGCATTGTTAAGCTTCTCCTGTTACAGCCCTACGTTTTCATTTGCTAGTCTAATGGAGTTTTGTACCACGGTAGTTCCTACGGTTGCGGTAGGATTGTTGGACAGTAGTATAATAGATCTTTGGATTAATTCATGCCTATAATTAAGTACACATACTGAAAGTTTGTAAAAACCACCAGCTTAAAGCAACACAAACCGAAATCAATCAAAAGTAAATTCGTTCATTCTATCGAGCGAAAGAAAATTTGTAAGTACATACTCGTAAGAAAACGTGGTGTGATGGAAAATTTTCATGCGATAATTGTTGAATCCAAAATCCTTTTGAACTAGATATTTAAGTTTGCGCTTTGTCACAAAATACTTATTTAATATAATATTAGCTCTTATTCTGGTTGAAGAAATCTGTTATTTTGCAATTTTTCTGGAAAAGCTGTGTGGTTATACAGCTAAACTATGTTTGACTACGGTAATTTATTCTCCTTATAACTTTCTGGCATAAAATAAATCGACATAGTAAAAAATTCCTTTAACTACCACGTGATTTTGTGATTTATATTCGCACCGCACCCCAGCAATGTTTCAATTTAAGTTCCCTATCAAGCCTCCACAAATTTGTAAATTTTTTATGGTCGCTCTAAAAGCTCTTAACTCAATTTTTGAATTTATTTTTGGGTTCTAACTTCAAACCATACAAAATTATCAACACTATAAAATGTTTATAGTTATGATAGTTGGTTATCCATTGTGGATAGGCGCGACATGACCAGAAGACCAGAAGCAATACTAAGTGGTAGGGGTTGCAACTACTGCCTGAACGCCAACATTAATAATATCTTGTCATCCATACTATACTATGTAAAATTTGAGGTAGTGGTTATTCTATTTATTGTTAATTTCTTGGATGCAAAACCAGCTAAATTTATTTGGCAACCCTACAAGTAGTCATTAGTTTACTTTTAACTCAGAAAATTCATCATTCCACAAGAGCATCACTTTCATTGCACATTATTTTATTATTCAACAGCTCTTTCAATTAAACTCCTGAATACACAACACGTCCACTCCGCTTAGAATGTTACGTTTATGTACAAATATTTTTGTGCTACAGCTATAGCTTTACTTTATAACTTTATTTATGTAGATAGTAAATGACATCAAAAAATTACCTACGCATACATTTCCCAACTCCGCAATTTTTAATTTCGAATATGCTACCTAAAGAATGAGCTCATTAGTTATGAAATGGATCCATCCGATACTGGAACCATTAAGACTGTGCCGCGTCAACGCAAAGCTCGTGCAGCCGGTGAAGTTTACATAACTTCGCCATCGAGCAGCATTTATTTGAACAGTGAATTCAGGGAAGATAATGTAATTAATGAGCCTATTTACCAAAACACCGAAATAGAGCAACTGAACCGTAAAATTAGCCGACAGCGTGATAAGTTTTCTGCGCTGCGCATGGAAGTACATCTCGCTAATGAAACCCACACAACTTTGGTTACATTTGTAGGTTGGTGTGGACATGTGAATACGTGTCATGTGCGCTAATTAAAAATAATTCTTAACAATTTATTTACTAATTTTAGATGATGTGGATCATTACTACGAACCCCTATTTCCCTTAGGTAATAAAAATTTTCAAAACGAAATTGGCAAAGCCAGTACACCGGAAACTCCTAAGTGCACACACTATGGAAGCAGTAATCCGTACGTGACAGAAGACTACGACTCTTTTGATACCGATGATGATGTCTATGAAGATGATGAATTAATGAAAAAAGTTTGTATTAACACTTTTGTATGCATAATCTTGTTTAAATTTTATTTATTTCTATAGAATGATAGTGGAGTAGATATATGTAACGTAAAGCTGCCGAATCCGCCACCATCAAGGAATCAAGTCTATGCGTTTGTCAAAAAATTTAAAAACTTCATTTCAAGCAAGAAATCGCCAAGTGATCCAAATAAAAATCTCGCAGATAGTGTTCAAGCCAAGATGTATGAAAACACTCAGTTTCAAGTGGAAGGTAATGAATATCAGAGCACGTTGAAACCTACACGTAGAGCACCAGATAAACCGAAAACGCCCAAGATGAAAAACAAAAAAGTAATCGATAAATCAGTTAGTAAGGATAATTCTAAGGATGAAAACATCTACGAGAATACAGACTTCCATAATCCAAAGTTGAAGACAACTAGTCAATTAAGCTCTGACAATGTCGTTCAATTAAGTACTTCTGAAAAGAATCTTATCGCTGCAAATGACGTTGCAATTAGATCCAAATCAAAGACTGGAAAGAGTTTTAAGTCGAGGTTGAAGAGCTTCGGTTCAACAGGCTTCGATAGGCAAATGTCTACACTGACAACGGCAAGAAGCACATTCTATGTCTCAGAGAATGCTGCCAGTGAGCAAGACTCTGGAATATTTGAGAAAACATCATCAGGAGATCTAATTGTGAGTAAACCTGAAGTAGAGCCGAAAGAAAATAAACCGGTTGCAGCTGTTCGGAAGAACAAAAAAGAAACAAATACTTCCGATGCTTTTCGAAGACGAACAACTATTGGCATCAGACCAAATGATCCTCCACCCCCACCTCCAACGTTGTCAGAAGATAGTAAAAAGCCAAAACATCGACCATCCACAACTTCTTGGTACGCAGAATGTGGGGTATTTAAAATTGATAGCAATGTGAATACTGAGGACGCGAGTCCAGAGAAACAAACCACGAACTTGAATAAGAGCACATCAAACACCTCGTGGTATGCAGAGGCAGGTCTTTACCAAACAAGTGGAGTTTCAGTGGCAAGTTCTAGTGGTAGTTCTGGTGTTTCCACCGGAAATGAAGGAAGTCCTGGGGACGATGTTGGTCATCATGTGTTTTTAAATGAACCACTGTATCAAATTTACAATGCAGAAAAATTGGAGGTAAGTTTAGTTTATTTTACAAAAACATTTATGTATAAAAAACTGCCCAAGTACGAAAATGCAGTAACTATTCGGCCACGGAAAAAGTGAGCTCTAAAAGTATGCCAAGTTCAACTGTTCCCCACTTGTCGAAGCCTTCTTGTGAACATTAATAGACTTTATACCATATTGAGACCCCCCTTCTACACCAATATTTGGAAATTGTTTCAATGACATTGTTAAAGTATAGGAGTTCCTGTAGGTTCCCGTAAGTTGTCCTCTACCAGCATATTCCGAGCGGCGTCAATGGTTTCTGGGACGATGGCAGGATGATCGTTTAAATTCATTGAACTACCCTTCTACAGTGTCCAATGATGGTGTTTTATCATCCAATTATGTCCAATTATGTTTTTTTTCAGGAGCATTGTTGTCGAATCAATCCATCTTTGAAATTGCCAAAAATCGTTGCTCTAAAATGTTTACGAATTAATATATGTATGTAAATCCAAAAGCAGCACCTTGAAGGAAATCATATGAACGCAAACCTTAAATATCAAGCACTGTACGTTTGTACACATTTTCAGGATTCTACTTCCAATTTAAATCAATTTTTAAGTTTATTTCCCAATTAGTAACGACCTGCTAATTAGTTGACCTTGGACAATGCCAAGTCCATTTTTTCGAAATTATATTGAAAGTTTTTTTTTTAAGGTTGAAAAGTTTAATTTTCTAATTTTATCTTCTGTACCCCTCTCAGAAACTATATTTGTACCTATCTTCAAGGTTGTGGGTTGACTGGAGGTGCCCATAGCTTTTGGTGATGCGTGAGTCAGTCAGCCTTAAAAGACGCTTTCTTGAAGTTCTCTTACTTACGAACGACTTAAACTACAAACTCAATACTCTTATTTTGACAGGCGTGTTCCTTGATACGACATTTCAATAATGAAATGGCGAACACCTTAATTTTTAGTTCAGTTCCCCTGCAAAATAATCGCTTAGAACTTTAATAAGAGTTTAAAGATGCTTAAGTCGGCTTCTAAGTATGTTGCTACGCTTTTTTATTTAACTGATGAGTGGACTTTTTTTTTAACACATATATGTAGGTATATAGAAAGTGTAATCCTTAGATAAGTGAGATTTAGATTCGGTAGCTATATATGTATGGCTACATGGAACAAGAACTACAAAACCGATTTTAATGAAACTAAATCAGATGCATACATACATTAGGTTAAATATAGATTTAAATTGGAAAGAAAAGCAAAACAAGTAATAAAAATTAATTAAAAAAAAAGAGCTAAAAAATCCGCGGTTGTATACGATAATAAAGTTATAAACACAAAATTGCCCAACTAAGGATTTGTTTACTTATTAGCAACTGTTTTTCATAGTCGATTTATCAATTAATTTTCGAATATTAACTTTCGTCCACGTTGTTACCGTGCATAGAATTACGCAATCCCATCTTTCCTTTTAAAAGCAATAAAATATACGCATTGTTCCGTCATTCAATAATAATTCTAAATACAATAAGAGAAGGTTAGGGACCAAGCGGCTGGTTCGAGACTCCGTGAAAAAAGTTCTAAGTTTGCAGAAAGTGTGGCAGTAGGCCTATTCTAAGCAATTTTGATACCACAAAACAGCGCCGCTTTGAAGGTGGACATAAATGTATTTACATCTGACCAACTTAATCGCATCACAACATTGTCCCCAGTATCCTTATAGTAATTTTTTAACTTTTAACTAAGTTTTATAGCATTTTATTCCATGCTGTACCGTAAAAGTTATCCAAACAAATTAAGCACATGACAATTTATTTCAGTCAATATCCCGTGATATGGAGGACCACGAATCTACTGACGGCTACGAAGAAATTGGAGTGAATGGGCATTCTGCTGAAACTGAACGAATCAAACGAACACGACCTACAGCTCTGCAATTAGTTGGACCGAAGTCAGGACCATCTCGAACGCTTTGGAGTGAAATACCGGAAGTGATAACTTCGGAGATATTACGTAAGTATTATTCTTATTATTTAATCTACTGATTTGTCATGCATTCTTATCTTTATCTGTAGTGACGTTAACTCCAAGGGAACGAAGTCTCCAAGAAGCTAAATTTGAAGTTATAACCTCTGAAGCGAGTTACCTTAAATCACTTAATCTTCTGCGTAGTCATTTTATGAATCACCATACTTTTCATGACACAACTATTCTCAGTTCACGAGATCGTAAGACACTTTTCTCCTACATAGCTCCAGTTCATGAATGTTCTGAGAAATTGCTGTGTGAACTTGAAAACTGTTGGCAAGACAATATCATGTTGTTAGGACTGAGTAAAAGTATTTACGAATGCGCCGAAAAGCATTTTCACGTCTATGTGTCTTATTGTGAACATCAGGGTAAAATGGACCGCGCTTTGCGACGACTCAAAGAAGCAAAAGGTACCTTCTGCCAGAAGTTAGACATATTGGAAACAGATCCAGTGTGCTGTGGTCTAACCCTTCACTCGTTTCTTATGCTGCCAATGCAGAGAATTACACGATTGCCATTGCTTATCGATGCTGTATTCAGTAAGGTACATCCTGACGACGATGAATATGAAAACTGGAAACTGACGTTGGCCATATTAAATAAAATCGTAGCTCAGTGTAATGAAGCAGCAAACCGTTGCGAACAAGCGTACGAAATTGAACGAATCTCAAGACAGTTGGAATTTCCATCGCATATAAGAGCATTAGCGATAGCGCCGGTGGGAGTTGCTGCGACTGGTGCAAAGCCACGCTTTTTGGTTAAAAAGGGCGAACTTGTGCACTTAATTTGGCGTGGCGATGATGCTAAATTAACATTTGGAAAAAAGTTCACTAAATCAAACATTTATGCATTCCTGTTTTCGGACTTAATGGTCTTAACTAAACGGAAAGGTGAAGAACAATTCACCGTGTTTGACTACTGCCCACGAAATATGTTGACTATTTCGTCAGGAGATGCTGTACCACAACTACCAACCAAAGATGCCAATCAGACGGGAAAAAACCTCATTCTTATGACTCTGCTGGAAAATTATGAGAGAAAGACTGTTGAACTTGTAAGTTAGCGAGATGAGATACATATTTAGCAATTGTTAAAAATTATTTATTTTTATTTGTTTAAAAGGTTCTTTCATGTCCCTCTGTATCGGAAATGGAACGATGGCTCCAGGCTACAAGACCACCTGAAGCCGAAACTCCTGGAGAAAAGCTATATGAGCAATGGGACTGTCCACAAGTAATTGCCAAGCACGAGTATATCGCAAATGAGCCAGATTTGCTCAGTTTAGAGGTCGGAGATGTGGTTAATGTATCGCGGAAGTTACCAGATGGCAAGTACACACAAGGTTAAAGAAATACACAGAGCTAGACGTTTTGTTTTTTATAGGTTGGTTTAATGGGGAACGAATTCGAGATGGCGCTGTCGGCTGGTTCCCTGGTACTTTTACTGAGGAAGTTAATTCAGCTCACGTGCGAGCTCGGAATCTTAAGCAAAGATATCGTTTACTAACATTCACAGCCACATATTTAGAGCTGCAAAAACGTAAATAGGAGCAAGGATTTATCTCAATTTTAGGCTCATTTCAAATGTTGCCTTTTGTATATAATGTAAATAGAAAATGTACATAATAGTGTACAAAAGTGAATAGCAATTTAAATCAAAACAATGTGATAGATGCATTCTAGAAAGTATGATAAAATATGTAATTTTTTTTTTCAAATCCAATTAATGTATGTAAATTAAAATAAGAATAAAACAAATTTATTTGTTCTTCAACGTTTTTTGGGTTCATTGGCACACAAAATCAGTAAACAGACTGATATGTATGAATTAAAGGCAAAGGAAGTACGTAAGTATGTACATAAATCTACATTTAATTATCTTAAAGATAAAAGATGCAGGAAGTATTGTAAAACTTTCGTTATAATGCTTGATAATGAAAGTTAAACTAGGAGCCCTTCAGTTTTCGAAAGGTTGCCGTTAAAGTTTGTTTTTATAACGCTTTGCAAAATTAAATACTCTTTGTCAGGGGTGAATTCAGAGCTTTCGCAGCTAATGCATAGTGAATAAGAAATTGGTAAGTGCGGCCGTTAAGCTGTATGATGATGCATCGCACCTCTCCATTCAATGCAGAGGCCTAGAGAAATATCTTCATATTCAGGTCATAGATTGTTAACAGTAAAAATTTAAATTTGAAAACATTTACAAAAGAAGCAGAAAAGAAAAAAGCTTCTTTTCTCGGTACAAACTTACAACAGAGATGAACTTTTTCAGTTTTCCAAAGATATATTTGAACTTACATTTCCTTTATCCTTGATTCCTAGAACGGCCTTATAAACGCTAAATAAAGTAAGAAAATAATAACTGATAACAGCGTTTTCACTTATACTACCAAAGTACTAATTGTACTACCCTGGGAACCTGCGTACTACTCTACAAATCCTTTTGATTTCCTATCGACTTTGTACTGTAATTTTTTTTGTTATATATTTACGAAAACAGGTAGTACGTAGTCTGCATTTTGGAAAGAAAACACATGCAATAAACCAAGTTATTAGATGAAAATATTCCACCTTTCTTTCTATTTCGAATCATATCAGTGCACTAGGCTCATATTTATTCGATTCACAGACCCTTTTCCATAATATGAAAACCATTTAATTCTTTTTTTTTCTACTTATGGAGCTCACCCAATGGAAGGTTTAGGACACCAACCATTTTTTTTTTTTGACTACCCTAATTGCACTGGTTGGAAGATATCATATTATAAATTTCTAAAAAATTTTTACTTCCAGGACTAGCGTATCTGCACGGAATACTTAATAAGCTAGCTAATAAAGATATTTATGTGACCAAAAATCTTTGAAACATATAGAGAATATAAACCGTTAATGTACTTGTACATTTCAAACCACACCGCTTTTCCTTAGTCCAATTTATCTAAACCGAAGGTATTTTCACTGCTATAAATACACTACTAAGACTAATATAGGATTCACATCTGCTCTAATTTCAAAACCTTTCGTGTGCAGCACTGCTTAATAAAACTACGTAAGGAAGTGTGAAACAGAGGTAGAATTTGACTTTAATTATTAAGCTTGCTTACATCAGCAGATCTATTTTATATAAAATATTTACAGACATCATCTTTATACCCAAATTCGTAATTTTCGTGTTTTCCCTTTAGAGTTCTTCAAGCACAGATTCTAAAAAAATCCGATTTTATCAAAAATTTCTTTAACAAATCTTCTAATACTGCAATGGTACAAAAAATCGTACTGTAGTACTTCATTTTTTAACTCAACTTAGAGAAATTGGTAAATTTTTCGAAAACTTTGTTATCGATTTTGCTTAAATTCGTGCACAATTATTCATCAGAAGAGAAATTGATTAAATTGAATGACAAAAGGACAATTGATGACATTGCACAACAAACTTGTTTTGTTTTATAAAAAATATATAATTAAACAGCTGATGAAATTAAAATTTTTTGAGTGAAAAATTTGGGAGATGTTATTGTATTTCTCAATTATAGCATTCTCTGCTATTTAAAGGTTTTAATGAATTCTCTACTTATGGAGCCCACCAAATGCTTTCAAAAAATTATGAACTCTTCGAACAGAGCTACGCGATGTAACGTAAGGTCATGCATGCGAATTGTCAATTTGACATTTCGCTGAGCCGAAATAAAAACACAAAAATCGTTGAGAAACATTGAAGTAAGGAGCTCAATTCGGTTATTGTAAATAAATATTGAAAACAACAATATTATTCGTAAATAAAGAATTTGAGAGACAATCCTTTACTGCAGATTTAATATACAGTTATTATTCTCCTCTGATCATTTGAAATTCATATCCTTGTCGACTTTCATATTCTACTCAATGTAAAATTTTGAAAAAAAAATAAAAACAAAAAATGAATGCACAATTTCACACGCCCTCCTTTGGTGATGAAGTATTCGATTTGACGGATGTGGAGCCCTTACAAGCAGTGAGTATTCACAAAGCATGTACATACTAGTAAAAGTAAAATGTTTTAACCTTGCTTTAGGTAGAGCTGGCTAATGTAAACAGGTACAACGCAAACGGAAGCCAAGGAACACCTAGCGATGATGTAAAGTATTCGAAAGCGGACACTCCCGAGCCGGTGAAGCCAGTTTCAGCGTATGCCCTTTTCTTTCGGGACACGGTCAGTGCTATTAAAGCCCAAAATCCTAATACTTCGTTTGAAGACATTTCGAAAATAGTTCACTCAATGTGGCAGGTGTTGGATCCATCGCACAAGAACGTTTACAACAAAAAAAATGAATTGGCAAAGAAAGAATACATCAAGCAAATGGCTGCATATCGAAGTTCACAGTTACGCCAGGATGAAACATCAACCAATAGCTTCGACCAAGTCAATGCGATCCAGCATCCTAATATTTCACCTAAACCCGCACAAATCGCATCCAGACCAGCAGTGTTTACTATAACTCGACCTGGATCGGATTCTTCCGCCGGGCAACATGACCAACAGGCAGTAGGTGCACAGAACAATATTGTTTATTGTAATAATGTGAATGCATCGACACAACAGGATAGCACTACTGGGAATGAAAAACCTCAGAATGTACAACTCTTGACTGATGCTGGTTCAGTTCAGATTTGTATTCGAGAAAACTGCAATAAACGTGCGATTATAAATCCCGACTGGGAGGATGAATACTGCAGCAATGAATGTGTCGTAATCCACTGTCGAAATGTTTTCAACCAGTGGGTTAAGTTGAATATGGAGGGCCAAGTGTAAAACGTACACTGAATTAAAGACAGATTGGACAAATAAAATAAATTTCTTTAAGCTGAACTCAATAATTTTTTATTGCCATATGAGGTAATAACTTTACTAAAAACTTTGCCTTAACACTTATTTCTGTTAAGCAAGTTGTCACCACTCGAATCTTCGAACCGACTACTTTAAAGGGGCTTAATGGTTTCCATAATCTTTTTTTTTATAGCAGAGCATTCCGGCTCGGTTTGAGACCATTAAAATATCAGGGAGTAATAGCTTCTTTGGTGCAGTGGTTGGAGGTATTAAGATATTATTCGTTTCTCTTCGATACTCGGTTGCTGTAATTATTCCTCAGCGGACGTCGAGTGATAGGGGGTGTCCTCGTCAATGAACTCAAACCTGATGTGGACTAGCTCTGGCCTTACGGTTTTTTAAGGAGTTTATTTTGGAATTTTCTTTCTGTTTTCATACGAGTGTCTCCTTTTTTCAAAGCATCGGTGTATAATGTAACATTTTCTCTTTCTAAGTCAATTTCCAATAAAAAACAAGGATTCCTCAAGTTCAGATCAACAATTACGAACCTAACTGAATTTGTGTCAAATTATTACGACAGATTGCGGTACGGCATTTGACAAAATCTCGCAGTCTTCGCATCTACTATAGAATATACGTAAACTAATGCTAGGTTTCCACTTGTCGATTTGAAATTGACAAATGACATGGGGAAACCCACCTTAAAGCGAAGCGAATCGAATTTGAAAAACCGGATAAAATACGACCCGCTCCGCTTTGCATAACCGGTCGCGGGGAATGTCCGAAGCGTTTTAACAGTTGCCAAACTGAAAATAATTTGATTTGATACTGAGGAGTATTACTTACGTATTAAACCACACCTACGTGCAGTCGTACACAGATCGTATATGATTTATTCATGTATCTCAAATCTTACTAACTCTGAATTATCTAGATTCTTCTGCGATTGTTTAGCGACAAGTTTTTTTTGGACGACATGCCATTCTACGTCTTGAGTGAATTCCACTCCAAGGCCAAATATTTACAAATATTGAGCGTAACAGACGGTATATGGTTCAGAAAATTCGTGTTCTATTTTTTCAAATGGAAGTGGCCTAGAATTTAAAGCCATATCCTAAAGGCAAATTGAGAAGTTTTCTCATTACAGTTATTACTCTCCGACGTTTGTCAGAGATTCGAGAGATGAAACATTTTGAAGTGATAAAAATTAGCCTTCATTGCAACAGTTGGCTTCGACGATGTAACCTATTGAATGAAATGTTTGTTCATGGGTTGATGAGTTGCCAGTAATGCAAAAATGTGGGTTTTTGAGAAGTTTTTCCTCCTCTTTGTGCTTGCACTCTTGTGGTCATACGCTGAAAGTCTTCAGGAGGAACCCTCTTTACCTTTTGTTCGGCGAGGTTATGATCAGGATTATTGGGATCCGCCTGTGGGGTTCACCGATTTGACCTCAAGAAGTATCTGCAGGCATCCCGGTTTCGGATCGCTTCGTCACTGAGGCCAATTAAATACTGCTGTTTTTGTATTTGTGTGATCCAGGAGTTTTTTGGCCTGCTTCTCTTCCACGCTTGTCTAGGAACGTTGATTGACATTGCCTTTTTGACAGAGTTCGAAGGATCCCTCCTGAGCGGGTCGTGCTTCAATTTTTTCGAGACGGATTCTTTGACGTTAAATATACAGGAGTATCATACTCACAATGTGATTTCTGCCGAGATAAAAATCTTTTACTTATCTTTTGTTTCATAAAAGCAGATTAAACAAAAGTGACTTAAGACTGTTTTCAAGTGTAATTCACATGTCAAAAACGACATCCTTCAAGTAGTTGCCAAAGAATATTTAATGCTGCCGCCGTTGTTATTGCAAGAACTTTGTGCTTCAATTTCAAGTCTGCTTTGCTAAACACCGAAAGTACGAGTAAATGTCATGTCTCCACAAATTGTAAATAAAAAAAAAAAAACAACCAATTTGTTATTCTGTAGAATGGTCTGATTTTTATTAAAAAAGTAAAAGCAAAAACTACATTATAAAAACACATAAATTAGAATTTAGATCAACATACTAAAGCTTAAATAAATTTATTTGGAAATTTTGATTTATACAAAAAAGTGTACATTTTGTGTAAAGTAAAAAAAAAAAACACATTTTGGACGAAAGGTTTTAAAACTATTCAAATGATTACTCTTATTGGGCTACAGAGTTCGTCGCCAAAAGAACAACTTTCGATCACAAAGAAATTCTGCTTTACTAGTCCAAAGAACAAGTGTTAGCGGGTTAAGAATCCTATATCACAATAGTAGTAATATTGTTCATGAATGTTTGAATTTTAAAAAGGAAGAATACATTTTTTCTTTATAGACTTAGATAGTGTCTGAAATAAAATACATGTTTCTGACTATCGATTTCATTTCTTGGTGATCAAAACTTAATATTAACTTCTTTTATATCACTTAAAAGAAAATATTCTTTAAAAATATAAATTGCAAAAGGAAACGGACGCAAATGAAATTCAAGTACTTATCAATTAAAAAATTAATTTATTATAAATGCAGTATTAGCATAATATATATCGATAACCACATTAAAGTATAAAAATAATATAAAAACATTTACAAAATAATAAATATAAAAGAAATGTATTTTAAGTTTTCTTTTTTTTATGAAAAAGCAGCGCTTTTCTATTATATCACGATATTTTATATAGTTTAGATGAACAAATATTATTTATTGAGTAATTTGTATCGTATGCGCATATATTTAGGTTAAAACACTTTGCAAATATGTTTTATATTTTAAAATAACATAGTGTATAAGAATTATACAGTAAATTCTATATGCATGCTCTGATGGTGAATCCTAATATTAACAGAAAAGAAGGATCATGTCAGAGATGTAACAAGAAGGACGCTGTATTCCATACGAATATAATCTTGTGACACTTTCTTTACTTCTTTTATTGTGACCTCAAAAACAAGATAAAAAAATTAAAGAAAAAAAAACCTCCCAATGGCGGTACCATCTCTGTCTATATGATTTCAATTCTGTAACTTAATTCGTAATATATTGTGGGCTCTCAAAAATTGTTTTAAGTTTAAAAAAAAATAGTTTTTCAAGGCAGTAGGCTTCATTAAGTTCATGCAAGAAGACTAACGGACATGAAAATTTTCGGTAAAATATATAATTATCTCATTTTGCTAAAAAATTTAATTTTAATTCGTGACATATGGCCCACTATATATACGATTCTATTATAGAAACATAATAAAACCGGTAACATGCGTTCTAAAAATTCATTCACTATTCTTATGTTTTGACTAGAGCGGTGTTGTTCATCAATTTATCAATAAGTCATTTTTTTGAGAGACCAGGTCATATGCGAAGCTCTCCAAATCCTTTACGGGTCCATTTAGTCAATCCCATTAGTTTCTTATGCGGTAGGAGGGAGGAATGAATTGTTGTTGCGAGTTCAGTTGTTGCTGAAAAAAGTAAAACACAATAATAAATATAGATATAATATAACACAGCGTGTTTGACTTTATTGTTTAAAATTTCATTTCCCACTAAGAATCCTTTCTTTTTGAGTTAATAAAACTCAATAAAGAGAAGAGGCACGATTTAAAAAAACTGGGATTTCTACGCTATTCTTGACACTCTAACTTTTGCTGGAAATGAATTGCTGCAGCACAACTTCTAGAACAGTCAATATTTCAATAAAGGGAATACGCAAAATTGCGCCCAGAAAACACAAACTGTAGTTTTTAATCACCTTCCCACGAATTTTAGATTCAATAAACGGTCCGATATTTTGAGGTTTCTGTCAATGAAGTTGATTTATTTTATAGATGTATATTTTTCACAGATAGTAATAAGAAGATAAATTTAGGAACGAAGTGGAATAGATGCGCACTCATATAAAAGTCTGCGTATGGTAAGAAAAAGGATTCTCTAGGATTCACAATGTGCATGGTTAGGGAAATCGCAGTATTTAACAAAACTTTAAGTATAGTAGTTGAGTAGTAGTAGTGGGCGCCGTGGCTCAAGTGGTTAGTGCGTTGGATCGCTGAGCGAGAGGTTCGAATCCCAGAAACACCAAAAAGTTTTTTCACGGTCCCACCTCTCACGAATGTCTGACAAACGTCCGAGAGTAATAACTGTCA
Organism: Blera fallax; assembly: GCA_946965025.1. NCBI lineage: Eukaryota > Metazoa > Arthropoda > Insecta > Diptera > Syrphidae > Blera > Blera fallax. The sequence goes on from OX337245.1 coordinate 86,545,382, forward strand.
AGAGAAAGCTTCTCAATTCTCGAGAAGCTAGGCCCTGGACCATATACATACGTCTGTTGCGCCAAGTATTTGTACATTTTTAGTTGAGTAGTAGAAGTGCTTACAATATTTAGGAATACATACCTTCATTCAATGATGTGCAACTCATTGACATCCACTAGTAAATCTGAAGACTCTTTGCAAAATGTACTGGATCTTTCCAGTTTCGTTTCGATTAGATTACTTATAGTTTCTTTTGGCGGCGAGCTCTCGATGTGCAGTTCAATGGTATTGCTACCGTTTGTGACGGCACTTTTGAATTTAATTTTTGACTTTTGTGAATCCTGATATTGATTATTTTGGTTCTTTAGGTCACCGAGGTTCGTTTTTTTCAAATGCAAAGAGTTCGGTCGACGAGTAGGTATATTCGAATAAGAATTTCTGTTCGAAAGAGGCATCGATTCTCTACCAATGCCCCCTCTTAGCAGAGGCTGAGCTTTCGATGAAGAAGATATCGTAGAATGACTTTTCTCTTCGCCACTGCTGGATTGTTGCTGTTGTTGTTTATTCTTTTCTGCACGACGTGCAAGTATTTCTCTAGATTTTGCGCTGAGAAAACTCTTACGAGCAACTGTTGGTGTCGGTTCTCCAGTAGCCGCCGCGCTTTGATTACCAGGGACGGAGATAGACCGGTGTTTAAATGCATCCCGGGGTGAATTTACTGAGCTAACGCTGGAGAGACGACTGCCAGACTTATTGGTCAGTGACGATGGACTCGAGCCAGCCGAGGTTGTGTTATGTGACGAAATTTGCCGTCCTTTGGCTAGTGGTCGGTTGGGAGCAGTTTTAGGAGCAGGTTGATTCTTCAGCTGTCTCAAAGCCACCTTATTACTAATCACTGGATTGGAACGGGATAGTTTACTACCAGTTAAGGACTCTTGTGAAATGGTTTTGTCGGTAATCATTGAACTCTTCATGCTGTCCGCCAAAGAATCGGCACACACATCGGAATAGGGATCTGATAACTTGTTTTTCGGTTTGTTCTTTCGAGAAGGCGAAGCCAAACTATCTAATGACATATTTATGGATTTTGTTCCGATTTTTCTTTCTGTATTTGCAATATTTTTGCGAATGGCAGGACTAGAATTTCGAGAGCTATCGCTAGACGAAATGTGTTTGCCCTTTGCCATTGACGACGGAATGCTAGAACTGGTTTGACTGCGAACTGGGCCTGTGCTGTTAGACGCACCTCTCGGTTTCCTTGGCTCAAGGTAGCGGGGTCGTACTTCTGTTAACCGCGGAACAATAGGCTTCTCAGCTGGTTCTAAATTTTGTTTCACTGGTTTTTGACTTGAAACACGCACGGCGGATGCTTCCGATTGTGTTCTTCTGTGAGAGGATGACTTGTCATTTTGATGATGTGTAGGCAATTTTGCTATAAGTGGAACATGTGCTCTGGAATTTGTTTTTAACACCTTGCCTAAAAGATAATGCAAAGTTTAGTAAAAACCACATACATTTTAAATGCATCTTCTTACCTTTGCCTTCATTGACATCATGGTTGGCCTGCACTCCTCTCTCGGTAGTCTGTATGCTGTGGTCTTGAGCATGTGTTTGTGTATGAGCAGTAGCCTTATACAACTGCGAATCATTGGCCAATGTCCGTTTTGAGTGGGCTTGAATAGCCAACTTAACCTGGTAGAGATCCTGATTTCTGTTACTGCTGCCTCCAAACGAAAATGCTTTAGTTACTGCTTTTCCACGTCTTAAATCTACTGGTTCAGTCAGCCTTGCCAAAGTTTGAATTTTCTTTCTAAGTTCCAAGTCCATTCTCTGCCAAGCATTGACCCGCATAGCACGCGAACATTGCCGAGTAAGACATTGCTCAACTGCAGATAGTATTGCACTTATTAATCGGATAAACTCATCGTTCCACTCGAGTTCCTCTTCGTGGAGTCCTTGGAGTTCCTTTGCCAGCTCACCCAAATTTGGCATTTTTAGTATTTTTGCAGACAACACAGTGTTAAGACGTGTTATTCTTTGATAGCTACGACAGGCTTGGTCCGGTGTTAGTGACGAAGCAGTTCGAAGTAAAAGGCTTTCCAATCGTTGGATATGACAGCTTTTATCATGACCAAGCGAGAGAAAGCTGTCGCTGGCTATAAGGCTCGAAAAGTGATCAGCTATATAACCATATGCAACATCAAGAATGTCCCGTACAAGATTTTCAATAACGGAAGCCCATCGAAAAGGAGCCAGCTGGGCAAGCAAATTGTCGCAATCAAGAACCGAGTCCAGGACTGTTTCTGATGTCTAAATAAATAAATAAAAAAAACTCTTTAAAGTTAGATTAAAGATAAAGTTATCATTTCAAATTGTTTTTTAGTTTAATTTTTGTTGTTTGGACTACTAGGGGAGACATTTGGACATTTAAGTTTAGAATCTCAGAAAAAACGAACAAACGTCCGAGATTAATAGCTGACAGCTTTTGAGTCCAGCCTTTCTAGACTTTATGCGCTATATGGTCAATTGCGCCAGATATTCGTATTTTGTAGCTTAAAAGTTACTGGAATTGTTACTAGATTAATGGGAAGTAAACATTTTTAGCGAAATTTATTGGCATTATGTAAATTTGTATTTTTTATTATTATTCCTAGACTTGATCGACTTCTGATGCCATATAAGAGCATCAAACAATGCTCCCAGAGAGTGGGTTTCATTTTTTGTGAGATTCAAGTGCTGGTGGACTGCAGATTGTTTTCGCCTCATAACGAGTGATACCTATATATATATATACATACTTATGTACATATGTATGTATCTGTAAAAGTTAATTTATAGATTTATAATAAACGCTTACCAAATAGGCAACAATTTGCTGGCGACATCTAAACAAAATATCTGACGGCAACTGAGCAAACGATCTTGTCGGCCACACTTTTAAATAATGGCGGCAGGTCCACTTCAAGCATTTTCTATACAAATCATCTAGCGCATGATTTAGAGCCACAGGAAGAACTTGTAGTATTCCATCAATGCATCCCGAGCAAGGCTTGTGAAAGTTGTGACAATAATTGCTTTTCAACGCATGCGCTGTAACTTCTTTTAATCCTTCTAGTCCAAGCAAATCCGCCAAAGCTGCCAATTCCATCAAACTAATGCCATCTGGAGGATGCGAAGCACCAGAATAAATGTGACACAAAGCAAAATGAACTGCACTATAAGAATATCCTGGAAGAGAAACTACATTGCCTGAACTTTGTGCCCATCCACCAGCTAGCATCGCAGCAAAGTACTGGCATCTTGAACGTAAAATACATTTATGAGCTTTGATGCGTCTGCCATTCACCTCGACCGTCATGTCAGTGGCAATTTCTTGAAGAAACATTTTAAGTAAATCTTCGCCAAGTCGACGTGGTTGTCGACAAGAAATGGATGATTCGTCCATCCCCGATCGACTGAAACTAGATGCGAGACTAGAATTTATCGAAAAATCAGAAGAGTTCGCGTAATCCAGTAGTTCTACGTTTCCTGCAAAATCATTTGGCAAGCTGCAGCTCAATTCCTTAGAGAATTGGGGGAAAAGTCGTGATAAACTTCTGAGGTTGTCGACGGAATTTGTGATATTTAATATGCTGGGGCCTGTAGATCGTGTCATAGTCCAAGAATGTGGTCGGGCACGAGAAGTTTCATGGAATAGACGATTGATTTGTCGATGATTTCCAACAGATTTCGACATAGTTTCACTTGGCGAATGGAGTTCGAACTTTGCCATTACAATGGGTTTATCCATATCCGATAGCTTCACAAAAGAGTGAGACTCTGCTGCAGCATTCTCAGTTACTGTCTCTAATAGCTGTTTCTGCTTTTCAATTGTGGCATTAAGAGATTCCATTGTGTGAGTTGACGAATAGTTAGAAGCTGACTTTTTAGGAGACGAAGTCTCCTTTGCTTCTATTATGGTCTCCATAATTAATGACCGAGCAGGTATTTCTTTAATTTGTTGATGTGATGTGGCCTCATTTCCTACATGAGGAACCTCCTCATCTTGCTGGAATGTTAAATCTTCTGTGTCGGTACCGGTAGAAATGGGTGAAAGATCTTTTGAGAGTACTCCGTCCGTAAGAGAAGCCATGCTACTCTTGTCAAACGTCTCATTCAACTGAACATCCTTTCTTCGTTTCTTCACTCTGACTGCGGCGGAAGTATGATTACCGTTCTCTGGCCCATCTGCTCCTGACCCCGAAGTTGTTGAATTGTTCGAGTAACTGCTGCCGAGTTCACTTTTCGATGAAGTGAAATCTTCAAAGGGTGACAGAGAAGAATCCACAGACAAACTAGATGTTTTTGAGATCAGGGGAATCTTATCGATAATATGCATGAGTCCTTTGTCTCCAGTCAAAGACATGGAACGCTTATGATCGGCATTTGTTGTCGCTGTAGATGGATTATTTGTCCACGAGTGTCGCTTGGGGTCACTAGAAGCCGCAAAATTTTTCGAGATTCTACGTATTGCTGCAACAGTCGTAGGCAAAGGTTCGCTCACTTCCTTCCTGCTCTCCTCGTCGCATTTCTGATCGGAATCTGATTGGGGCTGCTGACTACTTCGTGACATTAGAGTCTCTGTAGAGCTGGTGCTTGACTTCATGAGATCATCATTATTACTTCTTTTCAAGTTAAATGAGTTGGATAGACGAGCAGCCAAAGATAAAGGCTCCTTCTTAGAGGTAAGTTTCTTCTCTCCAAAATCTATAAACATGGAAAATATGTTCTTTTTATCATTGAAATCCCGATTCCCAGGGGTTTGACCGACCAGAGATGGCGGTGGAGTAACGTTGCAAGAATCATCATCTCCTGACAAATCTACGTAGAACCCTGTAGGTTTCTTAGTGTTATCAGAGAACGACTTTTTTCTTTCCTCTTTTGGTTTCGCCTCATTTTCGGTAGTATTTGTAAGCGACACAAAGTAACCCATGCCACTCTTTGACGTGTTATCTGCACTTGATGAAGAGCTTGTATCCTTCGTAGTCTTGCAGTCACTCATATCGACTACCCACGATGAAACTCCTGGTGCCTGAGCTTTTCGCATCTTTGGCTTGACTTTAAACTCTTCATCGTCTTGGTTGGCACGTTCAAAATCAAGAGACATGAAGCCTCCCGAAACTATTGGGCACGTTTCCGTTTTCCTCCGCACAGGAGGACTTTCACATTGTTTTACACTAAAGTCTTGGATGGAAGCTCCACCGGATACAATTGGATTCGCCTCATCAAACTTTGACAACCGCTTTGGGGTTCGTGGAGCTGGTATTGGGCTATCGGTGGCATCACTGCAGTAAGCTCCAGAATCACGATACTCAGCCCTCGCATGTACTTGGACGATGGAGTTGTGTGGAGTATCAGGCAACACACAAGATGACTTCTGGTTGCGCTCCATATCAGACGACCACACCAGACTCGCTGCTGGACTTGACGATGAGTAATCAGTAGTGTAACTAATATCATTCGTGAACGGTACTTTCGGACTGATCATGTGACCAGAAAATTGCTGAATATTGTGCTGAAACACAAATTGGCCCTGCTTCCGTTCCTTTTCCTTTCGCAGATTAATTGCCTCATTACTCTCTGAGGACGACGATGAAGAGTCACGTTCTTCACCATTGTCATCTTCTGACGATAGACGATTTGAACTTCTTGCGCCAAATTGATCGCTGTGCTTTGTTTTGTCACGCTTTCTAGAGAGCTTCTCCTCATCAGATAGATTATTTATATGATCACCGTTTTTTGCCTTATGAGGAGATTCGTCACTGGAACTGCAACTCTTCGTGTTTTCTTCTTTTTTCTCCTCCAACGTGGTGATAGTGGGACGATTACTCTTACAGAATTTAAAGGCCTTATGAAATGTTTCCAGCTGTTGGGCACCCATTGCATTTGTTAACGCAGTCGTCTCTAAGCTAGCGAAAGACAATGGTTCTTCTTCTTCATCACGCAAAGATGAGGCGTCTATGAAACAGGCAGCAACATTTGTTGGTTTCTCCACTCCACCACAATAGTTTGTTCTTTCATTTTGCAGAAAATCATTGCAACACTTTCGGACATCCGCTTCAGAGATCTTACCGTGATTAGGAAATATCGATTCCCAAGAACCAGTTTCCGAGGATATCGATGAAGTCTCCATTATTACAATTTCTTCGTTTTGCCTCTGCTTCTCTTCTTTTGTGGTTGAAATCGCTGAAGTCGGCGCCGAATGTTTCGTTTTTCTGTCAAACAATTTATTGTCTACATCAGCACTTCCATTGCACTTGTGGTGTTCCGCTTCACCTATTCTTGGGGGTTCGCTTGGACTGCTGCTATTACTCACTGGCGAAAAAGTATCTCTCTCTTCTCCACAATCAGCTTCGCAGGTTTTCGTCGATGATCCACTACTCTGTCGATGGGAAATATCTAGCGGAGGAGGTTTAGTTCTAGGCCTCTCGCTATTGTTGCTCACATCGACTATTTCAAACGCGGAACCAGCCGATTCGTCTGTCGATAGTCGTGGGCCGCAAGATAAATCGCTAGATCTAATTTCATCGTTAGTATCATTGTCGTCAATCGATGATCGCCCATTACCATCTACAACAACTAATGAACAATTCTGAATGCCAGTGTCATCGCGATTCATGTTGTTTTGTTTTGTTTCTAAATATTTATGCACATAGCTTTACGACGACAAGCCTTAATGGAAAATCTTTTTATCTCTAGTTAGTTATCTCTATCTAGATTTTTCTTTTTACTTCGTTGTTGTTAATTACGAACTGCCAAATGATGACGATAATACGGGCTGCGTCATAAGTATTTGAGAGTGCCTAGAGGCGCTTAGAGAAATGCCTTGAAATCGGTTAATTGTAAAGCAAAGCAGGTACCACCCATAGAATGCTAGAGGTATGCATCGACGAGTGACTATTTTAAGTGCACAGTTGTTTGCGTTGTTGTTCTTAGTTATCGGTTTTTCTCAAGTCTCTGTTTGATGTATTCTTTGCCATTTTTTGCTTCGTAAAATAACAGTGTTTGTGTTATGGGTTAATGTTTGCATAAATTTCGTTGTCTCTTGCTATAAGCAATCACTTAAAAAAATCTGCTGTAAATTGAAAGAGAAAAAATAAATTTTGATTATTAGCTCTTAACATTTAGAAGCATCTTAAAAATAACTAATATTTGAATAAGTTTATACACATATGCACGAGTACATATGCATAAAAACTCTACTCTACGCAATAAAATGAGCAAATATTTAAAAACATTAGGTATTATGTCAATATTTCTTCACACGAATATCATGATACAGCAAAAGTGGTCATATTTGTTTATCAAAATCTTGAATGAAGAGATTTGATTAGCATCGTTGAAACAGTTAACATTAAATATAATTAGCAGAAATTGGCGCATACACATAGTCAAAAACAACGGTCAACACCGTTTAAATGGGTTCCACCGGATGACGTCGTAACTGTTTGGGTGTTGTTTGAATTTAATTATTCATTTCAATTGCTGTATACGTAAAAAATAATAATAATAATAATAAGCATGTGCTCAGGCACAAAAGGTTGACAACATTAAGTTTACGACTGGGGCACCTGAACTTTAACATATGTACATTTTAAGCTGGTTTACTGCGTTGTTTATAACTCAAATTAAATCGAATTAAATTGTTTAGTGGATAATGTAGAGTTTCTGCAAAATGTACATACATATGTATATACACACAAGAAGTGTCTCTTTTCATATGGCTAATATTAAATATGCCATGTGCTTAAACTTCATTGATTGGTGCTAAATAAAACTAATATACCTATTAAAGTAGTATCTAATAAGAAGTAACTAAAAAGCGCAGTTTGTTGTTGGACCTTCTGTAGTACTTTGTGGTCAACCACAGTTTTATATCATATCCCAAAGGGTATGGATATATTAATTTGTTTCACTTGCTGTTCAGATTTCGGTATTCTATTTTTTATAAAATAGAATCCGGTCCTCTCTTCGTCCTCTCTTCGTCTCTATCCCAGCAGTCTCTTTGTCCACCTATCCACAACATATTTTGCGTGCTGACAGAAGTCTGGAAACACGCTATTCATCATTCCACAGTCCTGTAGTAATCCCTGTTATCTGTGTGGTGAGGTCACTTCCAATGCATAACACCATTACACATTAAGAACTATATTTTGTGTACAAGATCAAGATAAATCTTTTCAGGGCATCCTTGTGAACTTGTTTACTAGTTGGCTTAAAGGCAAACCTCGGCACCCGGCCTTCGCAGCACTAATGGTAACGAGAAAATCCAAATTTAATTCATCGGTCTACTATTTTTGTAATACAAAAATCATTGTGTTTTCAAACAAGTTTAGAAACTTCGTATGATGTTCGAACATCCCTTCTGCAATCCGACCAGTCAGTAATAATGGTGATGAATTTGCCTGTACCAGTACCTTCTGGACCTGGCGTTTAGAGGATGAGATGAACGAAACGCAAATCCCTACATGAATTTCGAAATCAGATCTGAACAAGCAAATTTTCTTGTCAATCAGTATAATTCGTGTCCTTTACAATGATATATGTACAACTCAACTTACTTAAATTAGACTCCCCTGGATATTCGTGGACGCTAAACCTTACTGTGTGCGAAGCCCCATATAAACAGTGACATTTTCTAAGTTGGCAAAATATCTACACGTGCAAACAAAATGTTACCGATACACATACTCGTTTATAAAAGGTGTTTTGATATGTGATGGATTAAACATTCCGACAGAAAAATATTCAACAATGATTTTATGATGATGACTTATAGGATTCATAGCTCTTAATACCATGAACAAGAAAGTTTATCGAAGCTAAACGAAAATTTATCATCAAGTACATTCGCACAGTTTATCTGCAGAAAGAAATTTTTTTTTATTCGACCGCTGTGAATATTGTTGTTATTCTACAAATTAAAACCAGATTTAAAAAGCAACCGGTATGGCACCATTGAACAGCGCTTTGACCGCTACACTGAAGGTGATTCCGAATGATGACGAAATCTGCCGTTTTAAAAATGTGAAAGAAGGAAATAAAGAAGGCCCTTTTATTAATATATTTATGTACCTACATATGCATTAATAATTAGGTGTATTTGACAGTATCATCATCTACCGTTTACTTCTATTTGATTTATTGCCAGATAATACATAAAAAATAAAATATTTTTCCAAACATTAGTCATCTAATCAGTGTCCGAAAAGAAAACCTACTTTTACAATAGATCAAAATTCCAATAATTTACTTTCAATATAGCGCGTACAAGTATGTACATCTAATGCTATATACATATGTAGCTTTCAAATAATATAATTTAATTTAATAATTTACATAAGCACGTACATAAAAATGTATTTCAATTCAATGTGAACGTTATTTCCTCGTTCAGTTAAAAGCAAAAAATATATCAACTCGTAAAGGACTCAAATCTTTGACGAGAAAAACAGGTCAAAATAGGTCACCATAAGCATAAACAGAGTTTAAAAAAAAAGACCGACATCCTCAGAAATACAAAAAAAGTCAAAAATTATCTGATCCATCAATGTCATATAACACTCATATTCCATGTGCAAAAGATAATTTTTTTTACATATTTACATTATGTAAATGGGTACCTTTGTCTCAGAACCTGCCTCAATTTGTATGATTAACAATGTTTGGGATGATGTCATACAACAAAAGTAAGTTCAAAGCAAACATAGAGGGCACACGTCTGCTGACATTTTATTTATTATCACTTAAATTTTGTCAGTGATAAACCGGACACGTAGTAAAACAAACGAAAAATAGTAGGTGAAGCGTATTCGATGTTAAAAAAGAGAAATACTTTCCACGTTATGAAAAAAAAAAAAACATTTTAAAAACGAAAAAAAGCTTTACTATGCAATCGTATAAATTAACAATCGAATACGGAATCTCTCTTCATATTACCTCATAGGAGATGTAAATATTTTTTTATAATTTAAATAATCGACGATAGATCAATTAAGTTGCCACTTTGAAAGTTATTGAAAAAAGCCTCATTACGAATGCGAAACACTATGAAAATTGTATGATGTTTATACTAAACAATACAATTATTATTTATGGAAGTGGTGACTCGATCTAACTAGCTTGTAATATTTAAAATAATTTTTTTTAGAGGCTCTACCCACAATATTATATTAGAAGCGCACTACTGGTATGAACCCATAGTTTATTCATAATTTATGGTGAATTCTATTCAGCAGTCTTATAAAATACTTGAATACTTTTGAATGAGCTCTACACATGTACTCGTACTAGAAAGGAAAGAAAAAAAAAATATTACGTAATGCCCACAGATTTGTTACTTGGAATTTTGAAGAGCAAAACCTTTAAATATTTATAAGGCAATTGAATCGTGCATCCTCTGTCATCTTAGTAAGATAAAATCAAAATCTAAGCACGTACATACATATGTTTAACGTCTTTTCAACTGAATTACTGTATGATATTGACAAGAACATACCTTAACAAGTTGCTACGTATTGCTAAACAAAGAAATGTTTTATTACATTTTCGCATGTACTTGAAAAGTTAATGACTTTTAAAGATTTCACGAAAAACAATTTATCTATTGATCACTAGTGCTATAAAAAAATTTGCGAACGCACATAGTTTTTTTTTAGTTAGTTTAAGTGAGTGCGTTTGCGTTTTAGTTTTCTTAATCAGAGCATTACAAAATTGAATATGGGTCTCTCAATTCTGCCGTTTGAGTGCAACCTAAACGCCTGTATGGATTTTCTTTAACCTGGGCTTAGTAGGGTCATGATTTAAGACGAAATCGGAATTTAAAATCTAAATTTCTCGAAAATGCCTCTAGACGTTTTTTTTTTTTTTTTTTCAAATTTTTTGTTTCGATGACTTACATAATAAGCTACAAGATAGTGCATTAGGTTACCCACCTCTTAAAAGTATCTAGGATTGCTTTGACTGCTTCATTTGGGAAGATTGTCAAAAGTATTTGAGATAATTGTATCCAAAATGAAAGTTGTAACAGGTGGCCTATGCAGGTTTATAAGCCATTTTATATGCTATGCCATAGGGTATATTAATTATTATATTAATAACTGGAAATTTCAGTAAAGTTTGGTGTTTCTTTGAATATCTTATAAGAATGCGTGAATCTAAGTTATATGTAAATGAAGCCAAGCCACCTTCACTTTCTTATAAGAAAAATATCAAACAATTTTTTTTGTGAATCCAAATAAATAAATCTGAGTATAGCGTCACTCATCATTGAATTTGATCCAAAACAAATTCAGAATGTCATTAAGGATAGGGTATCATACGAAATGTTCCAAACGCATTGCAATTTTTCCCTATGATTTTTTTTTTTTTTTAATAAAATATTCACCTGTGATGAGTTGTACAAATAAGCATCACTTTAAGCAATGGTATTTCCGATTGTAATCGGCCGAAAATCTGTGATCATTGCCCCCGCCCCATGGTTTAATGGTGAAGTCAAAAGTTTACACAGATGGCGCCTATAAAAAGTAAACTGATTTTTAATGCTCTTTTAAGTTACGATTACGCTAAACGTAAATAATAAAATTAATTTAAAAGCTGACAATAACTTTAATCTTCTTCCAGTTTCATAAATGTTATGATAAAAAGAGTTTTAAGATAAGTGATGCATCAAAAAACTTTAGATACATTCGTACTTCTTAAAACATGCCTCCGTAATGTCATTTGTTATGGTAACCCAGAACTTAAAATCAAAATGTACGCGGTGATGTCATACTTCCTACATGCGTAACTACAATATATGTATGTATCTGATTATTTGAGTTTGAGAACATAAACTGACTGACTTGAAATTTAAAAAGTTGTACTTTCCAATGGAGAACTGTTGAATCGCTTTGGCATTGCTGTCACGCAAAAGGCCTATTGTGTCGTCCCATGGTGTTTAAAATAAGTTGTTCACTGTAGAGGCCAACAAGGAGCTCATTAACTTCTCAGGATGTGTTGCACCGAAAGATGTCAATGAGACAAGTTCGATGCCTAGAATTCGCTTTTTTATACAAACATAAGTATGAGAGCGGACCATTCTATGTATCGCTGTCTCCATTGTTACTTTGAAATCCTTTTGGAATACTAAAAGACTTTACAATGTGTTTTTTTTTTCTTTTTGCAGCTAATAGAGCGCACACAGAAAGCTTTCTTAATTTTAGTATTGAATCCATCGTCAGCTTCTGCGAGCAAACTGATTGCTTGTCCAAAAGATTATTTTGTATGGGAAATTCCATAGAGGGGCGTTTAATGGACTTACTAATCAACAAATGCGAGAAAAAAATTCGGAGGGTACAATTATCGACGCGAAATGTTTTTGTACTTTCGTACAGTTTTAAAGAAAAAGGATGTCAACGTGATGGAATAATGTTATATGCTGCTTTATCATGTCAAACATAACCTTGGATGTACTTGAATAGGTTATCTGAGAAAGGAAGCGCATTTAATCATACTTAATTTTCAGAAAGTAAGTAAACATGTTTTAAAATAATAGAACAGTAATACATGTGGTAATAAGTTTTTTCTTTAATAACTTTTTCAAATTCGGCTTACTCCGGACCTTGACTAACTGTGGCTTAACAAAGAAAATACTATATTAGGGAGAAAAACTAATTGCTCATCTTTTGCAAGTTCGCTAAAATAAAACCAAAAAAAATCTTTTTTAATTTGTTGAATTGAATATCGCAGGTCATATTCTTCTTTACATTGATAGTTATTGAAGCACTGCGAGCTCTCACCAAAGGAAGACCTGGAGTTTGTGATGGATTTCTCATCACATTAATCATGAAGATTAATTCATCCAAATGATCGGGCACGAAACTGTTCCATAATACTAAGCCTAGAGCACCTAGTTAAATTTATTCGAATTCTTAAATTTCGACCAAGCAAATAAATAGAACTGAGTCCATTTCTAAAACACCAAAAACCAGTCCTCGGAAAAGGATGACACTGACGGAAAAAGTGCTCTATCCCTTTTTCCGTTTCTAAATAGGATGCAACCCTTGAGTCTAGATGTATTATTTTCTGTGATTAGTCTAGCCCTAGTTCTGCAGTCTTATATTTGCATATTGAGAAGAAATTTGGGAACCTTTGTGGACGCCGTAGCTAGTGCGTTGGACTACTGTGTGGAAGGTTTGACGTTCGAATCCAAGAAATAAAACAAAAAAAAACATAATTTTTCGCGGTCCCACCTTTCGCGGATATCTGAAAATCATCTGACATTAATAACTGCCATGAAGACGTATGTATGTAGGTCCCATAATTTGTGCGAAAAATATAACATGCACAACACAACTGACCGGGAGAAGGCTTTTTCCGCCTGCTTCGATGTGGGTCTTTTGTGGGACCTGAAAATTTTTTAAAGGATATCGTTTGAAAGAGATATTCATGCAGCTCAAACTATTCACTCTTAGGAGGATTGACTTAAAATCAAGAAGTTATTTAATATTGAACGCATAACATATAATGCACAAGTACATGCATTCCAGAAGTAATGCGCGAGTTTGCTCGTAAACCTTCTTGCATAGAATTATTTTATATTCACAAAAATCCGCATTTTCCAGTTTTTCCCTTTAATACCTACCTACCCCTGCAGGTTTCTGCTTAACAATTCTTGTTTCTATAAGTCCACGGAGAAATATGTCGCTGTTTTTATACCAAGATTAAATAATTTTGTTGAAGTTTAAATTCGCTTGAAATTTTATCGCAGTCACTCAAACATATACTGCACAGTACACAATGTTATCTTTGCCACGTATTCTATTCAGTTTTGTGCGCACCATACCTTCGGGTAGGTCTTCCCCATAGGAAATGATCCTCATTTAAATAACAAAGATTTGATTGGATGCTTGCATGACGTATAGCGATATTTTTAAACTCACATGCTATGCATCTCTATTAATTTGGTTTAGTATGTATTAACTTCAAGAAATTGAAAGTAAAAACAAACAAGTTTTAACAGTAGAATACGCTAAAATACGTGTTTCATAGTTAAGTGGATTTCTATCGGTTTGGTTTATTTTACTTTTGATCACTACAAAATATCTTAAACGACTGATGTGATCTACAGACACAATCGCAATCTGAGAACAGATACATGACTATCATTAGTACATAACTCCACTAATAACATCGAATTGTAGGTTTTATACTCGATTTGAAGTAAACCTATTAAGATTAGTCTGAAAGAAAAATATATACATATGTACATATATATATATATATATATATATATATATAAGTCAAAAAATATTGTTTATGATAGGTTTATAAGATCTGCAAGATAATTTTTAAAGAACATATTTTAAACGGTTATCATCCCTCATAGAAAATTGTATTTCAAAAATTTATCTGTCGGTATTTGTGCAATGAAAAGCATTGGCTGCTGAGTTGAATATTATAAATACCTCAATATATGTATAAATCGTAAGGCTTTTGCAGGTTTTTTTTCAATTTTCGAAAAGTAATTTTATTTTGTGCATCAATAGACAATATTAAATGATAATCCATACTTATGTGTGCGGTTTGTGTTTTGTGAGTAGTTGGAGGCACAGGTACCTACATATATTAAAGCAGATGCAGGAGTAAAATTTTGTGAGAAAATCTAGATTCTTCGTTTCAGTTAACTCTGAAAAGCTCGGTGATGTCAGGCTTGTTCTTAGCCTAATGTTATTTTTATACTTTTACAGCGCTCCAAAAAGTTATAACAAACTCTATACAGTATATGAAAATAGAAACAACAAAATCTAACAAATAATAGTTTTTGCGGTTAACATTCTTGTATAATAATGATTCGAAGAATATGAAATAGATCTGTAAATCAGCGGCTTGTAACTTAAAATTTAAATGTTTTTAAATGACCTAAGGGTTGATTTCAAAATTGCGTAGTAAGTGTGTTGGACTACTGCGTGGAAGTTTCGAAACAGAACTTTTTCACGGTCCCACCTCTGGCGAATTTGCGACAAACATCCGAGAGTAAAAGCTGTTGAGAAAACTTCTCAATTCGCCTTTTGAATATGGCTTTAAACTGTAGGTTGTTCACGCTTGTGTGAAAAAATTTAACACGCACAACACGAACAGACGTAAGAAGCTAGGCCCTAGACCACATAGGGTATGTTGCGCCAAATATTTTTTTTTTTTATTCATATGTACCTTTTAACAAATGTGAACCATACCTTGTTTTTTTCTGCATTTGATAGATTCTGCGCAATTTTGCTTATTAACGCACACATTATGCCAAAAATGACGTTCATCATAATGAATAAAATTTATTGATAACAGATGATCATTTTTCGATTACTATTTTGTTCATTTGGGGAACATTTGTCCCAAACCTTGTGTTTAGTTCTTAAACAAAATGAATCGTACATTGCTGAAAATATTTTGGCACAATTATACATATGTACATATGTACGTATGTAAAGTACTCTGAGACTACCCAACTTATTACAAACGACGTCAAATGGAAAAATTTGGTTCACCAAAACTGCTACTTCTACGCCTTATTGTTATTACTAAATCACGCAACGAATAATTTGTACAGAAACTTCCAATCTGTACAATTGAAGGAAGGCTTCGATTGGAAGGCTCTTATAAGATTCACGAATTGCTCTATAAGTTTGGCAGAACAGAACTAAATTAAAAAAAAATTCTAGGCGCTGTTGAAATGTAAAACGTTCCATCATAATTTGCAAAAGTAAGTACATATACCTACTACAGATTTCAAATAGATCACGCAAATTATCAATTGACTTAATAGCAATCGTTATCGCAAGTTGTTCCTCTTAAAAAAAAAATGCGATCCTTATACCAATGATTTAGTCCCAGAGCCGGTTAAAAATTCTTTTGAAGCATAAAATAGAAACATCAATTAAATAAGAAATAAACCTACATATATGTTTATGTATGTATGTATGTCTATCGTCCATCTACACACTTACAAATGTACATATGTATACATGCACAGTTTCAGCTGACTTCGTTAGTGGATCCTTGTTAGTGCGCAATTAAGTTAATCCAATGCCGATGTATGTATGTATCCCGTATCTTAATATTGGGGGTAAGAGAAAGTTCTGTCGTATTTTGAAACACGCACTTTAATGCGTTGTTGGCCATTAGGATGTCATGAAATGATTGAAACCGATTTTAGTAGGCAGATTAGGACGTGATATGTTATTAACATGTATAAAAATTGTCAGACACTTTTTTATTCGCTTTCGGAGCGTCAATATCTACATGCATATATGTGAAGGAAAAATGCACTTAAGACACTGCACCACCTATGAATTCCGGAAAGGTAATAACGCGGTGTAAGCCGTGATTTTTTTTTTCAAATTTCGTTCGAGGGATCTACGCAGTATGGTCCGTACATAAATTTCCAGAGATGTGACTTTAAGCTTGGTGTTCGTAAGATTAACGTTAAATCACTTCAAATGGCCAAGCCTTCTTTTCGAACGGATTGGATAAGCTGCCAGAACTTTAGTAGAAAATTACAAAAGGAATTATATAATGCACTTATTGTTAATATACGTACATATATGTATGTATGTACATATGCTTATAAATAAAAATTTTAAAAAATCATTTTGCTTACTTAAAAAAAAAACAACTTTCCTTTATACAAGAAAACATGCGGTTTTTTCATATCAGGCATCTTTATCGCATCATTACATAGAGGTACTTGTTATAGCGCAATAAAATATATTCAATGCCTTATACATATGTACATATTGTATATAGGTACATATACAATAGAAGTACACAAGTGAAATCCGTGTCTGCAAGATATGTACCTTTACTTCTAAATTATTATGTACCTGTAAGGCAAAATAAAATTACTATGTCAACTGAGGACGCGGATGTTTTGCCCGTGTCGCATTCAACTCCGTATCCCATTTATTGAGATTCGTGTTTCACACTGCTGTATGTGTATACCTATGTACCTACTTGCGTATTTTTTTATTTGTCTCAATTCTACATATATTATCGAGGCATACATATGAAGTTATGTACATACATACATATGTGCATACATGCAAATATAGATACATCTGAATGTCATAACTTATTTAATGTCTTATACTTAACATGCATCTTATTAGTTTCAAAGTTATAAAACATCCACACACACAAATTAATGGATGGAATTTGGGTAATTGCCGGTTTTAGCACAATTACTCGAAACTTCTAAAAGTGCTTACATACATTACGAATGAGCCACATGGTATACATATATATGTATATGTATGTACATATGTATATTAAAATGTATATAGACATATTTATATGTAAACACAATGTATGTACATACATATGTAAACGCATCCAACAATTGGCATACGTTGCCATCCTTAAGGTTATCTCCACAAATAACTTCTGAGTTGCAAACTATCGATTTATACTCACATACCCTTCGCAAAGGGCCTTTGGAATAATCTATAAATGTCTCTCCCTGCTTATCGCAGCTCCGTCTAGTTCTTATTTACAAATAAACTTTATTTTAAACATACCAACAATGTAAGAATACACAATTCAAAGTTTATTGTAGGTATATTTGCCACCGCACAACAAAAATACACTCAGATCGGATTTTCGCGGAAAGAGCATTCAAATAAAAATACAGCAGGCACATTTCATGGCAACAAATAAATAAGATAGTATGGCACGAATGGAAATAAAGTAAAAAAAAAATAAACAAAAACAAATAATTCTTTAAATAACTTTACACACTCAGTGCAGAGTATTTAACGAATACATACATGCAGGATGTACGATAGACACATTGTCGAATCAAAAAATAAGTACTTCTACTGCACAGTTCCATGCTATCCACTCAAAATTATCAAATTCAAGTTAAAATAACACCGAATACGATTTCATGTTAAGCCGAATAGGTGATTCATTATTATTTTTTTTTTTTCATATTTTTACCAAACAACTGTGTACACCTTCCAGACACTCGATTCGCACCCGCACACAAAGGAATAGCACAATTGCATCAAAGATGTTGCAAATGCTGATTGTTTATTTATTTCAAATAGATAATGCGGGCGTGGTTTATCATTTACACAAATACAAGGCAAATTTATTGAGGGACAATGTAGAAAATATTGATTAACGACAGGTGGATAAAATTGAATGTAAGATAAGGAATCAACAAACGTCGGGTATGACTATCCACATTTAAAATCGATCAAATATTTTGGTAGGAATCAAGCCTAAAGCAGGCCCACCCGATGAAGTAACATATCGTGCAACCATTATTTGCAGTCAAGTGTATTATTTGCCCGTTTTCACTCTCCACTGCACATTCAAGTGCTGTTTCCGAGAAATTCACTTTATACGCAATATCGTCCACTTTTCCTTGAAATATACTATCAATATTTTTGCTTATCTAATGTTTTTTCATTTATGCACAGCGCACTTTACCTTTTCACAGATTTTATTGATCGCGGATGCAATTTTTCACTTCATACGTCTCACACACATGAATGTAGTATGTGTAGACTTTTGTTTTCTCTGCGAATTTTTGAAAAATATTGCACAGATTTTATGTAAAATAATTCATTTCTTTTTTCTATTTGAGATTATTTATTCGAAAAGTTATCATCGGTTCACGAAGATACCGAACATCGGAAAAGATTGAGCTGAGAAAATTTTGTCGATTTTTCCCGTCCACTTCAGGCGAAGCTTTTGACAAGTAGTGGTCGTCATGGTGTGAAGGCATCATAAGATGTGTTTCATATGGGCACCAGCGGTCATCATGGGTCGCTTTCTTGACGTCATTTGGGTCGAATAAGAATTATCACATGGCGTTCCTTTAAACCGCTAAGTTTATCATTTTAAGTTTCGAGCTGTAGGCAGTTACTAAAATTGATTTATGTATTTATACAAGTAGCTTACAAATTATTCGAAAATACCTAATTGGATAGTGTAAATGTACTTACGAAGAGAACGGGAATTAACGAAAATTTTTAAATTTTAATTTTAAATTTCAAAGGCAATTTCTGATTTCAGTTTTTAAATTTGAGGAAAAACAGAATTAAAAAAAGAATTTAACAGAAAAGTTTCTAGGAGTTTGTATCCAGTATGGAACATAGCTTGTCCAGCAGCAGTCGTAGTGATGTATAATCGGCTAAGCGTTTGGAATTCTTAGGGATGTGTTCCAAAACAAACCACGCTGCCGCACGATTGGAGTATGAAAATATGTATATTTTCCTTTTTAAACGAAATTTCCAGAGGCTGCAAATTTGTGTACACATCTTGCATTAAATAAAATGGAATATGTCTTTCCATTATATGCTCGTGTTAAAATGCAGCGTCATATATTTTAATATCATATCCCATTGTGTATATTAGTTTTATACTTAGTGAAAAGTAGCCGAGTCGGATATGACCAATGCGCGTTCGGCCATATGTCCCCATATATTTTTGGAATTAAATTTCGAGCGTCAAAGATGAAATTTGAAATATAAGCTTTGTAGAAAAAGATTACGAGAAAATTTAAAAAAACAATGTGGTTATAAAATACGAGCCCTTTTTTATGGTCATTTTCTCTACAAATCAAGATTTTACTTTTGGGAGCTACATATGTATTTACTAGGCGATTGAGCTTTATATTAAAAATGTTATCGGATAGAAGAAGAGGGTTGTAAGTCATGTTAAACGGATACGTTAATCTGTATAGAAATCGTTAAACCAAAAGTGAGAATACCTCGAAGTTTACCATCTCATAGATCATCATATGTATGTATGTACCTATGTATATACATAGGTGAAATCAATTTGATAAAATACATGGACAACGTCTTAATAGGAATATTTTTTTTAGATTAACCCCAGGGTCACGTCCGGTTTCTTTTTTTACAGCTAATAGATATGTCGAAAAGCCTGAATTTATATTTTAAGGCAGTTGAAATTTATTAAATAAACTACATATATTTGCAAATATAATGGAATGCAATGCAATTGAATTTCCGTCCAGTCCACGAATTCCAGGAAACATCGAATAGTTTGTTCAAGGTCCCATTGCTCGTGACTGTCCAAGAAAGGTCTGAGAGGAATAACTGCCATGAAAAAGTTCCTCAATTCACTTTTCGGATTTCGCTTTAATTTGTATGTCCCGCACAACATAACATGATGTTGTTTAACATTTCAATGTCGAAGGTATACAATATTTTTCCGGTATCGCTTCGCAAAATTGATTTAAAATGGCTAAATGGTGATAAAGAAAATAATTTCAGCTCACAGTGGCCAGTGCAGGTTCAAGCTCCGCCAGGAAACAGCAATTACAGCCACCAAATATAAAAGGGAAACAAATAAACCACAACGTGAAAAGAGGTTACTGCTAGGTAGTACACTGGACCGGAGTCTGTCTGAGTGTTCCTAAACTTCATTTTCCTTTTATGTACACATACATTTGTGTACATATACAGACACCATACAGCTGAGAAATTACAAATGTCATTTTGACATTTACACTTAATCCGAAAAAAGCCAGAACTTCAGATTTTTTCAAACAGACTTACAGAATGACCCCAGGTTTCTCATAAAACGCTTTCGAGCGATTTTAGAGCGACTAAATGTTCTCAAAAATATACATAATATGACACATTAGAGCGTAAGACAATTATTGAGGAAATATAATTAAAGTTTGTAAAATATTGATGATAATTTTTTTTGGAGCAAAAATGGTTACTTTCGACCAATCGACATCTTACCAAAAGCTCTGCAAAGTATAATTTTTGAACGCATCAACGACCCATAATCAATTCCTAGACAAGAACAACAATAGTAACATTTTGTGCTTTGCTTCTCTCACCAAACAGTTTTTCTCACTCACACGTAAACCTTTTCAGTCGCCTTGCTGTTCGTTTTCGTCTAATATTAGAACATACACACTACTCTACTCGTATCGGTCGGCATTCTCTTTTTTTGCTTTGAGTATACATTTGATAAAAGGAAAACACGCGCGATATCTTCGTTCCCTCTTCTTTACACACACATCAATCGAAAGTGCGCTGCGAAAAGACATCTCCTTCATATCGCCGTTGCAGTTGAACGAGGATCGCCATATGACCGCCATCAGACATCTAGTGCCAGCACCTCTGAGGAATTCGATTAATGGCAAAATATTTTCCTTCGTTCCCAAAGCAAAATAAAAAGTTAAAATAATCGTCGTGTGGAATATGTAAAATCGGTATAAATACATTGTTTTGTTTCATAATCCATTTAATATTCGATTTATTAATTTAAATAAGTTCCGAAGCCATAAATCCATCAAATTCGAACTGAAAAAGTTGCCCTCTGCTTTTTTTTTCTTTTCTTTTCTCTACTTATTCAAAATGTGGGAACTTTTGCGCAAGTGAAAATTTCTCTTAGTGGGAGTGCAATAATTTCTATTTAAGCGAAAAAAAACTCGAAATTAGTGGATAAAAATTGATAAACGCTGTTGTAATTAATACCATGAGTGGTCATGGTGAATGCTTGTAATGAAAACATTTTATACACGAAGAATTGGGCACAATCAATAAAGGCAGCAGCAGGAAAAAAGAAAGAGGAAAAAAGTTTCTAAAGAGAGGAAAAGCTAAGAAAAAATATGTCGTACATTTTCTTTTGCTGTCTTTACTGAAGAGGAGCCCATATGTTGCTGTTTGGATAATGGTGCGAGTTGAGACTACCCTTCATTCCTCGTTCTCTGTTCCCTCCATCAATCCATACGTGTGTGGTTATTCTCTATAAGAAGATTGAAGAAAAAAATTTAGGCGGCGCGGTTTTTTCTTTCTCTAAATCTTCGTATATATAATTTTTTTTATTTTTCTTGAATGTGCATTTATTATGGTTTATCCTTTCTTTTTCAGTGTTATCTTTTCGTGCAATGATGAAGTGAAGCCAAGAGCAGCATTATCAACATCGATCACAAATCAAAGGCTACACACTGTAGTGAAGGATTGTGCACAGAATAATTGGAAAGATCTTTTTTGAAAGTGATAAATAAAATTTTGTATACAGTGTATCCATAAATGGTTTCTACTTTCATCGGCCTCCTTGGTAAGTAAATTTGAAAATGATTTATTTTCTATTCCTAGACTTTGATATATAAATGTGGATTCGTCCAATAAGAGTGAAATCACTGAAATAAGTACGGCGAAAACAACAGGATAATGATATCCCAATAGCTGAGTGCTTTAATTTAATGAATCTCGGCGAATGCGATCTTCTTAGAGGACACCTAATACGCAGAGAATAAAAAACCCGAAATAGTTCCTCTCTACGCCAAATTCGGTACAAACGCGGTGCAGCGTGTGAATGGGATATTTAGAAATTTTTGACGAAAAAAAAAAACAAAAAAAAATTAACCAATACTTTGTGAGGACTCTACTCCAGGGGAGGTCGGATAATTCATTAAATTTTATAGATAAGTTTATTGAGTAATAATCTGTCCAGGGAATACTAACTTAAAAGCTCACCTTCATATCATGTAATAATCGCGTATTTTTTGCAAACGTTTAATTTGTTAAATGGTGATTTTTTACGAGAATCAGTTTTGCATAGGTTATGTATTTATGTACGTGCCCCTTTTTTGTGGTTTGCATAGCTCTCTATCGGAGGGGAGTAACATAATTTTTTTCTGTCAAGCACTTCCTGGTAGCTACTCTATTTTACAGTTTACCGCTCTTTACTGCTCTTCAGTATTCTAAGAGAAGATTTGACAGATAAGGCAAATCTGAGAGCAACCTACGCAGCTTTAATTTTCAGAGTAGTTAGTCAGTGTTATCGATATTCTCTAAGAGTTCTCATTTCTCCACATTTAGAGAAGTAGTAACATGAGTTTTCCTGCAAATATTTGTAGCCGCTTACCTTACTATGTATTTATATACTTATTTGCTGTGTTTTAGTTTTCCAGAGACGCTATAAGATATAATTTGAGAGCAACCCACGTAGCTTAAGTCTTAACAGTAGCCAATCTGTACTGTTGGTATTCTCAAGTGTTATTCGAAAAATTCACTTGAGAATACCAATAGTACAGATTGGCTACTGTCAAAATTTAATCTACGTGGGAATGAAAAGCTTAATGTAGAGTTGATTCCAATAGGTTTTGTTCTTCTCATTCCCTATGCGATATATGGTCTCCTCCCACGAAAGAGTATCATACAAACAAATTTTAAAATACTAACATCAAAAGTAGCTAACGGCTTACGCTTATTTCTGCATAGAGAGCGTGCAGTTCCTTATTACCTTCATTTTAATTCAAGAAAAACAAAATGTTCATGCAAGTGCAGAATATCTTGCATAAAAGAGAAACACTTTATAGTTAGTGACAGGGTAAATAGACTTGTTGCAGACTATGTCATGCGCAATGATCATTTTACCACAGAGTGGTGAAATTAAATTAAAACGGATTTCACCGCAGAAGTATATTTTTCTCTAAAATTCACGGAGCGGTGTAAATTTACAAACCCTAATGGATCTTTGTCTCCTCTATATAATTGTTGTTATATTCGTTTAGTTAATTTGGATTTGCTTATACATATGTTCATAGTTCAGTTAAAAGTCCCAAAAATTGTGTAATAAAAAATAAAAATTTCAACTGTTTTGGTGGGATAATGATTGCATTTATTTTGGAGATGATATGTACATACATACATACGTACATATGTGTTCTTCTGTTTATAAGATTTTTTAATAACATAAATTCAATGCTACATCTTACCCACTAAGCCTGAAATAAATATGTTCATATGTACCTATGTATGTACGTATTTATATGTATTTACGAGTATATGTACATATGTATACGTACATATAAGGAGCCTGCTATCCGTTGCTTCCTATTGCGTTTAATATATTCAATGACTGTTGTTTATTGAAGAGAGTACACCTTCCGACTATTTATGAAAAACAATTTCATCCAAATGGCTTCCGCGGCTGACTTGGTATTAGCCCATTCTGTCGTTCTAATTTTGCAGTACATTGTTGGTGTTTTAGGCGAATAGTATAGATATTTTTCTTACGTTCGTCAATTGTTTGTGGATGTTGAGAAAAAAAAACTATTTTTTACAGTTCCTCTTAAAAAACCCACCAGCGTCAAATCGCAGCTGTGCGGTGGCCAAGACATGTTTTTCAAACGGCTGATAAAACGGTTACCGATCTTAGAGCGTTAAAGACTGATTGTTTAACGACTGGTGCGGCACGTTGTGGTAATCCTACTGAAACCAATGCTCGGTTTATGTTGTTGGTTTGTGGAATCATCTTCCTGTTAGGCCAAGATTCTTAGAAAATCTATTGCAGTCGGCATTGTTTCCTTACATTTGTAATTGTCAATAAAGTTTGTTTTGCGCTTTGTCGCTACCATAAGTCGACGTTATATTTCTACTTTTGTTTGCTAGTTTTTTTTTAGTAAATCTTAAATATTTTAACAAATTATTGAAATTTTAATGATGTACTCAGCCCTGTATCCTAACACCTACATATATTTCCAAAGAGACAACAATGATAATAATTATTAAAGTAATAAGCTAAACTAAATCGTTTAATCTCTCGGAAAAGTACTGTAAGAAGTCTGTTTCGGTTTTATTTATTTATAATAAATAATAAAGGATCGCGATTATCTCATTATGGCACCTTGTGTTTTATAATAGCCTTTTTTCTGTAGTATACAGTTAAGTAAGAATTCAATTGTTTGGATTAAAGGATCGTAAGGAAAGTAAGGAAAAATCTTAAATTTAGTTAGATTGGATGAAAAATAAAACACGTACGACACGAATGGTCGCGAGAAGATAGGCCTTAGACTAAACACGGGCTATTGCGCCAGATATTTGTATTTGTATACATAAGTAGCAAATGAGTATAATTATTTGAAAATGACGCAGATTTATTAAGATAGCTGCCCCTATCTCATTTTCATTTAATTCAATTCCATCTAAGATCTCTATTTTTTCTTTATATAGTATTTTTAACGGGAACCTATTACTAAATATAAAAAAAGTAAACCATAAGCTTCCTGTAGATGCTTTACCTGTGCCTGGTTATAGCTTTATTCGAAATTTATGTTTGAGCTTAAATTTCGATCGGCTTGTGATTGAACTAAATTTTACAAAAAAAAAAAAAAAAAAACTTTTAATCAAACATCTTTTATTGGAAAGATTAATCCAAGTCACTAAAACGAAATTAAATTAATGTAAAAATTATTTCGAGCATAGGTCCCTTTCATTTGTGGGGAAAAATTCATGTAGAACACGATTGGTCGTGGGAAATATTTATTTTATTTCTTTCTGTAACGAATTTCATCTTTCATTGTCTACGTTGTAGGCAAATATTCCGGTCCCAGGACAATGATTATTATTTCGGGCTTAAGATTTTATATTATCAAGCGATATTTTTTTAATCTTTCTGTCCTGTCTTGATAATTCGTTCTAGTTTTTTTTTTTGCATTAATGTACATAATTAAATAATTTTTTTTATTTATTTCTAGATATACAATCATGGTGGGAGATACCGTGCATATCTCATTTTTGTTCGTTGTTTAGTTCAGCATTTGATTTACCAGATATTGACATTGAAGTAAGTTATAGCAAGTGCCGTGGTCAGCGATTTAACCATGTCACTCCTTCTAGGACTTAGAATCAGCCCTCTTATGCGATGGCACCGACTATCAGGTCGGCTTAGTACCTGAGCTAATTGTCCGCCTCTTAAAAGGTTGCGATGCTCTTAAGTGTGTTGCAAACGACATCACTACCAGCAATTATCAGATGTTCTTAAGGCGTTACCTACGCCAACAGTGTCGCATTCATAACATAGAGAATCATTTTGATACAGATATCGATTTTCAATCTCTTGCCGTTCGTAAACGTTTACTCATACTACACGCACTGTGTCATTTTCGTTTGGAATCGCGAGATGTGGAAGTGATACTCAGTAATTTAGAAGCAGACAGTCTTCGCGTGGAGCCGTTGGGATATGATTCCAAAAATTCTGGCTATTGGTATTTTTATGGTACACGCCTCTACCGTGAAGACACAAAACAAAATAATAAAACTAAAATCTGGCAAGTAATTTGCTTCACCGAAGAGGATTGGCAAAACTTAGCTGGAAAATTTAAATCGGCTACGAATGGCAAAGAACGAGCTCTTTATAATATACTAAATGAAAATTTTCTCCCGAAACTGCCACAGCTGTTTCGAGAACGAGAGAAACTCAGAAGAAAAAAGTAAGTCGTTCATTGTTGCATGAAGTAGAGTAAAGTCCATTACTAGTAATATTTCTTTGTAGATTACTTCAAACGCGTAACTCAAGCCGTATCCGAAACTTGGTTGAAGTTAAAGCACGCCAGGAACAAGAACGAGTCAAAGCAGAACGCCTAGAGAGGGCTCGGTTTGAACAGCGTATGCTAATCGAACCTCCACGGCTAGCTACAACCAAAAGCCGAAGAAGACGGTTAGCGCTTTTCTGACTTCTACAGAATACAAAATAAGTAGTAAAAAAATCATCGATGAATTCTTTTTATTCATACTACCTACCAACACAATCAACTATAACTAACTCTTAGAGCGCTTTGTTTTATTATTATTTACCATAATATCGGCAGAGACGTAAACGACTTGTTTGACACTGAAAATTGCACTATTTTGGAAAATCTCAATCAAAAAGACAAAGAAAAACGAAGCCCAACACAAGCATAGGTGTCAGACAATTCGAGAGAACGTGTTTTTTATGGGTTTGATTTCATTCTCTCTTGCTTTGGACATTTATGTTATATGTAAGCATGCGTTGTTTATTTAATTCATTTTTTTCAATTTGTGTTTATAATATTGTCCTCATCACATTATCGTTAGATTCTGTTACTGTTAGTAGACTCTTTCCCCGACTTTAATACAAATGTACATGTAACTCTTTAATTTGATAAACATTTCTTATGCACAGCTCCCAATCAACTTCAACCGCTAGTGGTATATCAACATATGCAAGTTCTGTAAGACCCACAACTAATTCCAGTGATTTTTTATATCAGAGAGAGACATTTTGCCTAACACCAGACGATGTAGGCGCTGAATCTACATCGACAATAGCTCCAAATCAAGTCGATCAAACATCACAAGGGAATCAAGAAGAAATTCAGACACCCGAAGAAGACGAACATCACGAATCAGGAGCACCCACATCGGCACCGTTACCGAAAAAAAGCAAAACAAAGAAATCAAAATCAAACTTATCTTTAAAAAAGACTCGTAAAGCTAAAGAGAGTGGCGATTGTTCTTCTTCAACTACCGAAGACAAGGAGAACTGTCGTTACATATCCGATTCGGAATCTGAATCGGATAATAATATAATGGCACCAACTACAAACATTAAATTGCCAGGAAGGCAGACAAACAATTCTCTATCATCGTTACCTGGTAATATTTTTATACCTCCTTTGGGCGAAGGCAAAGAACAGGATCCGCCAACTAGGAGGACAAGCAATTCGGGAGGCAAAACAAGTACAAGTGGTAAAAAGCAAAAGAATCAATCAACAGCACCGGCACCGTCGACATCGTCGGCAACAGTACGTGCTGGTACTTCAGCAACTAATGCTGAAACAACAGCAAAGAACAAGAAGAAAAATTCATCTAAATCATCATCTGAAGAGTAAGTTTTGTTTGTCACGCTGCTGGTATATTTTGCTGCTTAGTGTGAGAGTAAACGTTTTTTCGCATTTCAATTGACTAGAGGCATGGTTTATAATTATTTAAATCTTTCCAAATATGTTTTACTGATTGGTTTTTATGTAGCGGTTGCGTATTTTGTATCCAATTTATTTATTTTTTGGGTTGAATTATGTTTTTTTTTTTTTTACTAATTTCTTCGTAATATTGACGAGTCAGTCTCAGAAAATCTGGATGTGGAACTTCCAAACTACAGCCACAGTAACATTTTGAAATCAGTATCAAAATAAAGTAGTTACATTTTTTTTTCCACTTTTAAAAAAATATAAAAAAGTTCTATAAAGCTGATTTAGAAGTAGAGGGCAGTCTTGTATAACAATGAGAGTCCTCAGTTGTAAATTTTAGGCATTGGCCCAACCTAAGTTATCATGAAAACACATTTACTGTCTTTCTTTAAATTCTTCACTTAACTGGCGTAAAGGGTTGAAAGGGTTGCAATGGTGTAGTAGCGTTATCGTTTGTCGAGCTGATGGTTCACAGTTCAATCCTTGATGTCAGCAAGCATTATATGATAAGAGGCAGTCCGATCAATTCCGATCATAACACTGGCAGTAGGTTTGTCATATGGCTGGAGAAATTGATCGCTCTGTTGATAATTGATATGCTCATGACATCATTGCTGACATCATTATTTGAACTGTAAACCATCAGCTTAACAAACTATGACGCTACCACTACACCACTGCCATCCCCTTACTTGTATACTTGTATACTATTGGATAAACCGGATTTCTCTAGATTTCCCTAGTGCCGTTTCCATAGCATCATAGATTTTACATATATGTATGTATACATAGATCCAGCCTAAAACTTGTTTTATTTGAACTTTTTAATTCACCCTCGTATCCTCATCTCTTCCAATTTGGTAGAACAATGTTGAACATGCACACCTGGGAGTTCGACTAAATATAATTTTAGTCTGAACCCTAGGTCACCAATATTAGAAAACACGCGGGTGCCGATCAGCTAGGTAAATAAGTTCTTACACTCCACTCGTTGCGGAGCGACACAGTTTATCCTTAAAATTAAATATTTCAAAGGTTTAACAAAAGCTAAGCAGGCTAAAAAGTTGCATCGCATCTAGAAAGATATGACCCAAATACAATTACAAGAGATAATTCGCTCTACTGTCCACTAAGTCTAACATCTAGAGGTCACTGTGTAACCATATAGCCAGACATTCTACGATGTGAACTGGAAAGAAACTTTTTTTCCTTCCACTTCCCCCTTTCTTTGCGATTCATAATTGTTTTTTTATACTCCTTCGTGGGGATTCAAGTCAACTCTGGAGACGACACTATTTTTAAAAAGTACATTTTTTATTTTTTATCACAAGGTTAAGTGTTTTAAATGTTTGTAGCACTTAAACTTAATATTTTAATTCATATTTGCTGAATTTTGTAATCGTAGTAGTTTTGCAAAATGAAAAATGTTTCTTCTCGGCTTAGCTCTGTATGCTTGTCCTTAGATTAAAAATGCGTAGTTTGCACTCGATCCCTTTACAATGCTTATAAATAACAATAATTGACATCTTTTGCGCGCTTTCCCTCCTTTTAATCATAAAATTCCATCCATCATCGAACATTTGTAAATAATACGATCCATCGAAATAATAGTGTTACGTCGTCATCGAACAGCGGTACGAATAAATCTTTCTATAGCACAACAAATAGTAGTCAAACAAAACCAACCATTCTGATAAACAACATAAACTTCAACAAAAATTCCACGAATTTTCTTAGTTTCACGGAAACCGACGAAGTCCTACAAATCGGCATGCATAAGGTTTTAGTGTACGTAAAGAACCACCGAGACGCTTGGCCGTTTATGGATCCTGTCGAGGAGGATATAGCCCCCAGATATTACACAATTATCAGAAGGTTAGTTATTCTGAATATAGACTATGAGCTAAATTTAAATATTTGTATTTTTAGACCAATGGACCTTCTCAAAATGGAGGATAAGTTGGACAATGGAGAGTACAATAAATTTAGCGAATTTCGGAACGATTTTAAGCTAATTGTCAACAACTGCCGACTATACAATGGACAAAACAATGGTAAGAAAATTGATATAGAGAGATTGGAGAGTTTTAATTTATTATTGTATATCTTTGCAGAATATACAGAAATGGTAAATAATTTACAGGAAGCTTTTGATAAGGCAACAAAAAAATACTTTGACCAAATGTCTGACGATGATGATGACTCAGCAAATCTTAATTATCCGGACTCGAAAATGAATGTATTCCGTGAAAAGTACTTCAATAAGGAGAACTCAGAGGGCGATGAAGAAAATGTTGATTTAGGAACACTGAACAAGAAAGCAACCGCAAAAGTTGAGAAACACAGCGCTAAAAAACCAGAAAAGGACGACGATACAGATGATGAAGATGTTGAAGCTGAAGCGATTGCAGAGTCTGCTACTCGATCAAACAAACGAAAGCGTAAAGATAAAGACAAACGAAGGAAGAAGAAGTCAAAGAGTAAAACTGTAGAAGAACATGTCGAAGAAGAGAACTGCAGCTCAGCAGAAGAAGAGACAAAGTCTAGAAAGAAAAAAGATGAGCCCAGCACTTCAACCAGTAGAAAAACAAAGAAAAAAACCGAAAAGGTTAATAATAAGCAAAATGGAGAGAATAAAAGAAAGCAGAAGGGTGGAACTGCTTCAGTTCCGAAAAAAGCAAGTAGAGCAGATGATACTGATGATGAATCGGAATCGGAAGAGGAAAAACCTAGTGATATTAAGCCACCAGTAAAATTACATGAGAAGAATTCTCAGTCAAATCAAAAATCCAAAAAGGCAACAACAGAAGTTGCGAAAAAGCGAAAAAGCAGAGCGAAAAGAGCAACAACTAGTGCAGCCAGCCGCTCGAAAGCGTCGGCCAGGAATAAGAGTCAAACAGGTCGATCAGAGCACTCAGAAGCTGCAAATGGAAAAGACGAAGAAGATGAGGGGGAGGAGGAGGAAGAAGAGGAAGGCCGTTCTAGATCTCGTAGTGCTTCACCTTTTAAAGTCGATCTGCATAAAAAATATGCAAAAAGTGCACTTAACAATGTCACCAAGGCTGAAGAATACGATGAGGCTGATTTTAAGTCTGTTTCTACACGAAGTAGTTCCGGAGAATCCTCCCCACAACGTCCACCATCTCCATCAGAAGCTCAAAAACCAAGTACTTCAAAGCAACAAACCAAAAAGCCGGAATACCGAAAGCAGAGCTCAACGGGAAGCTCCTCTGACCAATCTCCGACAAAGAATGAAAAAGTATCCGATAATGCGGTGGATATACCGCTTTTTTTGGATAAATATGATTTAATCAAACAGAGGCGTAGTAGAACTACTATTGAGGAGAAAGTCAATACCGCAACTGTAGCGAAAAAAGAACCAAAAAAGATGAACTCTATCGCATCGACTTCTTCCTCTACATCCTCTACGGGAAGGTCAAGAGCGACAAGGGAATCCTCAGAAAAAGTAAAAGGAAGAAGTAAAGAGATCTTGGAAGAAAAAAAAGAAGTGGTTAAAGTAGAACCAGTAGAAGTGGAAGAAAAGAAAGTTTCTCCAGAGGAATCTGTCAAATCTGAGGACGAGTATGAATTCAAAGAAATTGAAGCACCAAAGCAAAGCACTAGCAAGGCCCCAAAGAAGTCGACAACAACGGCTACAGCAAAAAAGTCAACAAAAGAGTCTGAAAAACCGCCAGCAAAGAAGGCCGCTGTGAGAAAAGCAGCCGCCGTCTCTGCGTCCACGTCTGTGAGTAGTCCACCAATAGTCAGCGCAGCAAAAGGAAAACCATCGGCTGCTCTGGGAAAAGCAACAAATTTGGAGGCTCTAGAATTAGAAACTGAACAGACATTAAAAGACATCAACCGTTGGTTAGAGCATACACCCCGGTTTCCGGAATTCAGTTCTGCCAGCAACTCGCCGTCGCGTTATAATGCTCTCTTAGACGATTTTGATTCTGTATCGACCAAACTGGATGCGGCTGATTTCCGCCGTCCAGTGCCGATTGCAACACCAAAAATTGACTTGGTTCCCAAGCTCGCTGAGTCATTGGATGATCTTGTGGCCGAGGCAGAGGTTCCAACTGGTAAGAAGGACCTTATAACGGAACTCATACCTGCGATAGGCTCAAGCAGTGTCAGCTCGAGCTGTGGAACTCCGCCGCATTCGAATAATTCGAATAATTCTGGTGGAAGTACAAGTGTGAATGCGTCATCCACCTCGTCGCTGGCACTGATTCCACCAGTTGTACAACAAAAACCCAAAGAACCATCTACCATTCAACTTTTGTCAAATCCTCCACCACCGCCGCATATTAAAAATCAAATGCAAAAGGAGGCTAAGCGCAAGTCTCTGAAAGAAAAGCTCTCAGCTGCGGCTAATCCTCGGAGGAAGGACATGATGGGTACTATAGATCGGTTGAAACCAGGTAAGGCGAAAGGGAATCTCATTCAAAATGTTGCCAAACCGGATGAATTATTTCCTCTAGGGGTTCAACTGAAAGTCAAGGAGATCAAGAACGCTCTCGTCGTGAAGACGGATGACAGTGTTCCAAAGTTGAGCCTAGGTAGTGTTTTGGATAATGACGGGTTTGGTTTGGGTCATTCTCATAATTTTGTAGATAGGGAGAAATCGGATGCAAGTTCGGACAAATGCGATGAAATCTTAAAGCCTAAGAAGGATGACAATTCACCGGAACACGAGTCTGAAAAGTCCTCGTCTTGTGGCGTTGAAACTCCATTTGAGGTGAAAAAGGTCACAAACCCGGAGCCGAAGGCGGATACATCGGCAACACCGAACTTAAGTGCCTGGCTAAAGGCATTTGGAATTCCAAAGAAGGCTAAAAGGCCAGAGGATGAGGAAAATAAACAACAACCACCTAAACCTCAAGGGGGCAGTAGTAGCAGTGAGACGATTGAAGCTGATAAACCTGTAGAAGCGACGAGTAGTACTTTGAATATACTAAAATCGCCTAGTTCGTCGGACAACAACAACTTTTCGCAACCACCACCTCGTCAACGGAAAGCAAGTACCGGCAGCACCATTTCCGAGCGATCATCTTTTAGTCAAGATCCCGATAGCCCACGTATAGCAATTGATGAACGTTTTGGATCATACTCAGGAAACTATACATCACCCATCGGGGCATCGCCTATAGGTGCCTCTCCTATTATGGTCTCGCCAAAACCAGAAGAAGTTGGCAAACCAAACTCACCCTATCCACTAAATGGAACGATCAAGGTGGGATTCTATCAGGATACTACGACAAAAAGTTCGCCAGAGAAGAGTTGCAGTCCGCGTGAACTTCCTTCACCCTACCCACAGTACTCTCAGCATATTTACTCTTCTGCTTCATCGCCGAATGTGTCAACAACTGAAATGAGTGGAAATTCGCCATACGGGGGTAATAGTTATGCACCATCTGCGGGGTCGGAAGCTAGCAAAACTCCTGTATATTCATCGACATCACCCATCCCTAATCTTTACGAGCAGTACAAACAGCCGCAGTCACAAGAATCCGACTATAATTCGTCCATGAGCCCAAGTACACCAAATCCACATTCACCCTATCAGGCGGGCGCTAATTCACCTTATCAGCACCCGGCACCTTCGCCCTACCAGAATCCAAATTCACCATATCAGCAACAAGCAGCAGCGGCACCACAAACACAGCAGCAGTCGTCAGCTACTCAGCAAAGCTTGCCATTTCAAGCGACGGGGATTGAATCACCAACCGGCACTCAGAGTTCTGTGACAAACCAAGTGGATAGTACTCCACCTACGGAGGTGCAACAACAACAACAGAATTCTCCATACCAGCAACCTGCAAATTCACCATACCAGCAGCAACAACCGTCGCCGTATACACCAAGCAGCGTTGGCTCCGCTTATCAACCGCCAAATGTTTTTCAAGACAACACCGCTAATGTTGCCCAGCAGTCAACAGAGGCAATTCCACTTGCATCAGTTACTGCCCCACAACCAACACAACAGGCTACGACCCAGAATGATCGGTCCACGTACGATACAACACAGCAGTATCATGGTTACCAACAGCAGCCGTCATGTCAGCAGCAGCAGCAACAACCACAGCAAGATACTGCAATGCGATCCATGTACAACTTAAACAAGAGCTCGGATTGGAATATGTCTCAGGTGACTGAACAGTTTCAACCTCCTACTTATTCTCAGTACACCTTGGCTGCCATGAGTAAAGACTTGACTACGCCAAAGTCACAAGATCAGTACCTGCAACAACAGCAACAGAACACAAATGCAAACCCTCTCAAGCGTCATTTGGATGGTGAAAGTGATGTAATGGCTCCCGATTATAACACTAAAGTACCAAAGCGGGGCGATTCACAGCAACAGCAGCAGCAACAACAACAGCAGCAACAACAACAGCAACAACAGCAACAACAACAGCAGCAGCAGCAGCAACAACAACAACAACAACAACAACAACCAAGTAAACCGCTGCAAATGTTCGATAATTTCTTAGGATCAATCGGGTATGGTAAGCACCTGGACATACCCCCGAATAAAGCATTTGAAATGTACAATCGAGCCGCTAACATGGGATTTTCTAAAGAATACTCAAATCCATCGACGGTCAAAGACCCAACAACTCAAACCCATCAACAGCAACAGCAAGTGCAGCAACAACAGCCAGTTGTTGACAATAGCATAATGAACAAGCCGTTGAATATGGCAAACTCTAACAATTACAATCAACAACAAATGCAGCAACAAGTTCAACAGCAACAGCAACAACAGCAGCAGCAGAATATCTACAAGCCACAGAACTCATATCCTACCAATCTTTCACAGGCGTCTGGATCAGCTGCATTAGATAAACCGAATGACTCCATGATGAGCCATTTGAATACGTATAAGCCGCAGACCTATGGCAGTCCTACATCATCACTGATCAATATTAATCATCACCCGCTCTCATCAGTGATTGATGATTCTATGCTCGGCTTGAATCAGAACACATCTGGAGTACCCAACAATGGAATGGGAGGCGTTGGATACTATGATAAAAGTATGCCTCCGGCGGCGCATATGAATATTTCATCACAAATGTATCAGAATTTAACTCCATATAGCAGTCATTCAACTGCTATTTCAAGAGAGCAACAGCAGCAGTCGGGAAATTACGTTCCGACCGCGAGTAATGCAAATAACGTGCCGGTACCTCCTTTTACCCAAACTATGGAAGTAATGTCGCTCGAATCAAAGCCTGCCAAAAAGACACGGAGCCGAAAGAAGGCAAGTACTCCAGCGGCTACAGCCGTAACAGTCAGTGATATCGCGACGAAAAATAACGCTACCGCATCTCAGCCGCAGATGAGTAATACTGGGATTGCAAACAGCCAGGTATCGAATGCTAATGCACAACAACAAATGAATTTGCATCATTCGCAGATGCAAAATATCCAGGGATTCCAACTGTACGCGGGGCTAAAGACAGGAGTAAGCTCCTCATCCAGTATGCCTTCATCTACGACGCCATCAGACGCTGGTGCCATATCATTGAAGACAACTGCTGCAGCTGCTGCCAGCATGGTTCCAGGTAGTGCATTTAATTTTGGACCGTCACCTGCCGGCCTAGGCCTGTCCGCAGCAGGTATTTACGGGGACAACACAGGGTATTTGGATCAGTTCCGCGATGCTTCGAATCCTTACTATATGCCAACGCCAACACATCGATCAGGCGCAACCGATAGCGGGGTGGTAGATAAGACCAACAATGCGACTGCTGCATCTTATCCATTCCTGGCGCACCCCTCATCAAGGACGCCCACATTCAATCCTTTTGTAAATACACCTCAGTTGGATGCGAACTCGCCGTTATATCAACAATATTTGCAGCGTCAGGAAGACTTTCGCACTAGAGTGATGCTCAACCAAGGAC
Source organism: Blera fallax (assembly GCA_946965025.1). Lineage (NCBI taxonomy): Eukaryota > Metazoa > Arthropoda > Insecta > Diptera > Syrphidae > Blera > Blera fallax. The sequence continues at coordinate 86,581,067 of OX337245.1, forward strand.
TGCTTGCTCCTGGTGGACCAGCTGGCTACCCTCAACCAGGTGCATACCGGTCGACATCGTTTGGAATGCCCAAACCGTACGACATAAAGCCGTGGTTCTAGCAGCAGCAGCAACCAGACGCTGACCAGCAATAATTTTCTCTAAACGACCAAATTTTAAGTGCTGAATCCATTGAAATCATAAACACTCACTAATAAAAACCAAAGATCGGTGGAATAAGGTTTCAACTTGAATTTTTCCAAAACAAAATAAAACAGACAACACCCATCCACCCGGAGTGGACTAGTATACAAACAAAATTAGTGCCTACCATTTGCAAATATTTCTCAGAACAACAAGTTTTCTTCTTTGGCAAATTTGAAGAGATTCCACTTACTGACACGTAACCTACGTTTACCACAACAATGATTAGAAATAAGATGAACTTTTTAAATTATGTGTGAGTTATAAAATAACAATTTAAGTTTTGTAAAGTCTATGAGATTTGATTTGATCTTTTTTTTTATATTTTTCTATAATGTAAATTTGTTTTTGTTAACTATAGATTTGCAGTAAATATATATAAATATATGTATGTGTATAACATTCCTTGATGTATATATACTAAGAGAAATATTGAGAAGCCAATACGCGTGGTGACTCCTACCTATCCTATGTTGTAAATATGCTATATTTCAGTTCTTCATTCAACATTAATAATACAGAGACATTTTTAAGTAATAAAGAAAAGTTTTTTGATATAAGGACGCAATATATATTTTAATTCTTAAAGTTAGTATTTTATACAAATCACAAAGTACATACATCTATTTAACAACTGCACTTCAATTGCAATGTTTTTATTTTTTTTCTTTACTTCTTACCGTCAACCGTCAAGGAAAATTGTTTATTTTTCTTTTCTTTAAAATTAATCTTACAAATGAATATATTTTTAATGTTATTTTAGAAATTTATTATTTTATTAAAACCTAAAAATTACACTTAGATTTAAAGTGAAAAAAAGAAAACAATTGTTAAGCTTAAAGTAAATTTGTATAAAAATGAAAAAAAAACAAAGAATATATTTAAAATATATATACATATATATGTATATATAATATTATTGTGTTAGTTATTGACAATAAGTCATTACGTATAATTTTAATGTACCTAGACTAATTTAAGAAACAAACTTGTATAAAAAAAAACACAGATTAATTAATATACGAATCTATTGCAGGTATTCTGTAATGGAAAAATATGTAAAAATCATTAAACAAATCTATATATGATAAAAATAATTTAACGACATTTGTGTTTTTATTTATTTTTAATTGATTTTTAGCTGGAAAATTAGTGTGACTCACAAACGTATTTATAAAGATCTCTATTCCTATGACGCGGGAATTGTGTTCATAAAGAATGGATTTGGAACGCTTCGTGAGTGGATTTGTATTCTATAGCTGGCAAGATCCAGATAACACAGCGAATTGATTGACAACGTATGCATACAGCCTGGGCCCAATCCGTCTCTTCCTGAATCAAATGAGCATGCGTAGGAATAAAAATTACGCAATATGTGCATACGTCACACGTACGAATACGGTCACGGAACGTGAATTTTTGATTCAAAGTGGGAATGGCACTAGAAGATGTGTCATTTATTAATGAAAAATTATTGTTGAAAAAATTATTTCCATTGACCTACCAATGGAACAGACTGTACCTACAATTTTTACATTAACATAACTTGATCATAATAATAAGTGATCGGGAGTAAAGTATTCGCAGCCGTTGGTCAAATGGAGACCTGGGGGGGATTATGAGCTGACTGTCGTATCGACTCAAAGTTGTTACATATTTTTAAACTCAGGTAAGAGTTTGTCACATTAACAAGCAAACTTACTCGTAGTTGACTCCAATGCAATGAAAACCTAATTCACCACTTTTTTCAGAAAGATTTTATCTAGCCCAAGTAATTAAACCTAGTGAGAGCATGCCATCTTAGTGTAACAGATAGCTCTGGAGTATCTTGGTATAACTATATGCCTACGTTTTTGAGCAAAGAGGTTACAAGTTAGACCAGAGCTTTTAACATTTTGTTGAAAAGATTGTAAGCCATCTAGATCCTACGGTACATTTTTTTTAACCACAATTGCAAGAGTCCTCGAGAGCGAGGAGGAAGCCGAGCAGGATTCAGTCAAAGACACTCGTATTTACATACGTATATACATATTTAAGAGTACCTAAATCCTTTGTACATTTTATAGAACATCTGCTTTTGATTGTCACATGAGTATCTGTCCATTGCTTTGTTGAAAGGTGAAATCAAGTGGAGCTAAACAAACAAATGCGAAACTTAAATTCGTTTATTGACAAAAAGGAGGTATCTACGGTGCATCACTTGCAAAGTGTCCTCTAGTTTCACAAAACAAAGACATGTAATACAAAATGCTGCCTAAAGGTGGTCTTGTAAACAAAAACAAAACTATTACCGAAGTTGATTGTTAAACAATGCTGAGAATAATCCCCACCCTTATACAGCATATAGAACATTGAAAGGTGCTTTATTAAAGTATGTACTATAAAATAAAAAACTGTGGTATAATAAAACTAATTAAATAAACGTTACGTAAGTCACTACCCCAATTAAAAAAAAGGAATTAATTAGTTTTGGTTTTAGAGTCTTGCGATAAATTCATGAAAACATGTTAATTGCTAGTGACTCGGATTATTTTTAGATTTTCATCCTCGTCACTTTTAATCAATATTTTTTTAAAGATTACTATCTTACAAAGTTCAAGTTTAACATTTGACACAGTAATGCCATTTCCAAGGCAATAAACCTTCAATTGTAGAATTGTTATAGTCGGATGAAATTCGATAGCCTTGACTTCATACAGATTAAGTAGCCGATTTTTTTTTTTTAAACAATTGAAGTAATTTCTGGTTATTGATTTGAAATTAACGTAAAACTATGCTTGGCTGAAGCTGATGCGATAAGCATAAGAAAATGTTAAGCTTTACAAACTCAACTTCATTAAAGCGGAAGTCCCGTGAAAGAAGAAAAGAACTTGTCAATATCAAAGTCATGCCACGGTTTGAAATACCATAAAACTAGTTTTAACCGGACATTCGCATAGGCCACCGGAGGCACGTAGAACCCCGAGAAGTAACTTCACATAGCTTAATTCGAAAGTTGCAAAGCTTCATTTGTATGAGCGTGTACAATGGTTAGGAGATCCTAAAAATAATTAAATGGAGGTGATAATTATGTGTGGAATTTAATGAGATATGTATAACAGTTGCGTGGGTTATTCTTCAGCGATATGTGTGTACTTGTCTGAGGTACAAATGCCAAACAATACAATTTGTTAATGTCTGATTTTCAATTTGAAAAGACAAGTGAGCGAGCACTGAACAGATATGCCCCTTACGGAGTTACGGATTAGTATAAGCAGTCTGAAAGCGGTTGGCGATTGGCGATTAAGAACCCAAATAGGATTAACGCCTTTAATTGGTTTCCGAAAAGGGATTAAATGCCTGACAGGCTGTTGTAAGAAAACCTTAATTAGTAGATTTCACGAGCAGTGAAAATGTATTTAAATATGACAATGTTTATTGTCAACTGTTGGTACTTGGGTACTTATGGCAAACTTTTTGAGAAAAGTTTAAGGAATTTATGGTTGATGAGAACTGCGTAGTTTGCAAAATTAAGTTCCAAAAATGAAGGGCTTTATATTTAAATTTTGTCTTTTTTTTTACTAAACTTTTTTTTAAAGCTTTAATTTTATCACTTAAACCAGATTAAATTACATATTCTCACTTTTTGACTTTGTTTGAGTGTTTGTTACATTTCCTATGTATGCAAATCTGTACATTGGTGTTAAAACCTCTTATTTAAAATTTTATGTTTTTATGAACCACAAAAAAAAAGAACGTTTCAACTTCTTTTTGTAAAAAACGAGAACCAACTTGTAACATAAAATATAATTTATATTCATATGTACATAAGTATGTAAAAAGGAATAAAAATAAGCACTAGATTTCGAGCTTTAGACGTTTGTATTCTGTATAAAGATCTATGTACATATATACTATGTAAATTTGTTGATTATTCTGTTATGCAAGGAATTTATGGGTTAGGTCTCACAACTTCGGGTGGTGAATACTCCTGAGCAACCAGGTTAGGTTAGGTTATGGTGACTGACTGATTATTCAGAATGCCTTAGTTAGGGTGGACTTTAACTTGATGACTGATTATTATTGATTATTCAGAATTGCTTCATTATGTTGGACTTAACCCTTGGTTGCCACCAAAACAGGTTGAAAAAGATTTTATTTTTAGATCAAGATTTTTGTTTGTGCGTTTGTGATTTCAAGAAATCCAGTTGGAATCATGGAAGTAGAGCAGTGGTAGTTGAGCAAACAACTGTTCACTTCGAAATTCCTTGCCGTTCCTTCCTTTTAATAACCGAAGAGCTTAATTTCTTGATAAATATATGGTGGTAAGGTTTTCTAAAATTGTTTGTGTTAAAAATACGATTACTTTACCGAACACAATGAATGCGATCATCATTGACCAACATAAGAATGATTGAAAGTCCATCGTGAAATTTCTGCTGGGAATGCGAAGATATGGAGGACCACATCCTATGTCAGTATTCCACTTTTGGGAAAAAGGTGTTTTACCTGCGGAGTGGGTTTAATTTAATTTCTGCTCCTGGCTAAAGTTCAGCTTTTCGTAAAGGATGCGAAAACATTTGCGAAGAGCAGCATGAGTAGATTTCCAGTGGAGAAATTTCGGATCTGATTAATTTGTATTTACTTTCCGTTAGCAAAATATAATTTTATTCTGCACTCTTGGTAAAATCGAACATCATTCATTACTCAAATTATAATTCTACGGAGAGCTGATCTTTTGTAAGATATAAGCCAATATGTGAAAGCCACCCACACTGAAAAAAGAAACTGGACCGAATCTTTCAAATAATTCCTGCCGTCCGGCGTAAGACTCCTTTTAAGCCAATGGCAGGATAATAAATAACGTGGAGTATTAAATAAGTGAATTTCTTATTTCATCTCTAAAATTACGTAATCACTATATAATGCCAGGATTACTGCAATTACAAAGTTAAATAAGTCAATACTAATTTTGATTTACGTAAAATTTTTACATATGCCATTGTGTATGTTTGTAAATTTTACAAGTATACCATTTCTATACTCCACTCAGATTTGTAATGTAGAGAAAACTAGGAGAGTTTGTTAGGTTTGCTGGATAAAGTAGGAATATTGGGAAGAGTAAGTAAGTTAGCTTTGTGATTAATTCAAGATCAAGTTGGCGCCACAATGGACCAAGTGGCCCCCGTGAAAGCACCTTCAGGTGCGCGTCCCTCTAACCATAACCATAACCATAAGTGGGCGCCATGGAAAACATTTTTTTTCACGGTCCAACCTCTCGCAAATGACAAATGTCAGAGTGTAACAACTATCATGAGAAGGTTTTTCATCTCGTATTTCGTATGCAACATTGCAACAGTTCAACAGTAATGAACCTACTCTGTTGTAACACAACTCGGCTGATGTCCCTAATAATACAATGCCAAGGCCGTAGACGAGCTGTTAAGGCAGTAAAGTCCACCTAACATTCGGGCGAATCTCTCTATGAAAATATATTTGTTGCTGAATAAGCAACCTTTAGAATTTTCTCCAGAAAAAACTTGCTGAAAACTCTTTCAGGCCAATGTTTAAGGTTTATCGCTCCTGAGACAATACCGAAAAAAACTAATCATTGAAAGGAAGCAGGTTAAAAAATATTCCAATCTGCAGAAACATGAACATTTTGCCCACAGTGGGGTTAGACTTAAATGGCGCCCACATCAATAGACTCTAGAGTGATAACAGGACTAACTTGTAAGTCAAATACTCACATGAAGAATACATGTGGCTGCGGCGGTTGCGTTATCTTTGAGGTTAAGAATTACATATGAATACATACACCAAAAATATACACCTCTGTCGAAGTTTCTACGGCAAACTGTCCTTTGATGACATAGACCAGCTGGAGGATACGTAATCTTTTTGATGATAAAGCTCATGAGTAACTCCGGTTAAACAAACATCCTGTTCGTAGCGGAGAGCACTACTACGTAGAACCAAACATATATTTTATTTTTCATCACTTTTCTTATTATCTGCTCCTCATTTGGTTTGTCTGCAATCCAACAGATATCATTTTTTTCTAATGTTTGACTTGTTTCTTTCGCTTAATCTATAGCAGAGTGTATTGCTTGTTATTCCTCAAGCATAAGAGCATTATTTTTGGATCTGTTCTTTACTCAATTTCTCCATTCTATGTATCATGGGTTGAGTGCAGATGTACCTATATTTCTTGGCCTACGTGCAAATGTAGAGCCGACGCGACGATTCAAACCAAAGCTCGCATATTGTTTACACGTGTCAATTCGCAATTTATAGTTATTATATCTGCGGTTATATACTCACATACCCATGTACATACATACACAGTTTTCATTTAATTCAAAATGATAATGAAATTCAGAACCGTGTGCCTACTCGGTTTTCTTCGAATTCACCAGAGATAGTAATCAATCAATCTCGTATCATTATTGACAGATATTGAATAAAGTAAGGAGAGAGAAAAAAAAAAAAAGAAATCATTGCCACACGTCATCTGACCCTTACGATAAAAGTAATTCGCACGGAAATCCTGTACATTCAACTAGCAAGCCGCACGTTAGTCTTTTGTGCTGCTAATTGGCTCTGTTCTGTTCAATTGACAATTATGTCAGGAAATATGCTTAACAATAGTACAGAGTTAATTCTTTTGTTATATTCATGAGTAATGCATTCAGTTCCGATTTGAATTTTGAATTCTTTTTCTTAACGAAATTAATGGCGTTAACCTTGATTGAAATTATCGGCTAACAAGCAGTGATCTGAAATAGGAAAAACAGAAGAACGTTTATTTCATTATATTTACTGCTAAAGAAATTCAATTTCCATATCTAAGACATTCTAGATTTCGGATTAACGATAATCTAACAATTTGTCAATAGTCTAATGTTGTCAGTTCAATATTGATTGTTTTGTTATTTTAATAATTTTAACGAATTTATTTGTTTTCTATTCTTTGAAGGCACGAGGCATTTTGCAACACATATGTACATATGTATGTACATATCTACCTATAATAAATCAGTAAATAACTACAATATTGGATATACTCAAATTATTTATTTCAATGACTATATTTCAATGAAATATTGTGTCTGTCTGTATGCTAATGTCAGGGGTGGCGATAAACGGACAGATGTGATGCATGTACCATTGTTAGTAAAACAGTCATTACAGCAGATATTTTGAATATCAGAGTATCGATCAGTTGAAAGATCGTGATATTCTGGAAATATCTTTCACTCACGACTTATGAAGTGTGTATTAGATCTGGCTTGTATGCTTGGCGCGAGCGCGATACCCTAGACAAATTGTGACAATATGGTTTATCCTTCAACTACTACTACTACGTAAACTATTGTGGCATTGTGATTATGTAATTCTTAATCGATGCATATATTGAAAAATATGTATAATTAGATAGTATTTGCTGTCGTTATTGTAATAATAATTTAAATAAAAATAAATAATAAACTTTAGAGAAAGAAGAAATAAGGTGCAGCGAATGCAGCTATTTTATAAGAGAGTTTTGTGTTTGGGAGAATGCGAATGATTATGAAAGGGTATCTCTGTCTTGCAACTAAGTTATTCACTTATCAGGTTGTTGAGCTGTTAGTTGGAGGCAACATACATAGTCTGAAGCGTAGTTTAGTGGAGTATTAAGCTTACATCTTAGTGAGAGCATATGGGTATCCAAAATGAAGGTGCGGCTGCATTACTTTCCTTCATTAATGAGATACCAACGGTCTCTGCCTGACTCCTTCATCCACGAGAACACGAGAATTATTTCTTGTAGAAGTTAAACCAAAAAACCCCAAAAATAAACCCCACTTATCGTTGGAAGTACAAGTAAAAAAGAGTGTGAATCGACAAAGAAAAATTGTGAAAAAACGTATGGGGATTTACACCTAAAAATCGGTGGGCTTGGCTCCTCCTCTAAGTAGATGCAACTCGCCAGAGTCAGAAAGCAGATTCGCAATAAAAACATGTATTGTCAAGGATGACACGCCTCCCCAATGCGGTATTGGGACTCATGGAGTGGAAAACGAGGTAACAGAATATAGTTTGAACAAAGAATCTGGATACTCCGACAAAGAAGCCGAAACAGGATGCTGGAAAAAGCCCATCTGTTGCTAGCTCCCAGTCATCGACTGCGAGTGGGTCAATAAATATTAAGGGAATGAAGAAATGGAAAAAAGGTCAACACATGAGCACCCTCCCAGAAAAAGGTCCCGGTATAGATCTGATGGTCATACCACTACTGAAGAACCGAAGGGTGATATGAAAGTAAACTAAAACCGGTACCCATAAAGGTGGAACTTTCAGCCATTCTTCTTCGAGCGATATTGCATACGGTTTTATAGATTGCATCCAGTTTCAACACCATTTTTTATATCCTTTCGAGAAACACCTCTTAGATAGTAATCTCACGTTCTTTAAGAGAGATTTATTTTTTTAATTTGTTAACATGCAGATGTGCTGAATTTGTATAATATTTAACTTGATCGTTGAACTCTGTTCTTTATTAACATGTTTGAGTGTCCTCCGTCAATTTATATAAAATAACGTATAAGGATAATCATCCGCTTTGGTTGGTGAATCATCGAAGAAAAATGCATTACCGTTCATTTTTACGGATGTGTAGTTTAAAAATACTCTTTGGTCGATTGGGGTTTTGGATATTTATAATATTGTCAGGTGTTACCTCAGATTTAAATAATAATACAAGTTCTTTCAAAGAACAAAAATCCGGAAATAACTTGTATTTGGCGTAAAGTGCCTCAAAAGACAGATTATTAACTTTTATTCTCAATGGAGGCCAATTGAGAGTGTTGAAGGGATACATACCTATATGCTTCTATTTTTGGCTTTTAACTTTGTTACGGAAAATTACGGAATTTTAATGTGGTTCTCAAAAACAAAATTAGGCCAATATGCCCCCAGATTCCGTGCCGGCATTCCATAGGGATACTCGAATGTACATATGGTATCCTGTAGAGTTAGTGAAGTCTGATTGAAACAGTTTGTAGTTAGAGCAATGACGTTTATATGGTAGATGGTATAATCCAAGAATTTTTTGGAGCTTTTAGCCGTTTAGTTATAATTACCAATTAGAAGCTCATTAAACAGTCGTTGCAAGTTGAGAATGCTTATGCACTCGACATGGCTAAGTCTTTTTCGCAAATCCAACTTCTTTTCAGCGACATCGACCTAGTCAAAAAACCGCTCATTAGTCGCCTGAGATGGCTGGGACATGTAGAGCGAATGGATACCAATACTCCGGTCCACAAAATCTTCGAATCTAACCCGGGGGTACAACGCAGTAGAGAAAGACCAAGCCTAAGGTGGCGCGCACAAGTAAAAGGGGACCTTAACCAACTTGTAGTGCGCAACTGGAGACAGTTAGATAAGGACCGGGCTAACTGGAGAGGCTTGTTGGTTCAGGCCCAGGTTCACCCCGAGCTGTAGCGCCGCCCAAGTAAGTAAGTAGCTAGTAGTAAGTAGTAAATGTGGTAAGTAAATTTTCTTTACATTTTTAAGGTAAAGCTCTGCTTCTTAATAAAACTTCATGAGTTCTGATGTCTAAAGAAGAAAGCTTCAAGATGAATTTAACTCAAGGCAAAGAAGTAATCAGACCATGCTATCCGATTTTTGCTTCAAAAAGGTTATTTTTTAAGGTTAGAACTAGAGCTAAACAGAAGAATTCATGTAATTATGATGTTCTATTCGAAAATTCATTATTTGCATCTCCAGATCGCAGCAACATCTAGAGATTTATTAAGAGAGCCAAGGACTTTCAGCTCAGAATGCGGACTATTCAGTATTGCGAAGCAAATTAATGAATTTGAATTTGAACACCAATGATGAGTGAATAATATGTCTATTGTCAGCACTTCCAGCAGTATAAATGCATAAATGAAGGATGAATAGGACACAGTACAGAAGCTCCTTACGTAGTTAACGAAATCTAAGAAGAAAGCTACCGACAACGCATTGGACGACGCGACGCTCTCGTGAAATGCAGGCACCACATCATCAATCGGGCATTTGGCTGGATTATGGAAATACAACTTAAACATCAGCTCTTTCTGAATCAGATACTTCGAGTACACAGGGCAGGTGTATAAGGCTTAATCTATGTATATTAAGTTTTCCCATCACATCACGCAGACATTATTAATAATATGTGTTAAGGTAGCCCTTCAAGTGTTTTCCTGTAATTGAAGATCGAATGACTGTCTGTACACCGTCTGTCTAAAGCTGTGTTTAAAATATTTTCAGTTCCAGATTCTAAAATTATCCATGGCAAGCATTATGTATTTAGTTTAGGTACAATGGACCTTTTTCTGTCTGGGTGGATAGAAATATGCCTTTGTTCGGCTTTTTTCCCATCGTCCTCATGAATGCTTGAATTGTTTATTGAGACTTTCAAAAATAGAAAATAAATCTGACTTAGGCTCACGGGATACATGAAATTGAAAATAAAAGGTCGCAAAACAGGAAAAAGGATATACAGATGTATGTACATATATACATTATGTTGTAATACTGCTCTGACTTGAGAATGATGGGACAAAATATCCTCATAAGCACTGTTGTGCAGTGAGCGGATGGATATTAGCACATCACTAATAATGTCATGTGTCGGGAAACAGCGAATGTATAAATGTAATGGCAGAGGAGGAGTGAGAAAAATGATGTAAAAGTGGGTTAATATCAACACAGGAAGTGGTAATAAAACGCGGAAAAGTGTGGCAGTGAAGTGTCAGTTAAAGCGTAGAATTTCTGAGAGGAAAACCGTCTTTCATTGCTGCTGGAGGGAGACTTAAAGGGATTCTACAAGCAGGCCTAATACTTTGTTACAATGAAGTAATATTGGAACACCGATGGGAACAATGCGTTATTAGCCCTATTCGGAGATGAATATTTTACTATTGATTGAACAAATGTGTCCTGTTTATGCTTTTAATAACATGCAGTTATCCCATTCCATATCTCATTCCGTCATTGATTTCTTAGATTAAGCTTCGGATTTTTCATCTGGAAGTTTAAAGAAGTCATAATTGATGACTTTTTTTTGATTGTGAAGGATCTATGAGTGTCGGAGTGTCCCTATTAGGAAGTTCCATCATATACATATGTGTATGGACATACATGTACTATTACCCTCCTTTAAAATTCAGAAGTTACAAGTTATCTAAGAACAGCTAGCTCAATATCCTTTCTATTGCTTCAAACAATCCTAATGCAAAAAACAGGTTAAGTAAAAACAAAACCAACCCACCTTATGTGGACGAGGAGAAAGTACTTCTCTCTCTGGCATAAGTTAACGTAAACTTGACCTTCATCATGAGAAGCATGATGCAATATTGACATATGTATTACAAGCCACCTTTTGGAGATGCTTCAGATTTCCCATAACCTACATCCCACATTCCTAAATTTCAATGTTGCACTGAATTGAGGATTATATAATGACGCCAAAGGGTTTAATAATAAATTACGCAACTGAAAGCTTACGACATCTATATTACATGCTGTGCAACTCCAGCCGGAAAAGCGCGATATATGTATGTAGTACCTTAAGTAGGTACCTGGAATGTATAATATAATATTACGAGTGTGTTGATTTATCGCTCCTGGTGTTTGTGGATTAATATAACAAATTACTTACACACATATATGTAAATAAAAAGAGGGTATTTGTGTGCAGTGTTTCATTTAAATTTTAAGGCACATATTCGCATACTATGCGACTTTATTACAGAAGACTAAGTTAGTAGCAATATCCGTTTTAAATCTATCCATAAAAATCATACAGTGGTTGTCACTGAGCAATTGCGAGCCTTGAACTTGTCTCAGAGCTGCACAATGAAAGCAATAACAAAAACAACTTACCGAGAAATCGAGTAAAACAATAGCCGGTCGACTTAAGTCGACTGAATCATTGTAAAGTCTAAGCATTTGACTTTGCCGATATCTCGATGTGAGCTTAGCTTTACATATTCCTTTCACCGCTCGAAATAATACCGGTCTACCAGAGTTGAATTTGACCGCCAACTTCATTTGAATTTATTGCAATTTTTTATGGTTGCTAGTTAAATTTGATTCTAAAATGTGATAAACTTTGGGAAAACTAGACATTTTCTAAATCTAGATTAGCATATTATACCTACCGATTTTTTTGAATTTTTTTTAATAGTAAACTGCAGCAATATTGATTACCATCGTTAGTTTTTATTGCAAGTATGGACAATAATGTAATTTATTAAATTTTCTTTTGTCACATAATTTGAGTTTTTATTAATTTTTAACCTTTTGTTGGCAATGTGTCATATTTGCATAAAAGTGAAATAACTTCGCTTTGAGTCACCTTTGTGGAACGTTTTGTTTTTGTTTCGTGCACTGTTAATGGCGGAGGCTGGGTCAGAAAAAGACTCAAAGCCGGTGGAGTGTGTACAGGTGTGTCGCTTGGAGTCCCCTGGTTTAAGCGCGGGTTAAGTAATATTAATTGATATTCGATATTTTGTACGCTTCCTTAAAGTTTGTTACAGAAATAGAATGCTGTAAGAATGGAATTCGAATATGGTGCAGAATTTATATCAATTTTAGAGGATATTTTAAGGACACATAATAACGGTGAGAATGTGAACGTTTCCGCATTGCTTACGGAACTTTCAACTTTGATAACAAATACAGGGTGTCAGAGGAATACGGGTAGAAAGAAAAATAAAAACTGAGTTCGATTTGTTTTCATGTTAGGTTAGGTTAGGTGTCCGCGAACAGAGCGCAGACTCACATAGCCCAAGGATAGGTCCATTGTGATATCACAAGAATGTAAGCTTTCCCCAGAGACCGCCGATTGGACCTCTTTATGAATCGTTGGAGGCATCTGACTTGTATATTAGGCCGGTCGCCTAGGTTGGAAGAAGATTGTACTTCTGAGTGAAGCTTCCTACTAATGGAGAGGGCTCAGCAACTGCTTTGTCCTTATAGCTCCTGCAGAAGTAATCTGAGAAGAGACAAAGCTTTTTGGCATGTCTACAAATGAGACTGATTATTTGTGAAACAGCATTGACTCCATTCGATCATGCATGTATTTTTGCATGTAAACGCGGATCAAAAGATTGAGTTTGACAGATAGAGAAAAAAGAGTTAGAGGAGTAGTGTAGAGATAGAAAAACAAGCGTCAAACTCAATCCTTTTTCGATTCGATTGTAACTCCCTCCCTCAATCCGGTTACAGCCAAGACCTAGATCGAAACGCAATCCGTTTTCAATCCGTTCTCTCAATCCGGTCATATAAGCTTGGTAATCGATATGCATTGTTCATCGCATCTAGCTCAAGCAATAGTTCATCTGGGACGAGATTCATGCCGCGATTAGTTTTCTCCGGTAGAATCGGTAAAGTGGTGCCATATCTGGCGAATTCGTCGGCTACGTATGTTGTAAATGCAGATATTTAATTCGAAAATATTTAAGGATCCAGATGGCATAAATACATATGTACATATATACAACGGTGAAGTGTTCTCAATTAAGAAATGTGTTTCACATAAAAAAACTTAAAGAAATACGAGTATGTATAAGAAATTGGAACTCTATTCAGCCTAAAATAACGCGATTTAGTTTCATGCCCGTAGTCTTGGCACTCACTGTATGTATTAATTTGAGGTTTTTGATCTTCAGAAAAAGGAGACCATTATCTGGTACCACGCTGTCTCACCCAGAATTTTAATGATATTATCGCTTTGATAGCAGATACCAAGATGTTTTATAAATTTTCCTTCAAAATTAATAAAAATAAAACCGTCATCTAAGTACTGCTTTAAGAGACATCAAGTAATTGAGGTTGTTTTCCTTAAGTATATAACTGCTTAAGCCGGTCTTTTCTTTAGTTTACTTTTGACTTTCTCATCTAAAGGGAAAGTACACGTGATTTTTTCGGTTTGGAACTTTCGATCTCGAGATTTCAGGAAGCTTGGACAGAGTTGTATATATATTTTGGATTTCACTGTGTTATCTAAAGGATGACAAGGCCGTAGGGTCGGAGGGAATGCGCTCGGAGTTTCACGAGTACGATACTAATTTGCTTCACGGCAAACTGGCCTACTTGTTAAGCACCATTATGGAGTATGGTGGGGCATACAGCGGTTTGAGGAATTCCTAATTTTTCCCAATTTTAAAAATAGGTGTTCATTGGATCCGGTAAATTATAGTGCATCCTATACAATTTTAACTACAATTCTCCGAAGAGAATTGAATGCACGGATATGTTCAAATAATCTACTAAAGGAATTTCAAACTGATGTTAGGCCGGGTTACTCAATAACGTATCACATAATTGTCCTTAGCAGTTTAGTGTCTATCTTTACACAAAATAGGAAGCTCCACGCATTTTTTATTAACTTTAATAACTTTGACTCGAAGGACAGTCAAGATCTGTGCTTGCCAGTTGGTGTACGAGGGTTGGTCAATTAGTCCCTGAAACTTGAAATGAGAAACATTCTTTTCGGCAGAAAAACGTCAAAGCCTTGGTTCAGATGAGCTTGTGTTGTTTGAGCATTTTCCGGAGGCTCTTTAGCTCATGGTCAATCATTTACACCAGATTGTGGAGATTAGTGGTTAAATTATAAATATGGCAACTTACAGTCTGCCGCGTAAAACGGTTCTTAAAGCTATGCAAACTAGAAAGGTTGGTTTAGAGATTGACTGCAATTGGCTAACTGAAAACCTAAGTCATATGGGCCAATTATGAAGCTGGAGGAACAAATTAGAAGAATAGATGAGGAGAAGTCACCCGACTCGCTACAAAGGGCAACATAGAAACGACTCATTTAGAGGCACTGTTGAGGTTATCGCACAGAGGGCTTAGGCACCTTATGCAAGATTTCTGTGTAGAGTAAGGAGACAGATGTTTGGAGTCATGTCTTGACCGAGGATCAAAAGATAACTACTCAACGCGACTGATGTTAATGTATTATACTAGCATTGAAAAATAAAAATAAAAAAGCTGACACGGCAGTGCCATGCAATTATGATTTTGTTAAAATTATTTGTTTTTGTGGAAAATTAAATCTGTCTATCTATCGAACAGCTAAGATTGTTTCAAAGACGAAAGTGACGGGATTATAATCACGTTCTACGAAAGGGTGGCAATGGCTCTAATTGAAATCGAACCTGCAATGAAGCACGCTTCTATTGCGTATTCACCTTTATTCAATGCCAATCGGTCATAGTATAGCTAAGGCAATATTTAGAATAGTTTTCCGTCTTTTTTACATTTTTTCAAGTTCTTTTCTTTGAATAGCGGATAATGTCAATCAAACTACTTATTACTGGTGAATGCAATTAATATTGGGATTTCCAATTTCTTATCCGTTTGCGTTACGAGTACTTGTACATTTAAATTATGCGTTCATTGCTCTGTTTATGCTACGCGGATATTTACGGTAAGCGTTACGCATGGTATTACCGGCATCGACGGATACAAATACTAATGGCTTTTAACACCGGTGATCTTGAACAAATAATTATTGTGGGTACTTGGTGTTGTTGAGTGCCGAGTCGTTTTCTTGGTGCTTAATTATTATAACAAGTGAACCGAACGAGATTAAAAAGTCAACGATATCCCGCCTTTGATTTGAACGAATTTGCAATTTGTTTTACAAACAAAGGGATAATCTGTTCAGGTGTTTCGATCTAGTAAATCGAGAATAGTTTATGACTGATTACGTACATTGTGTACTGACCGATTGTCTGCCATATGGCACGTAGCCGTAGACACTTTGACGCCTATATGCCTTAGGATTTAAATACTTTCAGAAAAATCGAGTTAATGATCAACATGTTGTTGTTTGTTTTAAAAATAAAACTATAAAGCATCTCTCTAATGGAGGGAACGAGTTATTTCTTTTTTTAGCTTAACCTCAGGGGCAGTTCTAATGGCAAAAAAAACCAAGCTGCAAATTAATGAATTACATAAAGCCAAGTATTGCAAGTACAAATACACTTCACTTTTTCCAATTAGAATTAAAATCGCATGAGCATACATACTCGTACGAGTTGTATGTTGTTTACAATGTAAAATGGTTAACAGTAGTTCCAGAACCAAATAGAATGATTGAGTTAAATTGAGTTTCCACTGGAGTTAAGAGCCCATAATAAAATGATTGATGCTCGTTGAAATGTGCCGGGTTATGTCATTTCGGCTTTCAAAAGGATTTGCCGGTCTTTATATATCCGTATGATTGTTAGTCTATGATGCTTGTTTATAAAAACTATTTTTAGTAATTAACAAAGATAAACATCTCTCCATACATACATATGAAGTTTTATTAGCATAACTATTGAGTGGACTGTGTTGTGTATGCTGTAATATTGGGCGACATTGCATCAGGAATTGTTGGAGAAGTTCACTAGTGACGCTTCCCAGCAGGAAGACGTTATAATTTTTTGAATAGATTGTTTAATTCTCATAGAAATAGTTATAGTAACACTAATTAAGTGTTTTATTATGGCTTACGAAATAACAATAAATTTTATGAAATTCTCTTGGTATTGACCATTTTATAGGGTGCTTTTTTTTTGACTGGCTGATTATTATACCAATAAGAGATCATTGCGTCCACAAAGAAGTAAATTTTCCTTAAGTATGAAATCGATTCTGACAATGGATTGTGTAGTTTTCAATACGGCTTACTTAGGTAAGGTGCTCTACATTTCGAGGTGGACGCGGGCATCAACCAACAAGTGTTTCCAGCCTCTAGTTTTATACGCTAAGTTGGTTGAGGTCCACTTCCCTTTTTCCTACGCCTTCTGAGTCGCGATTTTCGTCTACTGCGCCGTCCCTCTTGGGTGTATTCGAAGATTTTTCGGATTGAAGCATTGGTGATCTTGCGCCCTACATGATCCAGCCATTTCAATCGTTGGATCTTCACTCGTCTAGCTAAGTCGATGTCAATATACAGACCGAAAAATTCATCGTTGAATCGCCTTCTTCGACCTCATCCACTTTTGACAAAGTTCCTGCTTCTGCGCCATAGAGCAGGACTGGGAAAATTAAGGTCTTATACTACTAAATGATCACTTTTATTGTTCGAGAGCGGGATTTGCTGTTTTAAAACCTACCGTAGTGTGAATGTTAGGTCGATGGTGGCTTTTCCTGAGGGTCGCGGTCGGGGCAAACAAAGCTATAGTACCATTCATCCGGCATACTTTCATCCGACCATATTTTACAGATGAATTTTTGCACCCTTTAGATATGTTTATATTCACTTGTTGGTCTACATCGTGTGGGTTGAATTGTTTATTCTGCCTGAGAACGAGATTCGATTCGTTGAACCGTTATATCTAAGTCTGTAGTGGGCGCCGTAGCTCATGTGGTTAGTGTGTTGGATCGCTGAGCGTGAGGTTCGAAGTTCGAATCCTAGAAAACACCAAAAAGTCTGACAATGTCTGACAAACGTCTGAGAGTAATAACTAATAAGCTAAACTGCAGGTCCCTTCCATTTGTGTGCAAAATATAACATGCACAACACGAATGGTAGCGTGAAGCTAGGCATTGGACCACATACTGTCCGTTGGGCCAAGATTTTTTTTTTTGTAGAAATAGTTTTTTATATCCTTACCATCGTCTGTATTTCTAATATGACGTCTTTAAAAGCTTTGGTTTGGGTTTTGTAGTCTCGACTTGTTTCATAGAAAAAGAACAACTAGTGGGAAATATCTCTGCAAGGGTAACGGTGATGAGGAAGTCTATGAAAAACAAAGAAGCCTCAAGCCAGGCCTTTACTACTTAACATAAAGATTCCTTGGCAGACACTTTTCCAGGATATTAATGAAATATCCGACAAGCCAGTCACCGACATTTCAATACATTCGCAGGATGATTTGCATTCCAAGCACAGAAAATTACATGAACTTTTTATACATTCCGAACATCACCAATTCGCTGTCGGATTTCTGGCAATGTAATGGTGCATTTGGCAAGACATGAGGCTTATAATGGGTCCTTTGCATCCATACAATTGTTTGGTATCAAGATCTCTCTGAATTTATTCGGTAGAATAAATTTATTGTGTTTTCTTCTGGGTGTAAGTCACACTGGAATCCAGGGAAAGGAAATTTCCGATAAACTTGAGCAGGATCAGAAGAACTTTTCTCAGGACCCGAACCGGCGTTGGGTTCGACTTTACTGGATTCAGATAGACAAAGCGTATAACAGTGTATAAAATCCGTGGCTTACATATCTTCTCTCCCTCAGGAGAATTGACTGAAAATAAAATTTAAAGTGCTTTTCCGACAATTACCTTTTCAGGGGTAGTAGTTATCGCATGCGCACTTTATTTTTGTCCAGAACGTTGTGTGATTTATCGTCCTTGCAGTTGTGTCTTTGGTTTATGTCAGTTTTTAGGATATGTCAATAAAGCAGCAACAATTTATGGCTTGGAGAATAACTTAATTCAAGGCATTCAAAATATAGTAATTTGGACCGGCCCCTGCACACGAACGCATGGAGGCTATTTGAATGAGATTAGTTTTAAAAGTACGCATGCAATGCTTCTAATTTAATTTCGAAAATCAAGCACCTTTATTGAAAGACTAATTTAGCAGACACAACACAAATGGCTGCCGGTTGTAGGCTCTAAGCGCGCGACGTGCTGCTATAAACGTTCTAAAGACGATATACAGCCGCTCGTTTGATAAATTTTATAAGCTCCAGTCGAAGGAGTAGCAAACTTGCAAAGGTGGCAATTCCATTTCAGAGTGCTCTACCTCTCTACGCTCGTAAAAATCTGTAAAAAGCGACTGGATGACATCTCAGCGGCGAATGCGGTGACCCTGTGTTGGGTACCTGGCCACACGGATGTCTCCGGTAACGAAAAAGCGGACGAACTAGCCAGAGAAGGGTCGCTTATGAACTCCTCACGGGCCCTCTCAGAGGCCAGTATACTGCTCAGTACACTGGAAAGGGAAATAGACATCGAGGCCAAAGATGAGGCCAATAAACGCTGGTACCGATTAGATACATGCGCAACAGCCAAATCATTATGGCCAATCTTCGACAAAAAGAGACCTATCAATCTTATGTAACTAAGTCGAAGGGATATACGAATAGCTGTTGGCGTCGTGACAGGACACTATGTGATAGGTAATCACGCAGCACGGCTAAGATTACCGCACAACGACTACTGTAGCAGCTGCAGGGACGAAAAGGAAATAGACTCCGCCCGTCACCTCCTTTGTGAATGTCCAGCGCTGGCCACTAAAAAAAGACGTGCTCTTGGCAGTTCCTTTTTTTCAGAACTGGACGAGTTAGGTAACATTGAGCTAAGCAAACAAACATTTAACTTAGCGGTCGATAATTGATTTAGGTTCCCAGGGTTTTTAAATATTGGGCGCAATGGACTCCTAGTGGTCTAAGTGAGCCGTTGACAATCCTGTCAACAAGGGCACCCATTTACCTAACCTAACCATTCACCTGGCATATCAACTTGTGCAAACATGTCTTTAGCTTGGGACTAGTGACATCTAGTATATCTCTGAGTACACGAGGGTGGAAAAAGCCATGAGTACTTCCTCTGTGATTGCCCCGTACCGACCAAATAATTGGGATGACAAATTCTGTCTGGTCTGTACTCTCATACGGTTACAATCCACTTTCACTTCACGCATAAATTACTTTCCACTTACCCCCTACCTAACCTTCTCTTAACAGAGGGGAAAACAACGGCCTCGAATATTGGTCTACGTGACGAGGTGCTTACCCTCACCCTCTATAAAAAAAAATATGAACTTAAATATTTGCATTTACAAATAACCGATGAATAAATAATTATGAAGGCATTTTTTGCTCTAACAAAATTTTGAAAATGACTATTAATTCACACTGTGAATCATTTTAAATTCATACACATGTCTACAAACGTGAATCGTAGAATTTGCTAGCCTGTTCTGCGAAAGCTCAAGAATGGCAAATCAATTCGGAAGGTTTTAATGTATCATGAAATATTTATCCTCACACCTACTTTTTATAAGATGTCAAAACCATAAAACTTGTCTAAAAATAATTTGAAAGTGCTTAAGATGTTAAGTCATCGTGATCATATAAAAACAAGTATTTGGCGAAACATCTGCGCGCTGGCTGGTGTCGTTATTTGTGTTTAATTCGGAACCTGGGTAGAAAAAGTCCTTAACTACTACAAAATTGTAACTATTCATTGTGAGGATTTATGCTAGGGATCAGAGTTGCGTATCCTTTCTGGATGACAGCAGTAGTTTGTCTTCGCCCCGTTTACCTCCAGACCCATTTTTGCCGCTTGTTTTGACGCTGACATCCCGCTGTGTTTTTGCCACAAGTTTTTGGACAGACTTGAAATCATGAAGCTAGTAGTGGCGTCGCGTCGGAGTTTCATACAATCTTTTTAAGAATGATGGTGAAAAGGTCACAGAGGCATTGCGTCGCTTTGTCTAAAATTTCCCTTTGAAATTTCATACAGAACACTAGAGTTGTCTTTCGTATCTATTTTGTATCTAGACCTCCTCATGGAAAAATAGCCTTGTGAATGTTATGATACGGGAAACGACGGATTCCATGGCACTTTCTGGATGGTGGTGATTACTGCTAATCTGTTCGGACCTCGAACATTGCAAATCCGAAGATCATTGTTCTTTTTCCGTATGCTAGGATTGTCAACGTTGAAATCATTATTGTCCGAGGTTTGCATGCGTGAGTTGGTAGTAACGCATTTTTGACTCGCTTCCTTTTTCTCAAGCATGGAAAATTCCTTCGAACTCTCTGAATACCGGTAATAGTGATCTCTGGATCAGCTGCAAGTGCAGGCGAACAAACGTTGCATTTGAAGATACGCACAGGGATTGAGATCATTGCTCTTATATGGGACTTAGTGTTGCCTGTTGCTTAGCTACACCATTTTTTTTAATAGCTTAATATTTCCTTCTAAAAGTTCGATTCGTAAAGCGTGTATAAATTTAATTTCGTAGTATTTGTTTTCAACATTTATTTGCAAAACGTGCACCCAGTGTAGGTACATCGAACTTTGCCCGAATTCGTGTTTCTTTTCGTAAAAGTTCAGATCGTTTTAGGAGTAGATACCTTAACAACCCCCGAAACGACATTGCTTCATTCTCACCTGAAATCTCTATATTCTACCTTTAAAATAATTTCCTTGATCTCATATGTATGCACGCAAATAATTTATAATTTATTGAGTATCCGATTGATCTGTAGAATCCACTATGCATCTACCGGCATGTACGAGTGAGTAGATATGTACATACATAAGTGCTGATCATTGATTCTATAGGTAATCAAATTTATATGGAACATTATATCTAACTACAGATTACTTAATATATCTTTATGCCCAATTAAATAAATTATTCCAAACAATATTGGATGAGCAGATTAGGCGCTTAATTATATGAATGGTTGTTATTGATACTAAATTATTATAATTTATACACCATTACATGATTAAGGAAACAATTTATGTAAATCGGATATTTAATGGATTCATTTCTAAAAAAAACATTCTTCAAATAAAATGATTTTAAATCTTTGGAGATTTTTCGTAACAGTACAAGGTCTATCGTTAGTAAAGTTTTTTTATTTATAAACTTTGGTTGCCATGACAAAATGGCACTACGGCTAAAAATTCTTTATACGGACGTATGTACATGTAACTGTTGTCTTACAAAACAGAACCCTTTAGACACCTCCAAGGGCTCTAACAAAACAGAACATATGAATATTCTTAGCAAAATTCCGGCAGTATGTATTCCTGACTTTATGCACAAGAAAAAAATAGATCCCTGGTTACAAAGGAATCGTTGACAATGAGAGTTTTGATGAACCAGACAAATCTGGCTACCAATCCAAGATCATAGGCCCTCTAACTAAAGATTGAAAGATATTGCAACGAACTTGATTTTAGCCAGGACACACCTAACACAAATGTCAATAAAAAATCGCACAAGGGATAAAACAAATGATCACTCTGAAGGTCGCAGTACTTCTGGAGTACTCACTCACCGAACTCTATTCTTAAAAAAAGGCCTGGAAAATGCCTCTTCCGTATAAATGCTTGTTACACATCGACTATCTGGAAAATCTATTCTCTGAAAACTGTATGATAAAATGCCCTATTGGGTATCTAATATCTACGACCACCCAATTCATTTGAAATACTTATTACAAATAAAGAGATTGCGAGTCTATTCCTGAGAATGAGTCAGAAATGCACCTTAACAACTGTCTCAAAATAAACTCAAACTGACTGTAAAACAGGTCCAACAGATAATTATAGAACTGGTCCAGAGGTACATACATGTGCCTAACGTGTATTAAAATCAATAAAATGTAGACGCAGTGACGTATGATGAAAGTCCCATCGAAATGACGGTCAAAAATTACACAGATAAATACGTAGGTCTGCTCGTACGTCTGGCAATTTTTGACACAAATCTCGAGATTCATTCATTAGCATAAAGACGTAATCATTAATATAACAAGTCAACAAACCAAGGGGGCTTACCATTCTATTGATAAATCTTTATGAGTCGTTCTCAGTAGAATAGATTCTTCTTAGAACATTGTGTGCATGCGTGTGTATGGAAGTTAATATTAAAATTAATTCGTTAGTCATAAGATGTTCGCCAGAATCTAGACTAAAAGACTTCAGTCAGCACCACGAAGGGTTTTCTGTACCAAATATCTTTGTATCTTGATTAATGTTTAAAATTGCGGGAAAATTTTCGTTTCAATAAAGAGGATCATATGACGATGAAATATAAAAAAAATACAAAAATCCCCAGATTCTTCCTAAAGTCTCGCGCCATCAGTCTTGTGACAGAAGGTGGTTTCGGAAATGATGTAGATTAAAAGTAAAAATTCCCATGAAATACTTTTTTACTCCCGTGAAGTTCTTCTGAACTGTGGACGAAGTTTTTTCCCCGAGAAAGGTAGAAAAAGAAAAATTTAATTATTAGCTGCACAGCTATGTGAATGCAAATGAGTCGAGTTATAAAATTTCCGTGGAAATTGATTGAGAACCACTAAAATGAAAAAGGTGCGGTAATTAGTAATGTGAATTACGGCTGAAGACGAGTGTGTATCATAATTCACCTGCCTCAGCATAATTTATTTGATTTGTTGGTTAGTTCAGGACTTTATCTGACAAATATTTGACCGAATAGAAAATAGAGGACAATGAATGTCACCCAATCCTTGGATCAGAACAAGCGACCTACAAAGCAAAGCTGCGAAAAGGATCAGAGCTGTTCGAAAAACTCTACAATAAGAGAAAGCTTTTAATAAGAAAACTGGATTTTTGAACATCTGGTTTGGTTTTAAATTGGATTTCGCTACGTTTCCGTTCAATCACAATCACAGTTTGACAGGTAATAATTATGTCATTTGGTGACAATTGTGTCTGTTACGTTTCATTTTAATACGTCAACTACGGAGTTGCCTCAATTTTGTACGTAAGTTCGTCTACTGACCCACAACATGATTGGTGTTGTCTTTTTGTCCACTTTTGATGAATTTTGTATACTACAACAGATGATGGAAAGAAGATTAAAAAAAGCTATCTATGTTTTAAAAGCTGCCAATGGTAACGTTTATAGAGGTGACTGTTGTGTAGATATAGACTCAGTACTAGCGCTCCCTCTCAAGCTGAAAACCTTTGTAAGTAGGTATCTACGCATCGTCTTGAAGATATTCTGCCTGAACTGTATCTCGAACAGCTTTTAAGGAGAATGGACCAAAAACCTATCGACATCACAATGAGACTTATGGCACGAAGAAAATTCTATTGCAAAAGATGCCATGCAATGGAATCCACCAACCCAAGCTGCAAGACAAGTGGGTCGCCGGCGTAGACCAGTGGAGGGGGAAGCAAGGTCTCTGGGAATGAGTTAGACAGAGCTGAAACACGTTGAAGGAACCCGCGAAAATGGGGTGCAGGGATTAAAGGAACTATTCAAGCTTTAAATACCTTTGAAACAGAGAAGTAATTTTGAAGTTTTCTTTTCAGTTTTTTGGGCGTACTTAAAAAAAGGATTTTCTGAAAATCCTGATACTGATCAACGAATAAGTTTGCAATTTACTCTTTCTTTTCTGAACTCTGAGATACAATTCTAAAAGGTATTTATATCAGTGTAAGAGATTACTTGGCATCGGATAACATAATTAGATTCTTCAGAAGCCAAAGTAAGTTCACTGCTTTGAAACTATCTTACTAGTTAAACGCTTTCACGTTGAACCATCTTCGATAGGGTCACTTGACATCTGATTGCGTGTTTGTTTACAGGTTATCTGAGTTCTATTACCGCACACACTCATAGCGTTTTCTTCCTAAAATGTTTAATTGAAATCAAGATTGATTTTAAGTTGCATTTGCACATCTCTAGACTATGCAGGCCTACGTGCCTACGTGCCTTTCTTTGAAGACCACACATTTGAAATATATTGGGGTTTTACGAGATCGAGATGTTAATCTGTGGAAAATTCTGACAAACCGCAATTAGCAAAACAAACAGCACGGGGACTTAAATCTCCTCTGTCTATGTTACTGATCAACAAAATTCTAATAAAATTTATCTTTTTATTGAGTTTTATGGTATTAACTGTCCACGTATATGCTAATCACGTTGTGGTTACAAATTAAGATAAATTCCAATTGGTAGACATGTTGATTGAAAGACTTTTTTCTTAGCCACAAAGGAACTTAATTAACGGGAATTCGTGGTAGATCTTATTCCGTAGAGAATAATAATCAAAGTAGAGCTTACCAAACTTCCAAAATCTAGATAATAACTACGTTATCTAGATTTAATAACAGATTTAGAGTTGTATTGCTCAAATATTCTTCGTCTTTTTCTTTACAGCTCATGATGAGCTTGAGTCTTCTTCACTGCGTCCTCCAAACAGACCTATCGTACATATTTACATATGTGGTTTCACGTTAGTTTCAGGCATTTCATCTTCAGGTATCGCCATCTAGATCTAGTTCTCCTAAGACAAATCACATGAGCAATATCTTGAGATACCGACATTTTTTACGACCTTTGCTACGCCTTGAATGCATTTGGTGTCATATCTAGGTGACAGTGATCACACGTACAACAGTACAGCACTTGATCTGATTAAGGGAAAGTCCTTGCCATTGATTTTCCTAAATTAAAGGAGTTTATTTAAAATAAGTTTCAAAACGAAAGCTTCCTCGAGGTCTGTCAACGATTCTGTAAAGGGTGCTCGCTTCGGGAGCACACTAAAATGAGTTCTTTGTCAAAAGTGAATTGGAATCGTCATGCAGATTGGTATTACTTGCGTCTGACCATTGCTCTAAAAAATACCTGAGAACTACTTCTACTAGAGATCTGTGGTGTAACGTGGCTTTAGGTAAAGTTAAATTGAAAGTTTTCATAGAATCTTCCTAATTTGTTTAACACTTTGTCTATAGTCTTACATTTGAGAGCCCACACTGAAGCTGTCTTGTAATTTTGCTAAACGATGTAACATATTAGCATACGACTTCTGCTTGTGGAAGGCCCGTCTCTAAGATCAGCCCAACGAAATGATGTGGAGCTGTAATTTGTGCACGGTGGTATCATTTAATATCGCTAAGTTGAAACTTTGTGCTGAGGTTACGCCTTTGTTGGTGAATTTACTTCAATTAAAAGTATTTGATCTGAAAAAGCAAGGTTATTGGAAGATTGCATGAATATAGCAAAATGGCGGCCACGCGAAAGTTGATAATTTTTCAATGCATTGAAGTTTCGATTATCAACTTATCAACTTTCCCACAGGCACCATTTTGCTATATTCGTCAAATTTCACCTCCCTTTTCCATATATGTACATATGTATACATATATGTAAGAAGGTAAGATCATCTCTTATACGAGTATGTGTACGAGCATCTGTACTAGGTCAAAAGTCACAGTAGGGGCTTAAGTTGAAGTTGGACATTGTTTTAAAGAAACTGGTAATAAGCCACTTATTTCCTAGTACATGAGAAAAACATTCACTTCATTTCAACAACAATTGCAGATACTATATTTTACATCTGGGGTGTAGCTCATACACATACACTTATGTATGCACGTCATCCGTTTCCATACATCATAAGTAACTGTGCCTATGTCTGTATGAAGGGGCTAATTTCGGAAACTATTGGACTGATTTTAATGCGGTCTTCATAGTCGTATAGTTTATTCCTTGATGAAGAGTTATGAAACCGAAAGTTGTGTCTTCATGGCTTGAGTAAGAATATATCCAGTACTTGAAAAAGTACAGATTACAAAAACAAAATACAAATATCTGCCGCAACAGACCGTATGTGGCCCGAAGCCTAGATTCTCGCGACCATTCGTGTTGTGCGTGCTATATTTTTTCGCACAAATGAAGGTTTTCTTATAACAGCAATTATATTTGTCAAACATTCGTCAGAGGTGGAACTAGGAAAATTCGAGATTCGAGATCTTCCCCTTCCAACGCACTAACCAATAAGCCACAGCACTTACAAAAAAATTATAGATTGCATGGATTACTCGTAAATGCCATCTCGCTTACCGGGAAGATTATACACTTCTTCAAGTTAAATTCTTCAACCAAATTATTTTTATGACTCCAAAAAGGTGAAACTTCCGGGTTAAGCTCATGGTGTGAACGCTCGAACATCCCCCGTGCTGGTACACTGTCCTGTTGTGGATGGAGAGGGGAAAAAAATCGTGCGGTGAGCTAGAGAATAATTGCTTCTCACTCAAGATTAACTTGCGATGACAAAATTATAGAGAGATACGGATCTCTGCAAAAAAAGACAGTGCACTCTGTGACTACTTCGGAGTTCTAAAAAAATTGAAAACAATCCAATAGTTCTAATGGGTCCGCATTATACTTATGCAACTTATAAAATCAAAGGTATTCAAGGTTACTGACCAAGTTTGCGCTCTGTTCGTAGCACCTTTCATCCTAAGTGTTTTTCCTGTCGCCCTCTTTAATTACTAGTTTTATTGGGTAATCCGATTCGCTACCTACAGAGCACTCAATTGGAGCAGCAGCGCAATTAAAACAGAAGCGTTAAAAATTCCTTGGCTTAACCTAAATACATTCACTGGAAACGCAACAGGTGTTAATTGTGCTGCAAGCAATAATATTGATACTCTCCGACTATGCAAACAAGACAATCAACATTGCAAAGCCAAAGAATAGCGTCCAACAGATGGGACTAACTTAAAAAAAAAAAACAGATAAAACCTGTCAACAAAATTGCCGAAAAGCATATGAAACATGAATTCGTTAACAACATCTGTTCTAAGTTAGCAACGACCAAGGGCTTAAATCTCGTTTTCCGGTCTACGATAAAGCTTGGTCACGCGTGAGCCATTAAAGATTAGATAGCAATTAAAGCAAGGAACTAGTATCGAAACCTGTAAAGTAATGTTTATTAACATTCTCAACGGAAAAAATTGGTTATTCTAAACCTAAGGCTAATGCATTTGAGTCATTCACTTATAAGTTGCAGCTCACATGCGTAATATCATCTTGATATACAACTATCACCTGACTTCACTTATAAAAAAGAAAGGTAGCTGCTGCTCTGCTACATTTTTTTTTTTAAATCTCCAATTGCGGCAATTTCCACTGTTCGAAAGTGCAATAAAGATTTTTATAATTACTTACGCGAAATCCCATACTTAGTCATTGACATTGCACGTACTTCCCTGTAGTGCGGTCTACCATTCGTTTGTCTCACGCAACCAATACCCTTCCTCATAAAATTTTATTTCCAGTGGTTTTGGCTTCTTTTCTCTAAAACAATAGATACACTTAACGACGAGTAATAATAATTCTTTCTGTTAACTTATTGTAATGAATTAGTGAGGCGAAACGACCCTAAACTATTTTTTATTTCCGAACTCGTTTGTTAATTGGAAAATCCATTCCCTACTACATGGCAGCGGTAGCGGCGGCGCCGCGATTTTATGCTAGTTCTAAGAACTTGCGTACGCTGGTTAGTTGGCTCTATAGTATGGCCTTACCAAAAACAAATCGGCAAACAGCAAACGGCAAACCACTTTCAAAATGAAAACTTGCCTCCATTATCATGACCACAAAACATTCTCACTCAGCAGATACAAAATTGAATGAAATCCCAGAGAAACAAACAAAAGAAGCAATATGACGCTCGCAACTGTGTGACGAAAACTTGATTTGCTTTGGTTTAACGTTTTACCCAACACCACAAGGTGATCCCCTGATGAGTCGTCGCCTCTTAAAACGAAAGACATTATCACTTCGTTTCTTTTTTGCCTGCGAAAATCTGATTCTTGGGTTTGGGTCAATCTAGACTTCGGTCGGGGTCTTTCCGAAATGAGCCAGCCGGTGTGGAGAAATCCACAGGCCTGAGGTGCATATAATAATTTTTTATTTGCTCGCCAAGTGAATCCCCCATTCACGAAACCACCTACTGTATGGAGCACTGCAGGCAGGTCAACGCATGGAATCCAGGTGATGCGATGCTGTAGCTGTTGCGTGGACACCATAAGCACGAGGCAACTGTTCAACGTTTATTCGTACTACGTACACATACTCGCCAGTCGCCGGCTGTCGAAGGGGTTTCCCGAATCTCGAATCTCGAATCTCATTCGCAGAAGTGACTTGACGATGGGAAATTTTTACCCTCAGGGAGATAAATCGATTAACTTGTCATAAAGCGTTCGTAGTGTATCTGACAGATTTCGAAAAGCTCAAGTGTGTGGTGATTCAACGATTATACTAATAATCGTTAACATCGATATTATCGTACATAGTGTGGCTATCGTCTTTCGCAGCAGTAGCACCAATAAAACAGGTGTCAAGCTACGGCTATTGAAGTCCACTCAACCCACTACTGTATGAAGTGGGTTTATGTTGGGGCTGGAGCTGGAGCTGGGGCTGGGGTATTACCCACATACTCGTACTTGTGTCATGTGGGTGCGTTTTTGCATATTCCAGATGTGCGTGTGTCTTTGTGTGTATGCATAGGACACACGCCTCTTATTCCTCTTTTGGTCAAGTGGACAGAAATGTCAATGACAGAATTTGGTTTTTCAGTTCTGTCCTTTTTTGTTGTTGCAATTGGCGGTGACACATGAACTCGTTGAAACTGCATACAGGGGGATTTTTAGTGAAATGTGAAATCGATAAAAATGAATATTTTTATTTATAAAATGAAAAACGAAAAATCTCTCAACAGCTGTTACCTGTGATGTGGGGCGTTTTTATGTCTGTTCAATGGCATGGTGGTGTAAATAAAAAAACGTTGATGGCTTTTGGAGGCTTGTCGTTTAGGAATATACATAAATCGTTCAGGAAGTGAATCTTGAACGGTGGTCTTTTTTTTTATTGAGGCCAAAAGAGAATGCTAATTATTTTAGTTTTGAAATTGTTTTTTTTTTTTTCATTTGATTATTTAATAGAAATAAAATTATTGTCTTTTTTAAGCGAGATGTAGTTTTCTTTGTTATGAGTATACGCACGGGTTTGGGTCCTACATTCAGGCATGATGGTTGTATTTTCCTTTTATTACATTAAGCAAGATAGTCGTGTGGCGTTGTAAATTCGAAGGTTATTGGGAAGATTAAGGGCATGACTTGCAACTTATACACTAACGATCACATGGAGCATAACATCTGTGTCAAAATAGTCCTTCGTCTTTGAAATATCGCCATGTACCAAAGTGTACCTTAACGTATATCTCATCTCAAGGCACACGTATCTGTCTTGTTTCTCTGAGGATTGTAGGATTGGCGAAGTTTGCGGCCCTCTTTTTATGAAATTTTCGCCCCATTTTAACCACCCCACACTTACTCGATGTGCAATATCGTCATCATGACATTCTGATTGATCTCAAGTATTTAAATTTGTCTCATTTTGGGATGATTACTCCTTCCAACAGAATATTCAGGGCCCCATCTTGCATGACATTGAAAAGTAAGGGACTTTGGCAAGCGCTCTGGTGCACTCCTATTTTATCGTCGAATATCACGATTATTCCTGCGGAACGCTTTGCTTTAGAGAATCAAAAGAAATTCTCTAAAGTTCGATGGTACTTTAATAATAATTCAAATTTTCCCATGTAGAAGCATACATAGTGCTAATTTTAAAAATCGAAGCCCTAAATCGCACCGTGCCACTTAAGCCAATTGGAAAAAAATTGTTTCTGAACTAGCTTGTAACGCCTAAAAAAAGTATAGTTTTAGGTCATAGTGTTACATAAATTACATAGGTTATATATACATCAAATCATTTTACGCGATTTTTGCTTTAGTAACAGTTGTCTGATTAGAACTCGGTAAGCAAAATATTGGTCTAGAAATAAAACGATTTTGCTAAAATTTAATGGTGCTTGATATTTTGTGGATTTTGTGGAGCGAATTGTATAAACAAATTAAAGACCGTTCTTTCCAAGTGCAAATTTCGAACTGAATACTTTATTTGCTAAAACAAAATTTTTCACGTTGCACGAACGCTATCATACGGTGGGAACAGACCCATCGTCAGCGTTTTGTGGCTGTTGATCGAAGCCGCATTCTTTGTTCCCAAATATATTATTTTTCGATTATGATCACGGTTACATCCCGTGCCTTAATGTATATTTATACCTACATAACTAGCGTTAGGAGTTACTAAAAAAAGACAGGATAATCAAAATAAGTTCGAAATTCTGGCATAAAAAAAAATGTTTCATAATATTCATATGGCTTAGATATTATGTCCTTGCATGACTAGGGCCTTTTTTTAAATTACGAGGTATAAGTTGTGCGATTGAAGTTTCTATACGCTCCAAATTCTGATTTAGAAATTCATTCAAAATTAGCTCGAAAATGATTGTATTTTTTTTTCGATTGGCTTGAGTGACACATCTAAGAATTTTCCCTTCTTATTTTTAATCAATGGACTTTATTCCACTACAACACACTTATTGGTGTTTAATTTAATTAATTAGTGTTAATTTGTTTATGATTATTAATTGCTAGGTATAGCTGCTGAAATGCTAATTACTCGCTTTAGATTTATTACTCTGTTTTTCTTTTCTTTTTTATGTACATACATACATGCATACATATGTAAGTCTCCATTAATAGGCGTCATTTAAAAATGAAAACAAAAAAGAAAACAAAATTAGTACCTAATATTTTTATTTTGATAGGAAAATAATATCAAATAAGTGTCCGCCTGAGCACATTTAATATTGTCTTTCTCTGTTGCATTGGCGTGGACATCATCCTTAAAAGAACCTAAAAAAAGGAACTTCAAAGATGAAATCGGTTCAGGTTTTAAGTTAATTTAACTCTCTAGGCCTTAAGTTTTAGATCCAAGCTTCAAGATTTTAGGTTAATCCAATTGTTGGCAAGGCATTGGAATGGACAAATTTAGATCCTCGTCACAGCTGCAATGTTTTCTCTTCACTAGTATGTAGATCACCAAGTAAGGGGTACAAATTTATTGACATAATTGTTGAAAGAAAAAATGGGTTGCAAATGACCGAAAGCAGTCGTAAGCTTACGAATTGTCCCCGGGAGATATTAATTATTTCTGTAATGAATTTTCACAGCTTTTATGCCCTGTTTAAGTCACCCGCAAAAAACTAGCCGCCATACATATGTATGTATATGTTGCATGTGAATCGGACAGAGTGTTACATATGTAGTAAGGGACATTATATACCTTGACTTTGCTATAAATTCTAGATAATGCAGTAGAAGAGGCCTTATTCCGAATAACTAAGGAGATTCTGAACAAGACCTTAGCATCCTATTTCTATTTTATGGCGTTGAAGCATGGAGTCTGTCGAAGGCGGATGAAGGTATCCTCGGCCGTTTTGTAAGATATTCGGTCCTGTTAAAGTTTATCATCGTATCCTTCTCTACACAATTTAATTTTTCAATAAATGTTTATTTCGAAATCTCGTTTTTAAAGTGCTCTTAATTGCTGCTAATCTGAAACGTAGGCATTATGCATTCAAATTATTTTCTGTCTAGACGAGTAAAAAATCGTTTATTGGACCAATATATGTATCAGCTACGTATACACTGGCCTATATTTTGTTTGAAAATTTTCAATTCCTTTAGCACTGCGAAATTTTTCTCAATTCTACATTTCATTCGTAAAAATGACTCAGACATGATACAATTCGGAACAAGTCAACTCTGTTGCTATAATCGCTCGATACAGTTGTTTCTGAAATACACAATAAATGCTTTCTGCATCAAGCTGCCTGACACACCTACTTCAGTATTTATGTATTCTATATTTAAATTAATGATTATAATATTTCGTAAAGGAAAAACAGGTGTAAGTACTGATTTGGACTGAAGTCGTTACTTGGCTTGTAAGTAGGTACTTTTGCAAATCAATTCAACTTCTTACAATTCGAAGATAGAAATGAATTTCATCCAACCACACATTCTATGTATCTGGCTGCTATTATTCTATCAAGGTCTTTTAATTAATCCGCAGACAAATGTTTGATACTTATTGTATTGTTTGAAACTAAGCCTGCAATTAAAGTATTTTAAGATTAGAAGAAAAGTTAAGGAACCATGACTTCCACATCCACGTGGTCTATTTCATATAAAATACGTTTTTGTTGTTGTTGTTGTTGTTTCATTGTTGTTGCTTTGCGGATATTTAAGAATAAAATCGTAAAGGTAGGCATAAGATTGATTATGAACTTGACTTTCATGTAGAGGTCAGATTAATTGTTAACAAGTTCAGTGGAAGTTTTTGTTCTTACACTCTCTGAAATGAACTCTACGAGTATAAATGTCTGTTTGTACATATAAATATTTTATATTAATGTATGCAGACAATTAAATATATCATGCAAGTGTTGTGCGAATTGTTAATATCCGCCGGTAATTGTAGTCATAATTTTAAAGGAATTCTGTGTGTTAAGTGAATAATGATACTTTCTGATTGATCAAAGGAATTCCCCTCAACGTATTACACCATATTGAGTAAAAATTTTGGTTTCTGTAAAAGTGGTTATATTTATAAATTTCCATGGAAAATTGTAAGGATAATAAATCACGGTGCTTTAAGGGTAGAATGCATTAAAATAATTAGCAAATTAATTAAATTCAAAGTTGATAATTATAACTGCTTGCAATTACCGAAATAGCCATTCTGAATCATGAGCCGATTTTATTTTTGAATTAAGTATTTACTTACGTAATATTCGAAAGTACTTTGACTTTAGTTTGATATTAAAGAATGGGCGATTAGTTGTTGTAAATTACAGATGATTCATTTTGGATTTTTTTTTTTTGAAAGAATGAGAATTTATGAAGTTGTTCAACCAACCAGTTCTTATTGCGATTCAAAGGAAGCTTATGAGACCCTTTCTCTCTCATTAACGAAGGAACGCTACGAGCCTTGTTTTTCTTTTGACGTAGTAGGAGGCATGTATTTCATACATATGTACATATGTTCATCATAATTGTGCCGTTCTAGATGCCGAAATATGATATGATTTTTTTCAATTCAGATGAAGGAAATTTAGAATATTGTGTAGGACGCCAAAGAACCCGATGCTTGGCCAAAAAATGCGTTTCTTACAGCTTTGTAAAAGAAGCTACATAGATTAAAAAGATTCATATGATACAAACGCTAAGCCTACTTTTGTGCAAAAACCCGGGCGTAAACGTATCGTTTGATTACTTACATTTAGTAGTGTCATGCCATCGACGGCTGTGATTGAAAGATTTAGCCGCAGATGTGGACAAACTTGACGAATATATGTATCTACCAACAGCTAAGAATTATTGAATTTTACTCTTACTGCAACTTTATTCCACACCACAAAGAGTCAGAGACGATGAAATTACTCTGCGTGCCTCCCTTAATTTCCAACCAAGGTACTATGAACCCGAATCCATTAGAATGCCATATGTATTAGTTTGGGATCAAAATGCATTTTGTGACTCAGACACGAGCTTCTTTGAAGGTATGAAATGACACTAAAGCATATGTATGTATGTATGTACATAGGCAGGCCTAGAAAGTCAAACTGGGACTCAGGACAGTTTTTGCGTAAAATTAGGTCTCAGAACTGAGCTAAGCTTAAACTCTGTAAAATAGAATAGACCGTTGGGCGTGTGGTTTCAAGTGTGGAAATACTAAGATCTCATCTTCTGTCATTTCATACCTTCAAAGAAGCTCGTGTCAGAGTCACAAAATGCATTTTGATCCCATCATTGACATCGACATCTAAAAAACTATTCAGTTATATTGCAAACGTTAAGTTTTTAGTGTTATAAATACTGAACACAAGCAATACATCGATTATAAGGGGCCTCTACCTAATACGTGTAGGAATAAATGCTCAATTTTTTATGGTCCTGCTTCTTCACTTTACTCTCCACTTCCGAAGGATATGAGTGTCTACTGCTTATCATTGACAAGTCAGACTGATTGATGCATCGGTTTCAAGAGTGGAAAATCAAAATTTCGGTCAAATCTTGGAATTCCAAAGGCAATGACAATTTAATTATTTTAGACGAAGTAATGGTTTACTCACATCGCACTAACATCTTGCATAACAATAAGTTAAATATTAAAATATTCCGAACAAAAATGCTATGTAATATGGTCTAGACTGCATAAATGTCCTTCTAAATGGACGTAATAACTGTCCACTTGTGATATATTTCCGTTTTTATTGACAACTGAGAGTGACTTATAATTTTCCTCAAACCTATAAATTATAAGGAAAAAATAAAGTGTTTGTCAGCAGTTTAATCATTGACAGATTTGTAACGTTACGCCTTCGCGGTAAGAAATGCATCGTATCACGTTTGCACAACGTTGCGTAATGTTCGAGGCCTTCTTTTATGGATGACTATCAAGGGGCGTTGTAACTCTGACGATCCACCAACAATTGATGCATTTAAGGAAAACGTCCATAGAGCTTTACGCGAGCCGAAAACAGCCGACAATGCACTGCGAAATCGGGCTGACAGGATGAGCAACAGTCCTGCAAGACGGCGCAGCTATTTGAAGATTTTTTTTAGTTTCCGTAAGTAATCGGAAGGTATGCTCTCATCAATAAATTAAAAAATATTAAACGTTCTAGTTTTACTAGTAATTTCAAATAGAATCCATTAGATCTCCCAAACTTTATGAGGGCTCATTTTTCTATATGAAGAAGTCGCGTGAAAATGACTCACTTTTCGCATTTTCTCAGAATTGCAAAATTGCAACTCCAAGAAATAAGAATACCCAAATGAGTTCATTGTTTTCCTCGAAATTGTGGTCACAGGTTTTCCGAACATCGTTATATCTTGTGAGTGTAGATCTAGGGCGATAACTTTTGAAGAAATTTAAACTTAACAGAGTTTACGTTACATTATGTTCAATTCAGTTCTTTGGGGAAGGATTTTCTCTGGAATCCATAAATTTGAGTAGGAAAAGGTTGCTTGGTCTGCAATCTTAAATTAGAAGTTCACACTTTAATTTCAGTTTAAGTCTTTCTGTGCTGGAAGTTTAAAGACGACCACATAGGTTAATGTAATGTAACTGCAGACTAAAATATCAGTCTGACTCTTAGAACTATGTACTTTGAAATTTAACTGCGTTCTAATACAATCTCTATTAGCTAATATGATTAATGGATTTTCCGAGAATGACTATTACCTGGACAAGTTCTACGCTTTCGTGTTCCATATGTGGTTTACCAATGTCAACAATTATAAAACGTGGTCGCATGGTCACATGAGAAACCTCTGACGTCAAGGTTCATTCCTCTTCTTTTTTTGGAAACTACTTGATTGACGAAGTATTTACAAAAAAAAAACTACCGCTAATATATTATTGTAAAAAGAAAGACAATTAAAATAGCTTGTGAACCCAAATACATTTTTTACTTTAAAAGCATTTTGTGGTTGCTTCGATTGCAAACAAATGACTCGGAAAGTTTTGATGACCCTCTTTAAGGTTAATATCATTCTAATGAAAAATTAAAATGTCCCAACCCAATAAAGCAACTGGTTTACTGAAGATTTGTACCCTGATTAACATTTTTCAACGAAATCCGATTCCTTAAATCTTATTCGCATGAAAGTGCAATTCATTGCTACGAATATATGTATTACCTACATAATTAGACAAGTGACATGGGTGGGAATGGACAACTTTTATTATTTTTAAAATATCTATCCTCTAGAGAGAGTTAAACCGGAACTCGAACGAAACATTTTTGTTTCCATTAGTATGCGCATTTCTTATACGAAACTCTAGATCATAAACGTTTATGTTACTTACAATAATTACTTATATGACAGTAAATATAATAAATTCCAACAAAGAAATTAAATGTTTATAAGTTTTTTTTATCGATTTCAATTAATTAAGTACTCGTTACACAAACGTGTGACTTGCTTTCTTAATCGTGCAGAACTTTAAAGAGTTTACAGTCTTATATGGAGTCTTTGTTCTAGAATAGAATATGTATAGTTACACTGTTAAAAAATTGATATGTATAGTCAGGAAGAAACTGTCCTTCAGCTGTTCACATCTGTTACACTTGCATTTTAATTGACAAACATCTTAAGGTAAAATTCTAATTAATATGTTTATCGATATTAAGTCAAAAACAATGACGTCTTTATGCAAGCCGCTTGCATAAATTTGCAAACTTTATGCCATTGATCTAATTAGCAGTTGTGAAAAATAAGATAAAGCAAAATGCGAATGTAAGCCAAGTTAAATTATATTTAAAAGTAAAAAAAAGCACTCCGAAAACCTAGTCATCCTTGCAAATGTACTTTTATGTAGAACACTTGCTAACTACATGCTAAGTTAACATTGAACGTAAAATTCACGCATAAATATGGCCAGTTTGGTGGCGTACTATGAGTCTATGTACATATGGATTTTAAGACTAAAACCGTGATTGCCTAACTACATGTCTTCTTGCTGGACTCTTGTTGGCGGTCCATAAAAGGATAACTACATACCATGAGCCAAAATGTATGTACTTGACCCTGTTACACTCATCATTGAGAAAGCTTTCTATGTAGAAGAAAAATTCACCTACGTAATTTCCAGGTTCTAAAGGCTGGTCTATTTATAAGTACCCGCCCCAACATAGAAAAATGCATGCCTATCTAGATGCAAATGCAAACCTTAGATATTAAAAAAAAATAAATATGAAAATAAAATTATCACAGAGAGAGAAAAAAACCCAAGCTATCCGTACGAGTAACTTGTTGCCAAAGTATCTAATGCAAAACTCAGATCTATGAGCACAGAGTATTCCACGCGCAGCGCACACCTGTAGAATGTTTAGATACACAAGCTACTACTACTGGTCCATATTCCCTCGACGCTGGAGCAACACATGGTACACACAAAAAACCCCCAGAAAGCACATGACGTGCGAGATGTTGACGAAGATTCCGACATGATGACGCTACGAGACTCCAACACTGAACAGATTCATTTTCTCTCCATGCATTCTCGGTATTCACACATTTCGTATAGTTGTTGTTGTTGTTGTTGTTGCTGTTAACTTACGAATACCATACCCTCGGCATCGAAAAGTTTACGTTTTGGTGGGTGGTTTTGGTGACGGCGGTGTGTGGTAGGGGCTTGTACGTCGTCGCAGAAAACCTGACCAACGCTCAGCGTCGTGTGCGCCCCAGAGTTGTGTTGATATCGAGCGCGAGTATTTAAAGACTTTGATCTGACCAGAGACCATTCATTGATTCGCTATCACTCGCTCTTTAGACTTGCTTCTTGGGTTAAGTAGTTGTGCTGTTGTAATTATTAGCTTTTTAAACTAAAAAGGATATACACGAAATTAAATAAAATAAAATAAAAAGGATTCTTCAACCGCATCAAGGATAACGATATAAAGATTATTAAATTTATAACGAATTTTTGTTGGCGGTCATTTTTAAACTACAAATTGTGTAAAAAAATTTGTGTGCAATTCGCAAATTAAATTGGAGCAATAAGACATCAGACAACAGCTACTATTAAAGAATTAAGCAGTGAAATTTTGTGAAATCAAAAGTTCTTGATTAAATCAGGCTTATAACGCGCAAGTGAAACTTATAACAGAAAAAAAACAAGCAAACTTTGCTTTTTTTTGCTAAAATTTTAAATTTTTTTGTTAAATAAATTAATAAATAATACAAGATGATGGCTGTAGCTGCTGCACAAAAGAACCGTGAATTGTTCGCAATCAAGAAATCATACAGCATTGAGGTGAGTTATATTTTATATAAAAAAACTTAAATAATAAAAAAAATTTCTAAATGCTAAAATTAGGAAAAAATAATAGATTTTTATTACTTAAAATTTTAAATTTCCACACCAAAAGTAAAGGGATTAATACCCTCCTTCGAGAATTTTTCAAAAAAATTTCTAGAATATTGTTCTTTGTGATTTGGTTTAGTAGTATATTCCTTTAGCATTTTGAATGTATTTGCACAATTTCATTAAATATAAAAATTTGCTTAAACGTGCTAACTTTTTCGGTTTTAAAAAGATCGAGGCATATAAAAGAATTTACACAGATTGTAGATTTAAAAAAAAAAAAACTTGACATTAATAATTAAAAGTCGAATTTAAGTACTCATTGTTATAAAAAGGGCTTCCCAAAAATTTTCCCAATATGATCGCATTAATTTAAAAAAAAAAATTCCCCAAATACCAGAGACACTTTGTGCGACTTAAATTTTTTGTCAAACATGAAAATGCTGTATCACTCATTTAAATCAAATGTCTAATTTTGCAACAGTTTCTTCATGGCATTATTGGTGATCCCAAAATTTATGGGTTTTCAATAAAAAAAAAAAAAAATGTAAACAAACATTTAGCAACAATATCCCTCGAAACCAGATGAAAAAACGCTGTTGAGCAAACCACTATATTAGAGATGGCCTACGTGCGATCAGCGGCTCTATCTCTAAAAGTGATTTCTTATGCAAATTTTATGGAAATTATCATGCATTTTTGATTTGTTTACATATACAAAGCTTTTTTTTCCGCAAATTTTCATAAAAAAGTTATCAACACGCTTGTGTGTCGTAATACGAGTAGAACCACAATCCAGTGTCTTGTTTACAATGTGAACAAAAAATTGGACCCAAAAACTTTTCAGTGAAAGTTACCTTAGTACAACAGCATAGCACAGCACATGTTGTCAAATTTAACAAGACTTATTAACAGATTTGGAAACATAAATATAAAAATCGAGCCAAGCCGATTTTTTTTTGGGGCCCCAAGCGGGCCCTTTGTAATGCCCTTACTAAGAGAAAAAAAAATTGCAGAAGACAGGTTAAGCTACTGCCATCCGCACTGTGTGCTATGTGGTATCATAAAGTAAATTAAACTCGTTATCGCTGTCATCATTAGTCGTCGGCTAATTTAAATACGCAGACAATTTGTCTGTTATGAATTAATCTCGTTTCATCGAGACAAAAAAAAAAAAAAAGGCGTTAAAAATGCCCCATGGGCTGGCCGTCTGTTTAACGATAAACTTTCGATCGAAAGTGTTAAATAGATATACGAGTATCATCTGTGAGATGAACAATGAGTGTGTGCTCTGGAGTATTTTTTTTTTTTAATGACTTGTAAAGTAGTGGCACACTTTCGTTTCTTTTTATTTGTTACTGATATGTTATAACGATTGCATGTGTTATAATGAAAATGAAAGACAATTAATTCACTTATGTCATTGGCTTGACAGAGGAATTTTTCTTTTTACGTTTTAAGAATTGAAAGAATCTCATTTTGTCCGATTTCAATGCCGGTCAAAGAACCAATTTTTACCTTCAGATTACCTGCAGTTGTTTTCCGGTAGAATTTTTCAAATGAGCGCGAACAAGACTCTATTTGAATAATATTTAAAGACCGGTTAATATTTTTATCCAAATTAGTTGGGTTAAACGGTTCAAGATCAAGCTAAAACTACTTATTTAATCCACACATTTAGAAGATTGTTTGGGGCAGTAACCTGTGGAAAAGATATAAAATGTTCAAACTCGAAGGTGAAGGTTAAAAGAAAGAAATAATTCTTTTTGTCGCAAGGGCAGTTGGTTTTGATTTTGAAAAGTTAATTTCCTTATTTCCGAAGATTAATTTCCTCCCCACCCATTTGAATGACATGAAATCCTTTTACCACTTAATTCGTCTTAGTGCCCTAGGCAACATTTCAAAATTGAATAAATAATCCGACTTTGTTCTATATGAGATTTATTTTATTTTTTTTCTTTTACTTGCAGAATGGATATCCATCTCGTCGTCGTTCACTTGTGGATGATGCACGCTTTGAGACTTTGGTTGTAAAGCAGACCAAACAATCTGTCTTGGAAGAGGCTCGTACTAAAGCTAATGGTAAGTTATTTTTATTTTTTGTTTTAAATGTTGCATGTTGCTAAAGTTTTCTTTTGTTTTGTTCGTTTTATTTTCATTTCCTTTGTGTGATTTTGATTTGGTGTTGAGCAGATCAAACATTAGAAGAATGTATCCTTCAAGCTAAAGGCGAACACGTTCCTCAAGGTAGAGTTTGAAAGCCTTTTTTGTTTTGTTTTTATTTTATTAATTTTTGTTTTATTTTATTTTAAATTAATTAGAAGAACAAATTGAATTGAAAAATGAAGAGCAATTGGAAAACGCTGAAATTCTCGATGAAGTTGATGATGCTCCAGTCTTTGAAGGTAGAATTCAATACTTTTTACTTTCGGTTTTTCGTTTACTTATGATTTTTTTTGTTTACTTTAATTTTTTGCATGATCCTTGTTCAGACAATGAATCCTATGGTCAAGAATCAACTTATGAGAACGGTGATGACAGCAGCAACTGTAATGGTAAGTTCCCACCCACTCTCATCCGATTGAGATAAATTACTTCCATCATACACATTTTTTACTTGGATTAACACATACAATGGCAGAGAACTTTGACTTCCATCTGCGAAGCACTTAATGTCACATTGATGGAAAAAAAGATTAGAGACTCAGCCAAGGGTGGAAAAAAGCGATTTACCCCCTTTTTATATTTCCATCCACCTTGTGCCCACTTTATGTTATATGTGACATTTTCGTGCCTGGAATCGTACATTGCTCGCTACCTACTTTAAATCGTTTCCTTTTACTTGAATGGTTTTTTCCTTTTTATTTTTAGATGCTGGATTAACTGAAGATGAAATTGTTCTTGCGAATGCAGCTACTGAATCTCCGGAAGCTGAGAATGCTGTTCAAAGCGCTGCACTCGTTGTTCGTCTTAAGGATGGTATGAGCTCACTTGGTCGTATCCTTAAGGCCATCGAAAATTACCATGGATCCATTTCCCACTTGGAGTCTCGTCAATCCCGGGAGGAAGGTGTACAGCATGATGTTCTCATCAAGCTCGATATGACTCGTGCTAATCTCCTTCAATTGATCCGCTCGCTTCGTCAGTCGTCTTCATTTGGAAGTATCAATTTGTTGGCCGAAAATAGCATCAGCGTTAAGGCTCCATGGTTCCCTAAACATGCTTCCGAATTGGATAACTGCAACCACCTGATGACCAAATACGAACCAGAGTTGGACATGAACCACCCAGGCTTTGCCGACAAGGTTTACCGTCAACGCCGCAAGGAGATCGCTGAAATCGCTTTTGGTTACAAATTCGGAGACCCAATCCCATTCATCCCATACACTGATGTTGAGAACAAGACTTGGCGCTCAGTTTTCCGCACCGTGCTTGACCTTATGCCAAAGCACGCTTGCTTGGAATACAGATCCGTTTTCAAGAAGCTGCAAGATGAGAAAATCTTTGTCGAAGATCGCATTCCACAGTTGGAGGAGATGAGTGCATTCTTGAGGAAGAACACTGGATTCTCACTACGACCAGCCGCAGGATTACTGACAGCTCGCGACTTTTTGGCTTCTCTGGCATTCAGAGTATTCCAGAGCACACAATACGTGAGGCACGTGAATTCACCTTACCACACTCCAGAGCCGTAAGTACCCATGCTGCAATTATTTTAACTTAATTTGTCTTGGTATTATTGTCGTCGCATTGCCTTTTGATGTCGCTATGTATCCGAGAAAAGTTTCTTCCCTTTTCGAACGGAACTACTTACCAAAGTGCGCCTCCCACTGGAGGAGGTTAAAGTGGCAGTAATTGCCTATTAATTTTGTACTTTTATTTCTGCTTGCTGTGCTGTACTGTGCACAGTCATAGTAGAACGGAAGGAAAGCTTTTTGTCACCCTATTACGGGGGTAATTGAGTTGCCGAGCCATGCAAAAAGGATGACAGGCAAGGAGTTTATAATTTTTATTGTTTCAAAGTTGAGTGAAACACAATTACCGACTATGTTAAATCTCTACAAAAAGGCAATGAAAGGCAATGACCATGGGCATACGATTATATTGTAGTTGTGTAAGAAAGAAATAAGCTAATAATTTCGTTTTGTATCTCATTATAGTGATTGCATCCATGAACTGCTTGGACATATGCCACTCCTTGCTGACCCAAGCTTTGCCCAGTTCTCACAAGAAATCGGTCTTGCGTCCCTCGGTGCCTCCGATGAAGAAATCGAGAAACTCTCCACTGTAAGTATAATTTTTGTTTTGTTTTTTTTTTTTTACATAAGTCAAAGCTATTGAACTAGAAACCGTCGTGGATAAGCGCAGCACACTTAATTAATGTCGTGCGATAACCATGCAGCGTATCCATTGCCATGGATTAATTTCGCAAAATGCCAATCATAGTCATGGTCTCGCGGTGTGCACTAGCCACCATTCAAGCATTTAACCATCTGAGCTGCGGCCAAATCGTTTTAGCATTAAATTATGCCGGCAACAGTAGCAGCACCAGCGGCGACAAAGGTGTTTAAGTTGGTGCTGCAATTGATGCCACGCCAATAGAGACTGCTCTAGATCGGTGTTGGTGTTTGCGATCGTTGGCAGTTAGTCAGTCAATCAGTTGGATGGTATTTAGTTAAAAGCAGCAATCTTTGCCATTTTGTTTTTTTTTCATACGGCCAACAAGGTGAACACGGTCTCTAGTTTTAGCAAGACCAACCACAAGGACGCTTTTGTCAATGTCGTTCTCTACAACAATCCGCTTTCAACTCGTATTAACTTGTCTTTTTTTATGTATTTTCCAGGTCTACTGGTTCACTGTTGAGTTCGGTTTGTGCAAGGAACAAGGCCAAATCAAAGCCTACGGTGCCGGTTTACTCTCGTCCTACGGTGAACTTTTGCATGCCATCAGTGAGAAGCCCGAACATCGTGCATTCGAACCAGCATCCACCGCTGTCCAACCCTATCAGGACCAAGAATATCAACCAATCTACTATGTTGCTGAAAGCTTCGAAGATGCCAAGGAGAAATTCCGTCGTTGGGTATCTACCATGTCCCGTCCATTCGAGGTGCGTTTCAACCCACACACTGAACGCGTTGAGGTTCTTGACTCCGTGGAGAAACTCGACACATTGGTTACACAGTTGAACACTGAACTCATGCATCTTACAAACGCCATTGGCAAGTTGAGGAGCCCTTTCTAAAGCGAGCACTCTTAATTGACATACCAACTAATTCACACTATTCTTAAATCCTCGTATTTTTTTCTGATTTATTGTCCACTACTATTTTTTTTCAATTTTTATTTTTTTTTTCAAAATGATATTCATCACGATTAGCTTAAGAATTTTAATTTTTTCTTTTTGTTTTCCTTTTTGTATTATACTATTATACACATAACATAATTTTTATTTTAATTTATTTTAAATATTATATCTTTTGGACCAAAAATCATAGAATCTAATTAAAAAAGAAAAACATATATATATATGCACGAAAACACATCTTAGTAGGTATGTAGATTTAATCAGTATAATTGTAGATAGTCAATATGTAAGTGAACAGAAAAAGAATTGTGAACCCAAAAGTAATTTTCGTGTTATAATCATATATAAAGATATTCATGTATTCGTATATGTATAAGCAAATGATAAAATATCTGATACAAATGTTTTGTGCGCTTAAGACATCAGCAATATTATAAAACAAATGTGCTATTCTATTATTCAACCAACTAGTATTAGACTATATATATACATATATTAAATTTTTATTTTTTACTTTAATTGTTTATTGCTTATAGTGTACTAATGGCATTCATGTATTTCACAAAAAATGGTTTCTTTTGTACACTATCCTCAATTGTTGTATGTATTTTTTTGTGCAACTATTATGCGCATTGTGCACCAGCTCTCTTATGTTATTATTTATTAATTTTGAATAAAATTAAAATTAAAAAAAAATTCAAATTGTCTTACATTTTTTTTAGTTTTGCAGCATCATTTCCTACAGATAGCTACTCGTAGTGTCGATGACTGGCAAATCTTTCATTTATTCAGAGGATTGTTTAAAAAATATTTTTATTGGCTTTTGATGGAGATGTTCTATTCTTTTTTGTGAATTCCTTCTTTTTTTGTTTCTCTTTTGAGTATACTCACCGTCTTGGGTGAAATTGTCTTGTACGTCATTGTAGGAAGTTGTTTCTTGAATTTCAGCATTCAATCTGTGACGAATGGATTACCATTAGGTTGTCTATGGAATAAAACCTGTTACATTTAATGTGATTGCATAACACGAGACATATTAGCAAGGTTAAAAATGTTTATATGACTGCGGACAACCGAGTTGAATAATCATCATGATAGGCTACGACTTGTTGTCGTATGTAGGTATGCTTTAAACTTTGCAATGTAACAAGACACTCGGTTAATGCTG
The DNA here is from genome assembly GCA_946965025.1 of Blera fallax. Classification (NCBI taxonomy): domain Eukaryota; kingdom Metazoa; phylum Arthropoda; class Insecta; order Diptera; family Syrphidae; genus Blera; species Blera fallax. The sequence continues at coordinate 86,626,057 of OX337245.1, forward strand.
CCTTAGGGTGTGAGTTCATCTTGATTCACATGAAGTGAGTATCATATACTCGGAAGCTGTGGTTAATTAAGTTAGCTGTATTGAGTATATTGTTACATGTTTCGGGGGAGGGTGTTCATTTAGAGGTCTTCTAACTTAGCTTTTGTGGTAGCAAGTGTCTTATGCACTACCGAAGTATGCAATTAATAATTTGTGGACAATTCAGTTGGGTGACTCTAGTCGCAATTTAGCATTCGATGTAGTTTGGGTTAATCCCCGACATTTTTTGGATTAGAATGTGTGCTAATCACATTTTTAATTGCCAACCGTCATACATGTACATGCCTTGCAGAATGGACGTAGAAATTATTTGGTTGAAGGCCTTCAACTCTGTCAGACTTTGGCAAACATGGATTTTCAGTAGACCAGTTTTATTACATTTAACAGTTTTTAACATACACACTCGTATGTACTCGCGTTTGATCTACGAAAATCTATGAGTGACGATGATGCATAAATCCACTGATAGGGTTGCTAAGCATTAGGGTCATCATTCACAGAGACATTGTTTTATTGCAATCAATTCCACAGTAATTGCAATCAAAATATTTGAAATATAAAGAGAATCCTGGTAGATTAGGAGCTGGGGTTCAGCGGTTCATCGGTTGGATAACTGAGCGATAGGTTCAATATTAGCATCCTAGAAAACACCAAAAAGATTTTCAGTTCCTTCCCTTTTTGCAAGAAATAAAATAGGCACAAAACGAGTACTTAGTTGCGGCAAGATAGACTCTGGGCCATCTATGGGGTTCTACATGGTGGGAGGAGTTAAGGTTATTTCAACCTCAATTAGTTAGATTTGTTTGTATTTCCAACCAAACGCAAAATTCTAGCGCAGGGAGGAGTGTAGGCTTAGTCCGACATTGGCACTGACAGTGAAAGTACTTTTCCGTTTCACTGTCTTTTAGTTCTGTTGGTATTGTGATGGCCCTTTAATTTGTGTTCTGTGGTCCTACGAGTATTAGGTCACCTCATCACAAAACACTTAATTCTTTTTGCCACTCCCAATATGGTAATAGCTTCCAAAGATTGTCTACAATTTGTCCATAGAGCTTCATTACACAACGTGTACATTAAAAAGGGAAACAAAATCCCAGGGCACTCTAATTTGACTTCGGTCCATGGTACTACTTCTACAGCAAAAGTTTTTATACCAAAACTGTAGTAGTAGTACGAGTATAAGTGCCACTATCTTGGACTTGCCAACTAAAATTGTAAATATTTATCCCAAACTTTGTGGTTTATTCCGGGTTGGCTCTCCTGTTCTGAAGCCACTGGGTCTAAACTTCTAGGTTGTCCTGCTATTAACATGCGCTCTACTCTTGTCGTTATTAACTAGTGTCATCCATAAAATTGAAAATCTGTCGGGTCCTGCATTTGCTGTTCATAGCATGTCGAAGGACTCTCTGTGATATTTCTGACTTCTTGTTGTATCTTAAATCAATCACGAATATAGTTGTTGCGGACTATGTTCGACATTGTGACAACACCTGCCCAACGAGCAGTATCTTTATTTCGGGCATCTAACCTATTCGTATTGGTTGCTCAATGGTCAGTATTCAGGCCATATGTAGACCATTCTCTCATTCAGTAGCCATAACAATTGCTACTTCAAAAATTTCTTGTTAATAAGGGGAACACGCTTCTAAATTGTCTAAAGCGATATACTATCTCCAGCTAATTTAGCTGCCAATTATCACCTTCAAAAAAATTAGTACAAACTAAATCGATTATCTCTTAATTCAAACATCATTTAGCTAGCTGTGTTCAAGCTGCTTACTATATTCGTATTCCACGTAAATTGTTGTACTACATATGTATATCAGAGACCTGTTTTGCTTTGCGAGTTGCTATTTTTCCTTTCGGTATCGGAAAGCGGAACATACTTACAACTCTTCATGGACGCACAGTTCGTTAATTCGCTAATTCACCTTTCGGCTTATCCAGTTAAATAAGAATTATGAGAACGTATGTACGAGCACATTCAGCTTGAATTAAACGAAATGTAGTTCATGGAGAAGCTATTACGCCTAAAATTCCGATGAGCACTGCTCGAGACCTGATACCGGCACTCAAGGCCGGGCGTGTACGAATAGTGATTACATAAAGACATGTTAAACCCAAGCGACATGTTTTACGACCATTTAAAAGCCCATTCTTTTAATAGCTCTTCATTCTTATAAATAGATTTTCTAAGTGTTAATGTGCTCAGAATACCGAAGAATCCTGATGATCGAAAGGTATGCAGCTCTTATTGACTTTCTGTTAAAGATAATGATCGAAATCGAAATGAAATTCTTGCACAATCAACAGATGAGTCAAGAGACCCAGTGAAGCTTAAATATTCACAGTATCTACAGTATAAATATTTTAGCAGAGAGTAACACCTCGATGGATGGAGGTAATTTATTACCATTCCAGCCAGTGGCAGCTAGGCACAATCACACGCGAACCATACCGACAACAGCAATTAGATTGGCCAAAAATGCACCACACTCGGAATTCTACTCTGAAGTTCTCCGCAAGCAAGACAGTTGTGACGGAAAATCGTTTCGCAACTAACCATAGCGAAGGTCATCCGCCGAACCATGTTAATCGCTGGCCACTTAAACGCAGTTTAAAACAAAAGATTTCAAACCAATACCGGTGCCTTGTTCTTGTTCATTAATAAAACGTTAAAACGCTTTTTATTATTCCGCTCATTGGCTGTGGTAGCAGTAGTGATTGTCTCGATTATATATTGACGGTCACCAAAGCTATACAGAAATATCCGTGTCAAATATTGAAAAGAGATACATCTATAAAAGAGAACAAATTGGCATCATGAAAATAACAGCACTAGCGTAAAATCCACCATAAAGATACCTCGGCTAGATAACTATTCACCTTTCTACATGACCGGAATATGCTTTAAATAGGACCGCAAGTGAACTACTATCACATATTTCAAGCTCAATTCCGACTTGTTCTAAGTTGCAGTTTTTTTCTTTGCTTATAAATGGTTTGCAATAATGTTAAATAGATGAATTGGTATGTGGTTTTGTATCTTAATTGTAGCCTCATAGTGTAAAGCTCTCTTACCACTTTGCGGATTGACGACTGTTGTTAAGAGAGGCTTTGGGGGTAACTCAAAAGAGGGTATAGGGAGCAGTCCATTCTAATGGCCAGATGTGAGAAAAAATCAAGTTCGTTTTGCGGTTCTCAATCGATAGATACATAACACCTAACACCGTGCACAATCACCAACTACTACATAAACTGGCCGATTATATGTACATTGTAGTCGGATTGTGTATACTCGTTGCATTGTGCACCATAGGTCTGCAGGTATAACTTTTAATTTATAAGCACAATAATTATATAACAGGCCAAGAGGCGACCTTAGATAAGCGCGCGCTAATTAAATGGTATTAGATGTGGCAGGCGCAAGCTACGGCTACATTAAGTCGATTTGTTCTGTCTGAGACAGGTGTTTGATATGTGATCGACTATTTATGAGACATTTTATGTCATCAAAAGAATTCATAATTTTTGCGTTAGAATGGCTTAATTTTTTGTCTCCTCTTAAAAATACGAACACGAACATGTATGTCGGGGTAGTACTTGGATAGATCGAGTGCCGGAGAAGGTTTTTTCGTTTTGTCGAGGGCTAAAACCGTAATTGCAATTCACTCATTATTCAATCAATTCCATTACCAGCAGCAATTACAACAGAATACAAGCAGTCGTGTTCGAATCCAAGGTTAAGACTGTTAATAATAAAGAAAATAACAATAATTGGCACAATTGTTAATATTGTTAGTACCTATTAACAATGTTCTTATTCGTGTGTGGCGAAAAGGAAATAGTAGGCCATTAACACTAGTGAGCTATGATCCGTGGAGATAGTAGCCGGAAATCTATGATGACTCATGCGGTGGTTAGCACAGTAGGTTTGATCCGCATTTATAGGTGGTAGTACAGCAGTGGGTTTTTTCTGCTCTTTTGTTGAAACAGAGACATTCTTTTAAGTTTATCTCCATGAGTGTGGATAATGCGGAAATGAATGTAAGCTGTTCCCTTAATGTTTCCTGGCTTTGCGTAATGTATTGTATTTCAACTTGTGAGCGTACTCGTGTGGTGCAGAATGAGCACTGGTGGTGACATACACATTTCATCTGACAGTATGAATATATGTATGAGCGAGTTCTTAACATATGTTCTTTCGAATCCTCACAATTATGTTAATTTGAAATATAAGGAAAAATACGATTTTAAATACGATATTTCAAGGTCTAAGAAACGCACGAACAAACTGGAGAAAGGTAATTAATTATTGAGATACTACTGCAGGCTCAACTGTAAGTGGTGGAAAAGTGTGAAACAAAAGAAATATTCTTCAAATGCATTCCCATGTGGGAAGTGATTTACTCACACCTATGCAACTATTACAAGAGATGTGTCGATGTTCGATTGCCGGATGGCTATTACATATGTATATCGCAAAGTGTTTCTTACACTGTGTCTGAGAGTAAGTTAGTCAGTTAAGCAGGTCATAATAGTGATGAGTGCGAAATATAAGAAACGATTCGATACTTTGGTATTCGCCATAGAAAACGTAACATTTTCAGGAATAATCACTCACATTAATGTAGGGTTAGGTTAGGTGGTGTTAGGCAGTACTAAAAACCTATGCACTTTCCTCTGTCTATTCCACCTCCCTCCTCAAAGTTGCTGAAATTTCGAATTATATGCATATTGTGTTTTGAGGCGCAAGTGTCGTTGCACTTCCTACTTTCGTCGAGGTCTGCAAGACTTTGGTATACGCGGGAAGATTTGGTATACTGTTTTTCCTATTCAATTGTATAATATTCTTGGTTCTCTTAATATCCAAGGAAGCCATTGAGCTTTACATATGTACTCCATATCCTTTCACTGTGGACCAGCGATGGATCTTCATTTTGTTGAGCCGTCCTTGGTAATTGGCTGTTTTCGTATTAGAGTGGATCACATTAATTATCTCAAGTTGTGTTATTGTTACTGCATTCCTTACGAGTTCATTCAAAAATTCATTTCCCAGTAATATTATGTAATATGGTTCGGAAATCGTACAGGCAGTATCGTCTAGCTTTTGACTACGAAATTTTTGTAGTCTGTTATATTGTTCGGTGTAAAGTATCTACTTCTCATCTCTATATTCTGATTTTAGGTTGTGAACTAGAAATGGAAACTAATTGGCAAGACTGTAATTTTGAACAAGATCTGATCGTGTATTTGCCTTATTATTAGCCAGTTGGCGTTGTTCGATAGACGGACATATGAATCATCGTTTAATGGAAACATTAGCTAGGCTAGGCAAGTAGATTGATATGTAAGTCTTTTTCAACGCACATGACCCCATGTACACTATTTGGACTCCAATTAGAAACCTTTAGTAGTACTCCTTGCACTTTGGACAAAGCTTCCAAAAAAATATGGGTAGTGTTCCCTCCCATCTGGTAGGAGGTACCATCAGAATTAGTTATTCTTTAAGCTTTTGCCTAAGATATCAGAGTAGAGTCCTCAATAATTGGTCGGCTTAGAGAATTCATCCGAGAATTAGACAGACTGTATTGAACGAACAAATATGTTCGTGTACATACATATGTGCCATAGACACTGGATAGCTAAAAATGTAAGGTACTCAAGTGTTTCGCTTGGTTAGACTCAGCTGTTGCAGCGCATAACGGAAATGGAAATAGTTTTTAAAAAAATTCTTTTTGACACTCTACCTGGACTTTGTATTGCATTCCGGCGTTACTCTACCTCTGAATATGCACGCGAAAGGTCTTCGGGATTTTTTTTTTTTTGCATTTAATGGTGTACGAGGGGCTGCAGACTATAAAGTCTGAAGAGCTACGTCGCCAAAGTAATAAACATGGCTAAACACTCGGAAAGTAGCTAAAAACGACCTTCATAGTTCATGACAGTTGAGTGAGGGCCAGTTCCACTACGAACTGTAAGAAAGTAATAGTTCGGGTACCAAATACCAAAACTTTGATCGAATAACAGTCATAAATAAAATAAGTTGATATGCCGGAAGACATTGTAATCAGCAGTTAGCCCTGAATTTTCCAAATGTAATATGGATTTATGCATCACTTGATTTAGGGTTTATCACTGTCAGAAAGTTATGTCTACGTATTTCCATATATAATTAGAAAATTTGTTTTGCTTATGAGTATGTTTTGGCTTAGTGCACAGCATGTGCTTTAAAGACAGGAATAGTGCTTACCATAGCTCTGTTGGGTCAATAAATCCGACTTTTGATGATCGCGGGTTAGAGTTGAACTTCAACGGGAGTTGAGTTGCTATTGATACTTGCTGTTTAATTATATAATTAACAATTATATCAACCAATAAACCAATTAAGCTATTTTTAAGTGTTTAAACCCCAAATGTGGGAAATGAGAATTTTTCGGATAAGGCAATGTTCTGTAGTGGTGTAGGTAGTTTCAGTTTTCCAAAAAGTCTGTTTAAATTTTGACCACATTTGTATGTTGGTATTTTTATACTAAATTCTAAAGCCTAAAAAAGTTCAATATTCCCACAAAAACAAAAAAATCATTGCGAATGGCGACACTCAACAGTAACTTAGCGTTTAGTCGAGATGCACTCATTAACTAATCAGAACGAACTTGATAAAGTATTTTATTATTTGTATTAAATAAATACTTAACTAAAAATAAGTGTCGCTTAAGGATTAAGATCTACATTTCTTTGACCCCATTACGCGACACGAATTTGAATAGCACATACTTTATAAGTTATTTCTGGATTATCAGGTAATTTCGCGAACTGAGATGATTTTTAACAAATTACCCATGAGTCACGTAGCATTAGACTCTCTAATTAAGTTGGTATTCCTAAAAGGTGTATAAACTCTTACAATGAACTTATATATGTGGCTTGAATAAGTTCGTACAAAAACTCGTTTACGCATTCCTTTGCTTTTCGGAAGTGAATCCCAGGACTCCAATTGCTGAAAATATGCTATTGCTTCGAACAAACTCGTTATATTTGGGAATAAAGCTGAAAACGTGTCAAAACGAAAATTTCCAGTCAAATAATTATTTAGGTCATTAAATGGTTTCAGAAAAACCAGCCGGTAATCAGTGTTAAATTGAATTCGACTGTCAAATGTAATCACGGTTTATCCAGCAATGTAGGTAGGTTATCTGTGTACGTGAAATACATTTTTATTTAATACAAGTCAAATTTCGAGCGCAACAATTATTGAGATAGGTCTTAAGTAAATTCTTCAAGTTGGGTTTTCAGTCCCAACTTTCATGCGTCACCTATTTAAAACAAGTTCGGAAGGCAGGCCGTCAATCTCCACTGCTTTTTTGCGTAAAATTGCAGATATCTACATATGTATAAGCCTTCCACTCTTAATACTGAAATCACTGAGGATGCGTTCCCCCATTACAAAGTCTCTATTTGCCGTAAGGATTTATAGTTCGTCATACACACAAAATTTCCGTACATCGAAATATAAACTGATGCAGCAGGTTCCAGAAAGTGAGGCATTTGTATTTGCGACCCAGAGGAATGAATTTCTTAGAAGAGCTGCAGCAATGTTATAAAGAATTGGGCTAAGACTTCAAAAGGGTCCTCCAAAGGAGTAGGAATAATAGTTTTCAATAACTATGCCAATAGAAGGACATACACCCATGGGGTAGTGCAAGAGGTGTTCTGACACTCTTCTTCTTAATAAGCTAATAAGCAGTGTTAACGGTGAGCGATGTGATGTTGAATATTATTCATAGACAAAGAGGACGTGGGAAAACAACGCCTTGGTGCATTCGCTAGCTTGTTCTAAAAGAACTAAGCTTCGGAAAATTCAAGGATGGTCTGAAGTCTCATAACAAAAGCTATGACGCCATACCCAACAGCGGCTATGGAGGCGTATTCACTTACACATACTACACCTCGTAATTGAAACAGCAGCCAAAAAAACAATTATGACGATAGCAAAAGACTGTATAGTCCGAGACCAAGGTTTCTGGTTCAAGGACCGAGACGCTCTTTCTTCGATGGCATTACCCCATAGATGACTTACAAAAAGTCTACAGTCTGGGCAGGGCAGCCAAGCAATCTGTACTGTCCTCTTGAAAACCACAAACAATAAAAATACTCGGACTCTATATGAATGTATGTATGTGTTTTTATCATATATGGTACGAGTACAACTGATTATGTATCAATGACGAGTAGTTACTTATTAATGTAAATTTATATTTCAAGAATATCATTTTTAAGATTAAAATCCCTTTTATTGACAATTTTTATTGAGGAGTAAGTCATTCGATTTTTTATGAATACACATATAAGGCTCTGCATTAACAGTTTTCTGGTAGATCAAGTTCAGAGCTATACATAAAACGGGTAAACGATTCAAGCTTACATTTAAGAAGTATCCTTGTAAAGTATTTTCATTTAAAATGCTGCTTGGGTCTGTATACTGCAGTTAGAAACAAAATATTAAAACTAAGGCAACAGATCGAATTTTGATTTTAGTTCGCACTGAATTAAGCAAATATTATGTAATGTGATTTTCAATCAGTATTGGTACTTAAAACAATTTCAAAACTCGTATTCAGAGCTGGTTTGTGGTTTTAAGTTCGATGTCAGGTCATCTGGCCAGATGATCAATTAACTGAAAAAAGAAGACATATTTGTGCATATTCTGAGCTAGGGTTAATGCAATATTAAACATCATATGATCTATGAAAAGTGGAAGATTTTATAAGAATGGTGCTATCTATCCATGTAAGGGGAGGGTTCTGTCGGTTGTTTTCGAAATTGCTATTAAAACTACAACGCCTTATAGAAGAGGAAACAGTGCTGCCGCACGAACCAAGACATGTTTCCAAAACGGTTATCGAACCCAGTACTCGATTGTTTGATGGTTACTGTTGCACGTTGCGACATTCTACTGAAAACAAAGTCCGATCAAGTCCGAGTTATCCGATTGCGGCCACAAAAATTTAGTTACCATGTTTTTTTAGAACACTTTGTACATTGTAAAGTTGTTGCCAGCTTCATTTTCTAAAAAGTAGGGAGCAATAGACCCATTTCCTCAAAGATCACACAAACAGTTGCTATTTGATGATGCAGTTGCTTCTCTACCATTTTCGAAACTACAAATGCTACAGCTTTGCTTGATGGTTATTTTTCAAGATGAAAGTGGCCTTCCTCCGAACAGATAAGTTGGCCACCAAAATCAAACTTTGGAAACAACTTTCAATATTTTTCAGTGTTGTTTAAGCGTAAAACCGCGGTGTATTGACACTTTATAAGTAAATATTTCAATCGCGTTAGTGCTTAAAAACAACAGATGACCCACCCTTTGTATTCACCGCTAATTTCGAGAGCATAAACGTCTGCGCAGACAATGGTCCTGTTGTTCCCAGTGCATTATCTTGCGGAAGAATGCCAGAGAATCTTTAACGTGAATAATTTAAGAAACGTAGTAAAATCGAAAAAAGCAAGACGACTGAAAAACGGAAGCATTAACGAAGTGTATACGTAAAATCGGTCTAGAATGGAAAACTGGACTCATCAACTGTCAGCTGCTTGTCAGCCGCTTACAGGACTTGCCTATTATTCAGCTTAGCTACATAGGCTTAAACATAATGACTTTAGCGGAAAGCCAATAGAAGATGTTTAAAATGTCTTTTTCCATTCTCCGAAATTAAGAAACAGACATCTCAAACGCAGAAATCATGGTGACATACGTGCACTATCATCAATCGAAATTCGGGATATGGCTCAAGATACTCCACCGATTGCCTTAAGAGAACTTCAGCGGATGGAAAAGAGAAAAACAGAGAAAACCAAAGCCAAAGCAGCCTAAGTATAACTCTAAGATGAAAAGACGATGATGACATAAGAATGGGATTGCTACAGAACATTGATTTTAACGCGGTCACTTCCCAATTTAACATAGACCGCTGTAAAATTGTTTGCCACAAAGATTTTGCCGTAGGGGGATTTTCACAGGGAAATTCACAGCATGCACTCATTTACCAAAAAGGCTCGAAAATTTGGTTAATTTGACAGTTAGAAAAATGAAGTGCCTGTGACGATAGTGAATCTTTATCCGCAGCAATAAGGATATAAAAACTATATGAATTTATTTATGTTCAACAAATATAGCAGGAAGGATTTTGTTCTTAAAACTTGTGGTTATGTATTTTTTAAATTTTAAAGCAAATTAAACATCTTGCATTTAAAATCCTTTTGTCTGATTGCGTATAGTAATAAATAGTAGATACAAGTAGACAACAATACAGGACTCGAGGCCTAGTTTCTCGCAGCCATTCGTGCTATGCGTGTTTTTCGCACGAATGGAAAGGACTTACAAAATTTCCTATCGTATCCGAAAAGCGTAATTGAGAAGTTTCTCATGATAATTAATACGAGTAATCTCGGCGTTTGTCAAACAATTGCGAAAGGAAGATCCCCGATAAGAACGTGTTTGTGTTTTCTGCAATTCGAAGGCCGAACATCCCGCTCAAAGTCCAGCGCACTACCGTTCATTTAAAACTTAAAATGACTGAATTGAGATATTCCTTGAACCAGTCACAAGCTACAGCATCTGCAGAAGCGACTGCCAGTACTTTAGATACAATGCAGCTTATTAACACTAGCGTTAAACGTTGGTTATTGCTGGTTCTGGTGTCTAGTTCAATCTGCCTTTGGTTTCAGGGCTATTGACTTACCATTTTGCTTGAGAGCACCTGTTAAAATAGGGTGGAGGGAGTAAATAAATAAAAAGAAGTAAAGTTTACAAAAGTTCCCTTTGTTGAAACTATTTTCTAACATTCTCTTATTTGTACCCTTACTGCATGTACGTTAGTCCGTATTAGCAGCACTTTACATGAAATTCTGAACTTGAAAGTCTGCAGGGCCTAAGGAAGTGTTAAACATTTTGATTCAATTAAGTTGATCTCATAGTTGCTTGCACTTCTACTACGTACTTATGTGCAAATAGTTTACTCCTAGCCCTTAATTACTAGTTTTTCTAAAGCAACACGCTTAAGACACAGTTTTCATAAACATTGGTCCGGTGTTGTTATTTACCCCCTTACGAGGGTAAAAAAACTACTTTCAGAATTATTATGAATGCATGCAAATGCATTTGATTGAATAAAATTTACATTTCAACTTGAAATATAAATTACTAGAACAACCAGGCACATCGCAACAGTCTCAGAATAAATCTCTAGCCAGGTGTGTGACTATAAAGCTTGGGTCGCGGTCATATTTAGACCACCCACTTCCCCATACTACCTCACACATCACTCGGCATTTCATTTAGTTATCGATAGTATAAAACTTGTTTATTAAATAATATATCCAGATGTTGTTTTACACCAGTGGCACATTCTCGAGGAGCTAAGACTGATAATTATATTTTTATATGCTAATATAATGCAACTGTCGCATTGCACCCGTTCGCACTTTGCATTGACTCTCCTGTCCAGTTGGAGCATTGCAACAATTATCAGCGCCGCTTAAATGGCTAGAATATATGTATCAGTCTGGTTAGAAACACCTGTCTGCATCATGAATAATTTAAATAATAATAATTGCATCCAAGAAATTCTAGTTTCACGATAATTAAGTGATAATTGTGAAATAAAATGAGTTTTAATGCACTCGTATATATGGAATTTATAAATTTTGAATAGCTGATTCTAGATACGAGTATATTGGAAACAGGTGTAGGCTAGCTGGCATAGCAATTGATCACTAGATATGCTGATGTTTTGGATTAAAGGTTGTACATATATGTAGTTTTAAATTCTTTTGAAATCCTGTTGCAATTCAATTTATGTTACAATTTGTATATGAATGCGCGGTTAATTTAATTGCAGCTAATTAGTTGGAAGGTAATACACGAGTAAGCGTTGTGTAACTTATTCCTTGGTTTCAGTTTATACGACTTGCCATTGATAAAACTAGAATTCACAGCGAAGCGTGCTATGGTATTACACCATATAATGCAATATTTCTATTGCTTATTAATTTCTATTAGATTGAAATTAGTACACATTTTTATGGATGGGAAAATCAATGAAAAAAAAAAAAAAAACAGCTTATTGTATTGTGGAAAATTAAGCACAATGAGGCATAATATACATTGATATAATCTATACAGTAGATCTTCCGTGGGATAAACATATGTATGTGTAAGAAGTTCATAAATTCAGTGTTCAATAACTACATACATATAAAGATCAGAATTCAGTGGGCTTGAGAACTGATTCATCAGCCCACGATAATTATAAGATGTAAGATAAGATACTATATCAAGAGCTTAATGTTGTTATTGTTAGGAAAGTTATTAAAAATAATAATATTTATTGTAAATAAGTAATCTGTGGTAATATATCTTGTTTTTGTCTATTTTCGCATCAATTATTGACCGGATACTTTAGTTATTCTATCCATACAGGTGAATTATAGTTTGTAATGACGACGGAATGACCTTGGGGTTCTGGACCTCAATAGAAGATACTCCGAGAACTACAGTATTTGGTGGTGGCAAAGAATGTACCTATGAGTAAGGATGAAGGATGACAACGAGTGTGACAACGGTTGCAATTTATAATTATTATTCCACACGAAAGCTATCTGGGCTCTCTGTTGGTCGTTTTTCCATATAACTTCTGAACTATTGAAACGATTTTGTTGACATTTTTTCAATGATTAGAAAATGATTATAGTAAGTCCCTCAGGATGCCTGGGGAGACGGTTTGAGATAAACTATGTAACGGTATAGTTCCAAAAATGTTGGATTATTATGCTTGTTCTTAAGGTGTCACCGTTTTTTCTTAATTCTTCTGAATTATGAAGTCATATAGTAATTTATAAATATATGTATGTATATGTAAAACATTGCGACTAATTATGTAACAAAATGTCAGACCAATTTGTCCTGCTGTTCTGTTGTTAAACTTTTATTCTGTTGATGGAATTTTCGATGGCATTCTTTCATAATTGTTGCTAGATAGTGACAGTAAAACTTTGGATTTGTGCACTAAGAAATTGTTTGTGGTTTATTGGAAACTTAAAAAAAGATCGCATGGTGTCTTGCTGCTAAACTTTTACCCGCATTTCCTGAGATTTTAATTGAACATTTTTCTTACAACAAGTCAGTTGTTTCGTGTTTATTGTGACAAGTTGCACTGTCCTACTGGAATCACATTTCATTAAGATCAAAAGCAATCAATTCCGGATAAAAAAAAATTCAGCCGAATTTTCAAAGAAGTACGGTTACGGTTCAAACACTCCGTCAGCCCAAAAACCACACCGAACAGTCACGTGTGACATTCGGGTGAATGTCTTGTATGAGATCGCACGGGTGACTTATTGTTTACAATTTCAAATTAATGACTCATTTGGAGTACTATTTTGGCGGTAAATGAAATTTTCCCCATTTTTATAACAATTTTAGTAGCGTATTTATTTTTCCTAACCACAGCATTGACACAGCATTTTAGGTTTAGCAACCTTTTAGAAAAAAATTAAGTGGTATTGCGGAACTCAATACCCGGGACACCGTCTACAAACAAAAGGACATTATACTGACACCTTCACTTTCACAAACAAAAACAAAACAAATCATATCTCGGAGTCGTATTTCGGTAATGACTTTACATAAGGCATGTAAAAATCATGCATTTCAGCATATTTATTCAGAATTGTAGCATCTTGTTTGAGAAAGTATTGGCAAGTCATCAAGGCAAGTGTGAGTTTGACGAGGAGATTCCAGACATTCTGGTCAATACCGATAGCGAATCCTAGCAGCAAAAAAAAAAAAAAATTAATTGCTGAATGCAAGGTATTTGACATCGATGACACTAGCTGACTAATCACATTATATTCAAATGATGCAGACGGATTATCTCTGGTTCTTCTTGTTAAAGAGTACATACTTACATATGTATATCATAGATATGATTACGGAAAACTATTTGCCTACATCACAATGGGCGTGTATGAAAAATACAACTGATGTAGATTAAACTGATTTCCATTGGGAGTAGTTTTCTATTGCCAAAACGGGCTATACCATAAGGAGCTCGGGCCAGGAGCAGTTTTTCGATATTTATGGGATGGGTCTTTGAGAAACGTTAGAATTTCCCTTTTCTAGTAGTCAGAGTCAGAGGTCTTTGCGACTAGACTGTGCTTTGGGATTTATTTATTTATTTTCTTATAGTTGAAGAAATTTTAATATCAGCAACATTTTCCAAAAATAAGATCGTGCTGTTCACTTGAAATATCATTGTCCTCATCCATATCTGCAGGGAATTGTGGGAACAAATTAACGAATTTTAAGGATAACATTTAAAAAAAAAACAAAAAAAACATGATTATCCTCCCAAGAGAAACTACATTGCTTCAGCCCTTCTAATGAGTGTACAGTGTTATTTTGAACCAATTGTTCAGAATAATTCATATTGGTTGTACATGGATACATGCATATGTATGTGCATTATTTTACATATTTCACTTTGCAAAAGGACTAGTATACGCGTATGTGACGTAATATTTACTGTGATGTGTAATAACTCAAAATTGACATAATGTATAACTGATCTCTTATTTGAATAGGGAAATTAATTATAATTAAGGTAGAGCTAGACAATAAGCATCGTCTCTTGGCTGTCTCACATGACAAACCGATGTTTCTCGGCTACAAACTTTCCATTCGCACCACTATCATATATCGTGACAGAGGTTATTTCTGCCGATAAAGAGGCAAACACAACTATTGTGATTATACATGCATGTTTACATACGCGTACATGTTCAACTGATGATTTAGCCAGAGAACTAAGCATTTAGTCAACGAATTGAAGGTTTAAGAGTACACGAAGAGTATTTGGTAATTTTATATTAATTTTGTATCTTTTCCTTGACGCTGCCTAAAAAAAAGCTTTTCTTTCCTAAATCTGAATAAAGGGACTTACCTTAGGTCGAGACATTGTTTCTGAGTCCTAAGTGAAGGAAATAAATTACAAAAGACATCTTTGTCAGTCCTCCCACGAAAGTTACGACCTGTCCTAACGGCTAAAGGCAAACAGTCAAAAATCGCACCAAATTATTGTAATCATCGTTGTTATTTAATGCCATTTAATATTTAAGACAAAAATAAAAAATTAAACAAAAATGTCCGAGTTAATTTGTGGCATTTTGTTTAAATAAAAATCGGGTTTGTTCATGTTTTTTTTTGTTGAAATACGTATTTACCTGCTGATCCACATTTGCCGCAGGTGGAGCAAATGTTAGTGACGTAAGGACATAGAATGTCAAAGAACTCCGTATGAACAATTTAACTTCGGTATTTCTTAGCTTAGATCTCTAAGTTGTCTCACATCGCATTTACATTTTTGCACCCCCACTGCTGCTATCATTTTTTATTTGAGGCTTAATTCTTTACCCTAAACATCATACAAGTATGTACATATCATGTATAACAAGCATTTATTAAAATACCAAAGATAAATTCAAATTCAAAGCGTAATCTATATTAAATAAAAGAACATTACGCTAACACAAACGATGTGTCTCAATCAAAGAGATTTTGTTTTAAATAATTCTGAATAAAAGAACAAATACACATTACAGGTAGCTATATATTGATGTGTTTTTGTTTTGTTTTGTGTGCCTTTGTTTACTGACGATGCGGCTCTGCGACCCATAGGCATCTATGGCACAATTGAGTCATTTTTACTTGCAGTTCTTGAGATCTGTAAGGACATAGAATATCCAGTTCCTACTGCCCGTTTGTACTCAAGATTGAAATCCAAGCAAAACTGTTCAAAAGTTTTCTTAAGCTTAAACTTGTTGCGATAGCTTCCAAGAACTGGATATTCCATGTCCAGTAGGCACGTTTGTACTTGTGGGGGCTGGTATGTACGACCATGTCGTGGACTTCTCAAACTGTGCCAGTTCTGCTATTAAATATTAAATTATATAAGCAATTTAAACGGTCTGATTGAAGCAGGCAGCAACATTGCTTGAAATACATATGTAAGGCAGTAGATCCGAATAACCGGAAATTACCCCCTCTTGGCTGTCTTTAGTGCACATGACTAGGGTGGGCAGTTCAATGTTGTCTTGATTAAATAAAGGGGTCTTTGAAATGTGGTGGCATAGAAGCATCTAGTTAAGCTGAAAAAACTCTTGAAAAATACTTTTTCTACTGAAGCAAGACGAAGTTTAATTGGTATTCTAAACCCTATTCTGGCCGCCTTAATTCCATGATACAAGTCTATTCTGAAAATTAATATGAAACAGTGCCTGAAGAAAGCTGCTCTTGTTCTCTAGACGTGCTTTAAAAGTGACTTAAAATATAGAAATATAGAAGCACTGGTGAGCTTGCAGAAGTCAGTTTGTTTAATAGTAGTAGTGCCCTCGGTATAAGCTATTCAATGATCCGACACCTCTTCACTCTCATACTGATTTAAGTACTTGACTTCCTCGTGGATCTTAAAAATATGAAATAAATGACATAAACAGCCAATATTGAGCATAAGGGTATCTAATTTAATGTTTATTTCGTCCGGCAGATAAACATCCTTACGCTAGTTGTGGTCACTCTATACGTTCCTGAGATTTTGTCTTTTGAAACTTATCATTTATGTTACGGTTTTGCGAGGACACTCGTTAAAATTTCTTGTAACATTGAAGGTTAGTTTCTTTAAAACCATTTCGCTGTTTGTACAGACTTTTATATCATTCAGGGTGACTGTTGGAACTGTTACATCAGTCGGAACTGTTGGATCAGGGATTTCAATGCATATTTTTTTCTGCAACCGTACACTCTTCTGTTACTATTGATTTTAGCAGTACAAGTTTAGTTCAGATAGTTTAAGTCACTAAAAAGTATTTGAATAGAGTAGCCCTCTATAGTTGTCTTATCTTACGTTTTGTATCTGCAACTGTGAACATTTGCATCTTCTTAATTGTTTTTACAAATCTATTTGATGACTTGGACTGCCTTTTTAGGTCCAGAGGTCAAAATTTAGGGCTTATATTCTGTCGGACTTTCTGCGTCCAACATGCGCAATGATGCTTAAAAATGCAGGAGGCTATGACGAAACGTGCTGGGCACTGGAATTGCCGGAGGCATGTTTGTGTAGATTGCTCCCAATAATGCTCTTATATTGTGATAGTCCTGCCAGCTGGCACTATGTACAGATATCGACAAGCGAAATTGCGATTCCCCAAATCGACTCTACGACTTCCTGCTTTGAAATGAGGAACTGAGGAATTGGCATGTCTTATAAATCGGTGCGTCCCTGCGAAAAGTTTTTCTCCAATTTTTTTTTGTTTTTAAAAGTTAAAGTTTGGAAAAATATTTGTTTTCACGAGAAACCGGGATGTATAAGTACATATTTTTTCATTTTAGTATATCAGGCTTAGAGAAAGGTTTAAAAAAGTGTAAACAGGTATGTATGCGCACCCCCTTACTTTTGAAACTGCTTACTGGATTATTAGGTTTTCAAAATTTTCAAGAATGATATTTATTAGTATAGCGCTTACCCCTCCACTGTAATAGTACTTTGCCAACATTTCGGAGTAGTACAATCGTATTTGATAGAAAATCGGACTACGCCGTGTCACTCAACGTTCCGATTTGAAGCTAATGTAGGTCCATTATGTAGGTAACTCTAAAAAAAAGTCTCATAGAAGGATATACTTTATAAACTTGCATGTTGAGACCGATTGGACTTTAGGTCTTTGAGCTTTTGAGGCACATGTAGATGATCAGAAACAGATGTTTAACCAAATGGGAAGAAAGGAATGAACCCTTTTTGAAAAACTCGAAATTATCAGTATTATGAATTATCTTATGAAACCATTACCTGACCTTTATAGAAGCAAATAAAATTGTCTCCAATTTTAGCTTCTACAATTGCATTACAAGTTAGAACACAAACCAATTTGCATTTTCACGCAAGCTCATCACAGACTACCACCATGTAAGAAAATAGTAAAAGTTACTTCGAAAAAGCTGTCTGCCATTTCGAAAATCGTTAAAAGCTACTATGTGTACATTCAAATTAATTATTTCAGTCATGGTCTTTTGGATTCTAAAAATATGTAGTTAAATGCCGGGTGATAAATTAATGAAAATAATCAAAGAAAACTAAAAACATTTCGCATTCGAAAAACAAGATTTAATAAACAATGATTTTAATTGCTTGACTGTAAGCATAAAAAGAAAACAACAATAAAAATGCACGCATTTATACATCTGTGGAAATAATACAAAAGATTATCAAAAAAAATTATCCAATACATGTTTTTATGTACACAACTAAGTATCATTCACTTAGAGTACGGTCTTTAGTCCTTTGGTAAGGAACTATCACTCTTCCCTCGACTGTAGGGACGTGCACCACCCAACATCCTCTCTAGTAGACTTTGTTTTGATTTTCGTTTTGACGATAACACTTCCTTGCAGAGATCATGAAATACTTCAGCCACTAGATTCACATGCTCAGCAGCAGATACTTCGCAGAACTTGCACTCAAAGTCCTTTGCGAGAATTTCACCCTCGTCGGTGCTCACCTGACGCAAATGAACCATGTCGACTTTATTGGCCACCAGTTGCACTGGCGTATCCGACTGCAAATCAGTCTTTACACGACGAATGTAGTTGAAGGAGTGTCGGTCTGTTATTGAATACACAAGAAGGAGGCCGTCGGCCCATTGAATTAATTCTGAAGCATTTGGCATTTCGAGCTCGTTCTGTTTCGTAAGGAAAAAATAAAAAAACACTTGTTTAATGGAGCGTTTAAAAAACAACCCTTAGGGCCACTTACCTTTGGACATGTGTCTAGAATCTCAAAGAGGACAGGTTCTCCATCGACCATTGCTTCGTGTTTGTATCGATTTTCTGCAACAATGTATGAGAACTTATCAAAATGTCTACTCTTTGTTTAAATTGTTTTTAATTGGTTCTAACGCCATAAAAAAATTAATAATTACCTGTTTGATGGTCATATTCGCCTATGTAGCGTTTTGTAATAAATCGGACTATCAGTGCTGGAAGGAAGAAAAGAAGGCAATTTTATGCAAGAAGTCTTTGGCTTTGATTAAATTCTATTTGTAAGAGGCCAAGCCCATGTTCATGGGGGGCCTCATTTGAAACAATAAATTACATTGTATTCGCTGAGGTGAGTACTCCACCAAAAGCATGCGGTCACATGCCAAGGAGCAGTGAAACACGCTAGTTGCTACACAATGCCACTCATTAACATAAGAGTATATTCTTGAATTTTTTTTTGTTCAAACTCTACCAAGGCTAAGCAAGGTAGAATAAAATCCTCTTTGTAATGCGGTTTAAAGAAATTTCTAGATGGGTTCCCGCGATTAGTTTGATACACGAGGCGGTTTGCAAGACAGAACTGACCTTATTTGATCCTTTTACTTTTATGAGGTTCATGTGCCCTGAATATGTAGTTTATCCTTGAAGTGTACTACCCTAAGGCGTATGTAGTGAGAGTATTTTAAGTAGGAAAAGTAAGATCTATATTTTAACTGTCCGCCTTTATAGCGTGACTAGTATTACGTGGAAAATTCTAAGAAAGTGAACAACATCATTTCCGGGACTAAACAACCGACATTTTGTCAATGTCATTCCTAGGATCTATTACATTGTACACAATGTAACGCTTCTCACCAATTGTTGAAACAGGTTTTTCAGGTCGGATACAGGCATATACATATGTATGTATGTGGGGCAAAAGGACCATTATGTTACAAGTACATATATGTATGTCTAGTTTCCTCAGCTCAAAAGTGACATCGTCATAATCTAGGGGGAAATATGTAATATAAATAATTTACTTAGCGAGACGTAAATATTTCGTTTAAGATATTGGCCAGTGAGTACTGACAGTTGCTTTTAAAACACCCGAAAACACTGCAGAATGTTCACTGTTGCTCGTGCTGTTTGTGAGGTTACACTGTCTTGCTGGAATTTTTTTTTTTTTTTATAATTTACCCGCACTCAAGGGGTTATGAATACCCTTTTAATGTCTATACACAGTGCGGGCGGCGTTGAAAGGAAGATCCCTACAGATCGAATAT
The DNA here is from genome assembly GCA_946965025.1 of Blera fallax. Taxonomy (NCBI): domain Eukaryota; kingdom Metazoa; phylum Arthropoda; class Insecta; order Diptera; family Syrphidae; genus Blera; species Blera fallax. The sequence continues at coordinate 86,646,235 of OX337245.1, forward strand.
ATGTAAGAAACATTGGCACAATTATTCCGCATTATTGAAAAGCACTCTGTATTCTTTACTTATGTACTCATAAATGCCTTAGTTTACTTCACATATACCAAGTTCGCAATATCGTAAGGTTTGCAAAACTGAGAGCATCTTCCCATAGGGTGATGACTTTGCGCCACCTTGTAGTCTGGCCTTCAAAGTCGTAAATTGACCCGACATCTTTCGAAGTACACTGACACAATTGCTAAGTGATCTGGATTTCGTATCTGACTGAGGCTTATTGGAAAACACAAAACATCATCTCTTAAGCCTTATGTCTAAGACTATCTTCTACAAGCCGATCAACTAAAGTGAAAGCTATATTTTATTTCACTTTCACAAATACTGAACTATGAATAAATTTATGATAGTCCTAATTGACACAAAAAATACAAAAAAATGTACGCATGTTTCGGTATTCTGATGACCTGACACAGATGCACAGAATTATATACAAAAAATTGTGTACTACTTACAATCAATATCACTGCCAAAGGAATGATCTAACTAATTGCATTCCCATCACCTCAGAATAAACACAGAAATATAGCATGATGGTAATTGGGAAAACTAAAAATAAATGGCTTAAATTCGACATGGATTGCGGTACGCTGGGCTTACAGTTTGAGACTCCAAAGTATAACCTACTATAAAGCCCTAACATACAGACATGCTTACAAAAATAAAAAAAATTACGACTTATTCGAAAATCACTCAGATTTCAAATTCTGGCTAAATCATTATAATGTCAAAGTTTTCTTTTAAAAAAGGCTTAAGACAATTTTCCAAGACTTGGTGTGCCATGTTCTTGCACAAGACAAAAATTGCTAAGGAATCTATTTTAATTTCACTACGTAGTAAATCATTTGGAAGAAAATCTTTGTAAACGTTTAGGGTACATTGTGGTGGATTTTTCGGAGTTTCTCTATATTAATACTAAAATTGATCAAAATCGAAATTTTTCACGATACCAATACTTATCACTTTTGGTGCAAGTAAAAATGTTAAATTGAAATAAAATCGAAGTTAGCAGCCAAAGCTTAACATAAAAGTCGTAGGGAGTTTGTTCAAGGTGTCACAGCAACTTAAGCAAAATACACAATTGGTGCATCACTTTCAACATCGCACTCTAAATTTTGAAAAATTTTGAACGTTGTGCACGACTAATGTAAGGCTGACGTCGATGCTTATGCATTTCTGAATTCACCCTCTAATCGTAAGATGGTGGATACAAAATGGCGATTCAAATCTTTCGAGACATTTGTTAACCTATTTAAATGTCCAGCAAGCAGTAGACACAAGGGATCTAGGTGACAGGTTTCTGAAATCAACCCAACTTCGACAAAAACTTATATTTGAGGTGAAGCCACTTTTGCTTTATCGAAAATGAAAGATAAAATGTAGCAAAACAATATTGAACATGCTATTTCTGGGGCCATAATTTAGGGACTTGATATACGAGTAATCATTCTAATAGAAATCTAAATAGAATGGATTGCCTTCTGATATTGTTGATCGTAAGCAAGTTTTGTGAAAGTTGGTTAAAACATCGTCTTTATTCAATAAACATATAATGTATAAATTGGAAGATTTTTAAAAAGATACTCCCTGATTATCTGTGAATCAATTAACCATGTGGCATAAAAAATAAAGTTGGCCATCGATATTTTAAGAAATTCTAAGAAGGAGTGGACTATTGAGCTTTACGGATGGCTCTACTTGAATCACGTTATCCTGAAAGACAACCTGCAGAGTACTATTAATTGAAACAACAGGCCAGTGATTGCCATATTGCCCGAATTCCTATATAAATCACTCGCTTTAACAAATACAAAAACCCACACAACTCCCAAAACTGAGCATTTGTAGAAATCTTGTTATAGAATACCTAATTTACACACATATTAGCATTTGGACTTGCTTTAACCATAATTAAGATACTAAAATACGATCTGATCAAACGAATTAAAACCAAAAATACCTATACATCTCCCTAACAGAAATTGTACTCAACAGGTGATGTTAGCACTCGTTTTTTAAGAAATCGATTTCCCTGTTTACATAAGACCATTGAAGTTCGTTCTTGTTTTTTTGGCTACACAGATGTTTATCTTACCGCTTTTGCCAACACCCGGCGATCCAACAACAGCGATCTTTAATTCGGTCAGTGAAGACTTCTTCCTCCTAATGCCACGTGTAGTCATTTCAATTGAAAGCGTAATTTCCTTTAAAACTCTATGCTACGAGTATGTTGAAAAATTATCACCAAACTAGCACAATAAAAAAATTAAGTATAAAAAATTCAATAATATTCACATAAAATTTTTATGTGAGTGCATATTTTTTTTCTTTCTGTGCTATTTTTATCAGTCGTCAAAATTGTACACTCTTATATTTTCTCTATATATGATATACGCTTGTATCTTTATTAATTGAAGCCAACACGAGCAAGGTAATAGCCAGATTGTTTTTTTAGAAACGCAATATACGAGTAAATTGACTTTTAAAATATTTTCTATTCTAATAAAAAGCGTCAGATTCCGATGCTAATATTTTTTTAATAAGTGAAAATTTTCAATTTGGCACATCTTTTGTTTTACAAAAAATCTTATAGACGCTTGTCCGATCACCCGTCCACGAACACCGATCGTTGAATTGTACTCATTGTGAAGAATCTCTATATTAATATCTCACCGATAAATATTCGAATTTTTTTTTTAAAAATAGAATTTCGAAAATTTCTTCTACGAAAGCAGAAAGCACCACGGACGTAGTGTATGATTGCTCCTATTCAGCGTAACACCACTCATCTCAAACCGCTAGATACAAAACCTTAATAAATTGTTTCTTGTTTACATGTATTTTCCTATTTGTATCCCCGCGTTTCGAGAAAATATGGTGGGAGGCGTTCAAAAGAAAGAGAAAAATAACATTTTATTGGACGGTGTACACAAAATTTTGTTGATCATATCCAACAAAATTTCGAATTGATTGAGCACTGAATTGCATTCGATCGAATTAATCTGGCTGACATACGGGGAAAATTGCGGAATGCATTAAAAGCAACGTTTTGGAAATATTCTGTGTTTTTTGGTTTTGGTTTTTTATTTTTTAATTGTGAGCTTCTATGAGTTTAAATATAAACAAGAATTTCGAAATCAGGTAAAGGTCGTACTGGCGCTGCAGGCGCAATGAAATATTTAGTCTGAGTATTTGTAATGTCTCTTGCACAAATTGCAGATAGTGAAAGACTTATAAGAAGCAAAGTGGCAGAAATGAGGATTTTTTTTGTTGGTCTTCTGGTAGCTAGGAGGTTGGGATTGGGTTGGAACAAAGGTGTGGCAATTCTTAAAATAGATGTGCATTGCATTCGAATGGGAAACACATGTTGAATGTTTTGAAATTCGTTTTGCTGGTGTTTTCTTTTCCCAATAAAAATGGTAAACAGAGCAAATCGCGTCGGCTTATTAAGAACGCAAGGCGTGAAGTGAAAAGCTTGGCAATAATAAAAATATGTAGGAAGCAGCACGCGTCTTTCTGTGCAGGCTTGTTTTTTAAAACAATCATTTTAGCAAATAAAACAAAATATTTCAAAGTAGGTACATACTTACATATGTATGCGTCGTGATATAATACTTGAAATTTAGAGAGGAGAGGGTTGAATCAAGGAGTTAGAACTTGTAGGCACATGGTAAATTCGAAATAAAGGGAACAAATAAGGATTTGATTAAATATTTTGAGCTACAGACAGGTAGTGAACTGTTTTTTTTACTTACACAAGTTTCAAAAATAGTATGCAGGTAGGCCAAATATATTACAAAGGAGTTAATTAATATATAAGTTAGGAAGGAGGTGTAGAGTATGTTCCATATGAAGGCCAAAAACACGACGAAAAAAGGTCAAATAATTTTAAAAATTTACAAGTTTAATGAAATGTTGTCATTCATGAACATCATATTACAAAATAATTGCGAGTGCATTTCTTCATTAACTAAAAAAAAAAGATACAAATACTTGGCGCAACGGACCGTATGTGGTCTCGGAAGTTAACCACTTGATCCACGGCGCATACTTCATTATCTAATCCATTAAAAATCGATGGCCAGAGCACTCCGCTAAGTGCTTTGTTTTATTACTTGTTCTTGACTAATTTTACTCTGTTTTTATCGAACTTGTAATCAGGTCACCATACCTAATAATTTTGGAAATAAGAGCAAAATGTGCATTTCCACTTCTTCTAACAAGCAAGGGCCAGAAATTGGTAAATTGTTTCAGTTAGACTTCTTCTCTAACTTTTCAGTGATCACGGACACTCAGCAATGTATAAGATTTTCAAAGCATAAGCTCGATATCACCAGGTCGCTTTTGATAACGGAACTGAATATCAAAACTGGGCAGATGAGCATTTATTCTTATGAATTTCTAGAGTTAATATTAGAATTTAGATTTTACAGAGAGGACTATAAAAAACAAGGCGAATGCTAAATAGACACGGGGGAATATGCGAGAGTAGTAAGAATACTCCCTTAGGACTCACGTTAATAGTGTTGAATTCAACTTCTATATTTCAGTCTAATTTTTATGTTATTATGTGATACCATTTAGATGATCGGGGTCAGAAGTAAAATTTCGTATTTAGTGATTCTTAAGTCAACCATATGAGGTGAACCAGAAGTGCAGACAGACTGATGGAGAGGCGTGTTTAGTCTGACCTCAATCGGAAAGATCAATACTTTTGCAATAACTGCTTGTGACAATGAACTCAGCCCAGGACGATAACCAGACCTAATGAAATGGCAAAACGAATTTTAAGTTCTGAACGGTGTTCCTGCTTAGAGACTTGGGCTGAAGAGGAGTCGACTATTACTTTTTTTAGTTTTTACATGCAAGCTCCACCAATTTTGTTTGGCTTATTAGTTATAAAAAGAAACAGGTTTTTAGCCTGAGTAGAAACTGGAGAATGATGGAGTGTTTTTATAAACAAATCCATGCTAGACCATATTTTCCTATTTAGCAAATTTCAGATCTAAAAAAAGACATCGTAAAAGTGTAACTAGGAAAGGCATCTGACAGCAGTGTTTCAAAAAATTGCTAGCCTAACCTTCACATCTTTGCTAAAGAAAAGTAAGTAAAGGTATTGAAAACCTAAAACGAAGTGCGAGCCAACTTTCGCGTCAACAGTGTTCCGTACTGTTCTATTTATTCGTCTGCTAGTTTTGCTTTGTCATAAATCTAAAGAATATAGAATCTAGCAATTATGGTTTTTAAAGGGTCAGGTCAAATAAATCCCTTTTGTTTCGTGTTTGCTTGATCTATCATGCTTAGATCAAGTACCACGATAAAATTTTTTGCACGCCTAGCTTAAGATTTCGTCTCGTCGTGGCCAAGGACGCTGGAGCTTAATGTAAAATTTTTAAATCTGAAGTTTCTACAGAATGTACTAGCCCCCGTATTTTAGTTAATGTGTTCTGATTCGGATTAGATCCCAGAAATAATATTTGATAGGCGAGGTGTTAAAAGTTTGGTTGTTCATTTACATTCGGAGTGAATAATTGCACTTTTACAGTGATCGTAAAACCGTGTTTCAATTGTTTCTTTGAACGTAGGAAATAAAGGTCTAAATTGCTTTATTTACAATAATAGGGTGAACTACAAATTCAAAAACGGTTTAAAAAACGCAATTACTCAGGTTTTAAAAAACCTATCGTAAATGGCCGACAGGTAGTCTGCTTAAAACTAGCAACTAGACATGCGGCCAGTTCCCAATTAAGTCAACAATCTCCGGCAACACACACGACAAGAAATTACCCACTACATCCTATACAAATTATAGAGCTCCTAATTTGTACAAATCCATAGAGGACACGCAGATTAGCACTCGTTCAAAGTACATACATATCTGATAAGAATGCACCGAACATTAGCGCGAGTAATGAACTGCTAAGTACGGATTTTTGTGTATCTACTGAGCTGTATACTTTCGGGCGCTGTGGAAATAGAACCACAAGAACCCATCCATACACGTAGCGTGTAACATCAACATAACAACAAAAAATTCTCTTCACACAGAAAAGAGAAAAAGAGAGTTTCTTGCCCGTTCTGTGGATTCCTTTCCTTTTCACCTTCTCCGTACCATATTGAGGAGAAAAAAACAAACTCAAGTTCGAGGCTCGCGGTAAATATTCGTGCTGATGGCGCTACTTACCATTACGAGCAGCTGCGGCGCGGTGGCGGTTTTTCGAAATGTTTTCGTAGATACTTTTCGGTAGATACTTCGTCGTGTCGTGGGTACTTGCTTCGCTTCAGCTATTTTTTGAATCCGTTGGTGTGTTCAGTTTTTAATTGGACGACTCTCCGTGCAGATTGTGCGGCCGAGACTGCTTGGTGAATTATTGAACAAACGCGCGCTTTTGGTTAGTCAAACTCCTCCATTTGGTCTTTTACTTTTTACTATTTTTTTTTTTATTTATTTACTACATTTGGTGCGGAAGTTCGAACAGATTTGCATATGTAGTCTTATTGTTATGTTGTGTGTATTCGTGTGGGAAAACGAAGTTGGTCCACAGGTGACTTTGAATTTTGCGGTACGCCTTGGTTATTGTATCTTCATCAGCAGTGGCACGTATCTCCCTATCGGAAATTAAAGCAATTAAACGGTTACTCGATTTGAAATTTGATACGATTTTGATACAGCTAATCGCGCTGGAGAGTGGTGCACGAAGTATAATGTATATGGGGTCATCTTCGAAAGTGATGACTCAATCTTGTTGATGACTATTGATTAGTGGAGCAGATATGAATATTAAGAATTCGTCGAAGTGTGAATATTTCGAGTGTGGAAAGTGTTTTCAGATACATAGTGCGTCTTAAGAAATTGTGTCATGTGCGTTCAACTTCTCGGATAAAGGAATATCTACCTACATATGTATAAACAGATTAAAGTAGGGCACTCATTAGGTCATGCAGGGCGTGCGGTAGTGTTTACACTCTAATGAATAACATATACGCCCTCTTATGATCTGTCACGGTGCCTCTTTCCCCTCTATTTGGAATTGTGAACGGTTCTGTACAGAAAATTTTCTTATTTGTTTATAAGATTTCCGATATCTTTCAGCATTCCGCTTTCTGGCCCAGTTTTTGTCTTCCGAAATTTACTGCGGAAAATATAAATGCCTTTGGGATGGTATGAGATAGATGACGGGCGGCGATAGGTTATTTATAGAAGCCTCATTTTCTAATGCTGTGACACCTCCAACGACGACGACGATGACGATGATGCTGCTGCTGCTCTGTTGTTCGGAATTAGCCTTCTAGTATAATTATACCAGCAACTTAAATAGGAACTCCACCAAGCGAAAGTCGTCTCTCTCTCCTGCAGCACCCATCATCACATCACCCACACGAATGTTGCCAGTGTGCTTCGATGATGTTGCTCACGATGATGTCATGTTTTTTTCGTTTCCAACGTTGATGTCTTTTCATTGATTCTTTTTTATAATTATTTTTTTGTTAGCTTGTTTTGCGCTACCTCCCATTGAAGACTAGTTTGTGCTGTTGTATTGCATATGTATGAAAGTATGACATAAGCAAAACAAAACGAAAAGAAGGGTGTTCCACGGTAAATACTCGTACATTGTAAGGTAACCCTCGCTTTTCTGCCTGGCCTTACCTTAATGGAGTTGAAGTGTGTGCAGAGTGCCAGAGTCTGCCTCTGCCGAATTCTTATAGGACTGTGTATACATATTTAATAGCAGTTTCAAAAACTGGAACTGTGACGTTACTTTTTTTTTTCTCTGTTGTATTCTGTGGTGAAGAAGTTGAACTGAAACGAAATCGAGTACAAACTTTACATATTCCTATTGTTTTAGATTGGTCGTCTGTAGGTTTGTATCTTGAGCCGTGTATGGGGTACGCACGCAAAACATCTGCTGCTCGGAATTGCTTTGAATGCGTGAATGCTTGTTGTGTTCCTAAATGGTTAACCGATTAATTTATGAATTCGAGAATATTTAAAATTTCAGTGGCACCAAGATTGATTAGCGATTAGCTATGCCCAAAGAGAGACGTAACTAGTAGTAAGGCATAATAGGTTGGTCGCGACATAGTAATGGGTACAATTGCTTGTCGTTACTTTAGTTGTACTTGTAAGGAAGGTACCCAACTTCCGATAAAAAATTGATTTATTGGCTTAGTCAATACTAATTTGGAAATCGGTATGGTTTTGGAATTTAAAAATGCTAAAACACTGTAATTGTTGTATAACGACGGTACAGCCCTGCCACGATTGAAGCCACATTTGATTTGACTATCAAGGGCATAGGGCTTGGGTACCTGCATACATATACGGTGGTCCTAACCAAACTAAGTTTTGGGTTCTATTTTTGAAAATGTAGCCTCGAATTGCGACCGGAGTAGCAAAATAAGCCGTGTTTTGCTTTATAATGAATAATTAGTGGTCAACTTTTTCAACCCACTACATAGGAAGGGATTTGTACCCTCACCGGCACTGCTACACTTTTACCTCATACATAATTTATTGGTACACATTCCCCTAGTAAGAAAAAGGCTCTGTTTGAGATATAATTACATACATACTAGGCACATTTAATTGCTAAACCCTCCCAAGGAAGACACAAAATAACTGCAATTAACTTAATCCGTTCTCTGATCCTTTTTGTAAAACGCTTAATTATTATCCTTTGTATATTTTAGATAGGTATAGCAAAATTTTTCCGACTCAGATTCAATTTTAAAATTTGCTTTTAATTTGAAGGATAAACCATTCTACGAGCACTGATTGTTAAGATTGTACCTACATACATACATATATAGTCCTGAAAAATGTATTGATGTCATAGTCATTGGTCAGTCTTAGTTCCAAAATGTGATGCACTAGGTAAAAGAATGGTGAGGGGCCTTACTAAGAAATGGGCATCTACTGAACATCACAATCGTTGGTCAATTGTGGCCTATGGCAGGCAAACTAAAGTTGCTGTTAGAATTTGGCAAGGTGGTGGCGAAGCCCACATGACAAGTTTGGGTATCTATTTAAAAAAAGCTGTGTCTTCTATGCTTCGTCCGGCATTCAGCAGCAGAAGAACAAATTGTTCATTGGAAATTAAGACCACTTTCAAACAGATGCCAGTGTTAATGAGGGGAGATTGAAATCAGGATGAACGAAAAGATATCGAACAAGTTGGTCCGATTCGGTACATTACCCTACATATGCATGCTTGTATACAATAGATTAATAGTTATTTATTGGAATATGAATAAAAAAGTGCAAAACATGGATTCGTGAGAAACAGGTAGTCAGGAGTTCCACAGCGTTGTGCCTCTTTATATTTCAACTCAGGGATATTACGTCATGTATTAGTCATTGCAGCGTTTCCATTAATGCTGATAACATACAAATCTATGAAAGCACTGAAAGCAACAACGACCACAACCTTCTTCAATTCGCTGCTTACAGTTTTGCCAGTTTTACTTTAGGATTTGTCAAAGGATGAACTAAGAAATTTCTCTCTCTCTCAGCAGCTAAAATATCCTTTTATAATAGTAATACTCATACTCATTGGAATTGAAAGTCCTTACATGAGATGATGAATGATAAATGATGATAAAATTTGTTTAAAACACTTTGTTTAACTGACTTAGTACTTCCCTTAACTGGATATATCAAATTCCGTAGTTTGGGGTTAATGCGTGTATTGGAATGGGCTGATTGTTTAATATTCACATTAGTTTATTAGTCTGTTATTTCACACCATTAACATCAGCGGTAAATGATGAGCATGTGGATGGATTTATTTTGTATCCCTTGGCAGACTTCTAGTTGTAGTAGCTGCTTGTAATAAGCATATTACGATACAGATCTGACAATGTAGAAAATCTGCTCTTTTTAGTGGTCAAGGTCAAAATTGATGAGTGTTCCATGATCTGAATTGTGCTTCCGCTTAACTCTTTTTTTTATAGTTAGACTTGACCGGTAAATTATACAATAATACCTACTAACAGCCGTTTAACGTCAATAATGTATCCATCCACCTACCGGCTTTTATCGGCAGACTAATCACATATTGGAAATGGTAATTAGTTTGCTGAAACTCTAATCGGACATTAGGGTAACACATGGCTGATTTGAATCATGGACAATAAGACCCTCGAATTCCGTACAAAACCATTGAGCCATACTGCTACTTGTATGTAAATTCTACTTGTGTGCCAGGGCCTATCAGAAGCATTGTTTAAACGAATTGCAGGACGGAATCCAGTTTCTCGAAAACTTAAAAAGACGGTCAAGCTTAAATGTGCTTCAAGAGTCGAGATTTCCGTAACAATTACAATTAACACACATATTACAAGGTAATATATAAAAATTTGTGTTTAACTGATAGTTATTGTATTTTTTTGTGGTGGTTTTATTTTTTTAATCTAACTGGTATTGCATGTATCTTTGCGATATATGTATACTTTAATTTATTAACGCCGTCAAAAAATTTGTTTTTCTTACTTGAAGAGGCGTAGAACGTTCCCTTTTAACCACACAATTGAAATGAACTTGTTTTTGTTTCCATTTTGTCGTCACACTGTCGTCCCTCTGTCCTTCTTTAGCGCATGTATGTGTACAAAGTACATATATCGCGGCCGTATCCTGCAGCTGCGGCAGAAACGGAAGTGTGTAGATGGCTGCAATTAAAACCATGTGTTGTGCTCTGCGTTCCGCAAAAAAGCATCGGTAGCAGAGTCCCAGCTTTATGTGGTTAAGAGTTCTACGAGTATGTGTTAGCTTGAATTGAAAAGGTATCAAACGATGTCATTTCTTAAGGATTTTTAACTTTTATTCCAAAATAAGCACATTGCCACCTTTCATGCGATGTTCCATTATATCTATGAAAACAAAAGACATGTTTCTAAATATGTATTTGTTACTACTGAAATGGTTATCTCTGTTGGAAATTTTAACACTCAACGTCTAATACTATACAGACAAATGGCGGACGTATGTACATACGTATGTACATACAACGAACTCACACCACCGTAAGGGCTCCGTTTTTCTATCATCTTGTAGGTACGTCAAGGAGTTCTTAAAAAAAAGTGAGAACACTAATCATTTAAATTTCTTTATATGTTCGAATTTAATAGAATAAATAAGAACGTTTACGAAATTTTGCCGGGACATTAGGAGCTCAACCGTTGTGTAGGAACTTCCTGACAATGACAATGTGATCGTCCTTTACTAAGGAGTTTTTTAAATTTGTTTTATATTAAAAATGGTCAGCTTTTTTGCTGCAATGCACTAGAGTACTATTTTTCTCACTATACCATATATTAAGAGCAATAACCTGAAACTTGGTGGTTATATTAAGCAGGTAGCTAGGAACAGGTACTAAGAAGTTTTGATTTTGCGTTGGTTTTCAAGCTAATAGCTACCCTTGTAGGATAATTCCTACTGAGGATTGAATTTCAAATCGTTCGTAATGACTGCCTTACTGCCAGAAACAGCTAATGGATCATTCTGTCCTATAGTCATGTGTATATTTTTTAGTTAACATTTCAGTTGAACTATAGAGATGTACTTTTTGCAGATACTCATAGGTATTTCTGAGTTTATTTAAACCTTTCTCTTCTCATTACCTGCAGCACTAAAACGTAAAAATTGCCTATGTAATTAAGAACTTAAAAGGTCTTCAGCATTATTGTGCCAAAAATCCCACCGGTACGGTCTATTGAAATAATACCTTGTTAATAACACAGACATTATACGCAGTTTTATTTTTGCCCTACTCTTTTTACCTGCTGCTGGAAGTGGTGAAGAATTGGCTATCCGGCTTTTAGCGTGTCGCTTACTAAATTTTCTGTTCTACGTTACTTGGTTTTTCTATCAAATCAGTTACTTCTTTCGGAAAAAATTTTTTTCATTGAGTTGGGAGACCACTTTTCCTCAAATCGAGTACTAGCCGACTTTTTCGTTTATGTTCAGTGTACTAATGGTACTGCACTGAATCATTTTGTCAAACAAAAACGATTGGCTCTTCGTTTGCTTGTTGCTAGATATACAGAATTGGATTGTTTGGATTGTGCACGTTTTTGTTGATACGTACAAGGAACAATATTTTAACTTAGCAATGAAGTGGTTGCAGAGAGTAAACAGGATTTTTTAGGGGTTGTTCTTAAAAGGTACATCTAGCAGCTTTCTTTAGGTGCACTAGAATATGACTTTTTAGGTGCATCTCTTTCCTCTCCTTATCTTTACAAAGAAAAAGTATAAATGCTTCCTTCCTTACTTACTAAACATACATAGTTCTCCAATCTTGAGTGTATCAAAAAAAAGAACAGCAAACATTCATACATACATACATATATGTACATATGAATTCACACTTCTATACGTTCGTCCTTTTTTTGTCTCAATGTTCGTACACTGAATTCATTGGCCATATTCATTAGACATCATAACTCCTTTTCTTGTTTTAGGTCTCTTATATTCCCATTTTGCTTATCATGTGATCACGATAGGACGATGGTCCCCTTATTTAATATAAGTTCATATTAAATTGATATGGGTCGTGCTTTCAACACACCTTGAATTTTTACCCTACTTACAGCTCACACATATGGAAATATTGGGCGTTTCGTATAGTGCGTGCTTGCGTGCGTAACACATAAAACGTAACCCATAATATTATCCATAAATTTGCCTCTAGCAAGGGTTTATTGCCGTCTGGTAGGGCTAAGATAAGTAGGATTTCGGATACACCTGACATGTTGCAGGTTGATTGCCAATAAATAACACTGGCTCTTTTGCAACCAGCCTACAATTTTTCACTATTCCTGTTTTTGAATAGCATATAAATCAACAGAAAGGATAAAGTTTACTGCAGAAGGCACTTAGAATGTTTAAGTTTATACACATACGCATTGTATTCCGTATGTTTGAAGTCCGAGGTGGAATCTTATTGCTCAGGTGCTGCTTTATACATACATACATACGAGTATGTGTACGTAAGCCACTGGAGAGGCCTATCAATTAGATAGAAAAAGTTAAGATCGGTTGTAATTTTACGGTGCTTAGAAAAAAATAAAATGAAAAATTGCCTATGTAATTTTGTTAGTAGTTTTCGGAGCTGTCTAGCGACAACCCAACAGAAATTGTCAACAAAATTGTTTCTGGAGATCTAACATGGGTTGTTTTCGAAAACGGCGTTTGATCTTCAATTTGGCCATCGTTTCAAGACTTATGAGTTAAGAATATTAAACTGCGAAGGCCATTTGGTATGACTGATTCTGTCGGCGGCATGATTTTTTCATGCAATCGTGCAATATAAAAAAATAAGTTATTGCTAAGGCTGTTTAATACACATCGATCTAGCAATTGTTTTGCGGTTCGATAAAAATAAATGTGCAGCGCAGTTTTCTTACTCATATCATCGACTGGGAAAATTACATCAACAGTGTTTCAGGACTCACAAGGAACTATGTTAACACAAAGCGCGCTCTTAACAAGAAGAGTGTGAACGCACCAGTTCACATTGCTCATTTCTTCTTTAGTAACACTCTGTACAATGACTTCCTATTAAATTAAATATGCAGTAACATACTCGCTTGGCTACATTTTTCATTTAAATATGCACATGTACATATGTATGTATTTTACGTAAGATGACAATTTTAAGCCCATTCCTATCGTTTTCAGGGCAGCGACAAATTGGGTTTGAAATTATGCTTCAAAATCACGAGACATGCTGCATCAGCTGGCTCTATGAACATACTCTTGAAACATTGAATAAAGTGTGAGCGAAACTTTTTCGATCCTAACACAATTTATCGTGATTCAAAGTGGATATTATTTGTGTACATAAATATACGTGTATGCAGAACATTGTTTTGGGGCTTTATACTGCATTTTATTCACTTCTTTTAAAATTGGATAATGGAACACGGTCTTTTTTTCTTAGGCATCCTATTTTTTAAATTAAATTAACATAAATTAACATAAATGAGGTACAAAATCTAAAACCTTCAGTTTTTCTTCTTAGACGAGCAGTAAAGAAAAAAAACATTTGTAATTCAAAGTGAAGAACATTCGCGGGTACATTACCTTTCAGTATGAATTTATATTCTAAGAGAATATGATATCAGTCTTAGATGCATATCTACTTGCACCGCAGTAAATGCCCAATCGACAACTAGATGTAGCGCAAACGTGACTTATCCAACCTGTAGCGGTTTGATAGCATTAAGTGAGAAGTGCAGTGCGGTGGACCTGCTGTTAGCCCAATTCATGCGCTTTAATTTATTCGCAGAAATAAGACTACTAACACCACAAACTTCACACTGGCTTCCATTACCCGTTCGTTTCACTATTTTACGTCTTCCCAGCACTTTCACAGGTATATGAAGGTACGTAGGCACTACATTCCACAACTTTCAGGCATCGCAGTCGCAAATTTGTAAAAAAAACTGGCCAACGCCCGTTCGAGCAAAGTACATAAAAAAGTAATTACTTCTTCAATTGATGCCAACAAGAGTCTTGTGCTTCAATCGTTAATTGTTGTCGCGTGCACAAGGAATGTCCAAGTGTCCTAGAATCTTATTTCACCGATGACGTTCCCTCCAATCCAAGAGAATTAATCATCTCAGGTCGATGTGTCAAAAGTGCACGACTACATGAAAACAAACTAGAGAATAAAAAAGTAATAATCGTAGCAGCAACAAAATAGAAACGGCCCCATAAAATCAAAATTAAAAAAAGTCATTATGACATGCTGCTGATGTCATACGAATATGTTGATTTTGTACGAGTATTTGAATCAAATACAAATCCAGTTTCAAGGTTTTAGATCGAAGTTTGTTGAATAATTAAAGCATATAGATGTAGAATCATGAAATCACAAAAACCGAAAGCTTTAGAAATACTCGCAGCATTCAATTTAGCCTAATTAACCGAGTCCGATAGAGTGAGAAGAAGTTGTTAATGCGTTGGATGATGATGATGATGATGATGATGACATGAAGACCCAAAAATGTATCAAATTAGTAGCATTTTCTCATGAAACTATCTACTTTCATATCTGTGCTAGGTTTCGGCCAATTTAATTATACTACATTATGTGTGTTATGTGTTTAGGTCACGCACCTTGCGCAGATTTAACGCGGCCACAATACTGAAAATCACAAACAACAATTATCTCGAATCAACGAATTCGCTGTTTGAATAGATATTTTCGGATATAATTTTCAACTTTGATCTTAAAAGCAAACAGGGATAATGTGAGATGTTTTATTGCTGTGTTCTTGTACTATTTCGACTACATTTCTCTAGAATGGTAAATAAAAAAAGATTGTGTACTATGTGTTGAGTGAAGGAGAGAATTACTTCATTTTTCCATTTTGTGTGACGTAATGCCTTCGTGTAGTGTGTAACCTTTAGCAGTAAACTACATAGAGTAATAAAGTGAAGAAATGAAGTTAGCGCTGTTCGTGCGAATGTTTTTTCCAGAGAAATATTTTTTAATAGCTAACCCCTTAGACATATACATAAACTATGTGTATGCAGATACTTGATGTAAAACAATCTAGAGGACAGTTTCATAGCAAACACAATACTAATGCATTAGTTTACATACTACATACAACGGCCTGAATCAGAAATCATCTATTGGAAGTTAATGAACCATATCTACCGCAAGGCCCACAATATTAATATCAATAGAAATTATTCTACATATGCATGCACACATGTACTAACACACGATTCTGTACATACATACATATACTTCAACATATGTTCACATTTGAATACTTATAATAGAATTTCCATTGTTTACCAATACGTGATATGCTTAAACATATTATTTTTGGCAATTCAATTGAAATGAAGAAATAAACAAAAAGATTGTCGAGATAGCTAACATGATAGCTCTTACGATTTGCATTCTCATACAAAATACACTGACGTTCAAAAGATCTTTGCTTTTAGTTGTAACTATTGAAATTCTAGCAAAATCAAATCGCGCTAAAGTATCCATTTAAGAGATGCTAATTATGAATTTCAAAAATCTGTTGCATAAATTCATTATGCAAAATTTGTTTTCAGAAGAGCAGAATAATTTTAAAAATTTCACTAGCTTCTAGTTCCACTTCAAGATTTTGGTAAAACAAAGCAATGTTGCAGCCGTAAAATGGTGCAATGGAACACATAAACAGACAAATGCAGAACCCACTTTTTCGATATTCTTTCAGATATCTTATTTCAGATTGTCTGCACGTAAAAAATGCTAAATCTATCCTACTCTACTGACCGGATTTTATTCGTACCTATCGGCTTACAGGGTCTAAAATTTTACTTTACGGGGCCGATTTTGTAAAGTAAATTTTCTCGATTTCAAGATTTTTGATAATTTCTATGCCCCATCTCAATGGCTATTAATTTTGATGCATAGTTTGTAAAATAGAAAAATAATTATCATAGATCACCAAAAGCATGTAAGAACTTATATTTATTATCACTATCAAAAGTCGTGCTGATTTAGCAGACAGTATGTCTGTCCATCGTCATCAGTTTTTTTTAACTGTGAAAAGCAAGTTTTATTCGTAACCTTTAAGGTATCAATTGACCTTTAAGGTTAATTGATCGAAAAAATTCATTGAATGCAATTGCTCGAAAATCAATTAGTTGACAGAATAATGATCGAAAAATAGTCAGTGGCAGTATCCCTGAAAAGAGACACTTGGGAGCTTACAACTTTTTATCAAATACGTTGTAGCGAGCGACTCATCCAATAAGTGTTTACAGTGTGCTCCGTCATACGCGGACACCGACGGTTCCGAAAAATGTTTCCGCTTATGAGAGGTGTCCGGTTATGAGAAAACAAACAAAAGGACATTTAAAAGAAAGGTTCTTTGAAATCTGTTCGCTTATGAGGGGTGTCCGTAATGAGAGAGTACACTGTATTCATTCATTAATTTCTAGTTCTACTGAGACTACTTTCAATTTTTATATAAATTTTCTTTCGACCGAAGTGTTTCAACTAATGCGAAGCAAACTTTTGAGATCCCAAGGCATAACCAATTTAATAGATCCTGAAAAAAGATTAAGTCTTCCACAAAACTTTACTTGATTTAGCATTTATTCTGCTCCAATATTTTCCTCAAAGTATTCAAAAGCCATCCTTTTTACAAGCAGAAACATCATGGCAAATGCTAAGGTCTAAATCAGCTACCGTTCTTTAACGAGTTTGCCACTATTGGCTGTTTTTTGAGCACCCCGATTCGTAGCTTTTGATACTTTTTAGAGCTCTTTTAAAATGCAAAGAGAATACGAGTATTTTCCAGTAATGCTTAACATTTACTCATTCCTGCGACGTATTAAAATGCCAATTATTTAACCTATCATCCCCTATTATTCACTGTTACGACAGCTCAACATTAATTAATATATCATATGTATGTATGCCGACCTAGACTCTCTACAGCTTGAATTCTTCATTCAAAGACCAATTCACCGATTTGGAGGTTACTGAACGAAGGCTTAATGATATGACAACCACTTTACCGCGCTTTCTTCTTCTGTAGGTTAATTCGATTGAACAATTACGAAGCAGACGACAGGCCCTTAAAATCGCACTCCCTTGTGTGTTTGTGAGTGAAGCACTGTGAGAAGCTCAAGTCACTTGCTGTGCGTACTGCAATTATTCAATCAGCAAAAGAATAAATGTTGTACGATTATGCCTATAAACGAATGCATTTGTATTTTTTTTATTTTTTTACTTGCAGCGTAATCAAAATACTTCTTATGATGACCGAGTAACGCTGTCTTACAAATTGTTAAGAAGTACATCAATGCTCGTTAAGACTTAGGAACAACATACCGAATCCTGCCATAAAGACTAAAGTAATTTTACTAAATATATTATACTGCTGCGGACATGGGTGCTATAAAGGAAGGTGATAAGCCACGGATAAATCGCAGTTTGATTTCGATTAAGGTTGTAACATTCTTGGTTATTAGTGGTGAGTCCGAGTGATCGTCTTTACTAAATCTCAGTTCATATTTGGGAAATTTTGTTTGCTTTTTAAGGTATTACTGCACTGCATGTGCTGCATTCGACAAAGCCCTTACTTCTGGGCTTAAACTTTGAAGAATACCGATATATAAGCATTTTAGCGCCATTCATCTCTATACTTGGTCCGCTTATCGTTGGTCCATTAGCCGATAGATTTGCTGCGAAAAATGCCAACAACTACGGGCGCATTCTGCGTATCTTGACAGCTGTAGTCCTGATTATAGCAAGTATTATCTACGCTTGTTTGTTTGCTGTCCCTGATGTCCATCGTGAGGAAGCTCGTCGTCCGTCGGTCAGCTTTGGATGCGATGAGAATGGTGCTGTAATTTTTCAGGAACGCTGCTCAGAGGAAGCTATGTGCTATCAGTGGAAGGGCAAGACAGGAAGTGTGAATCTTACAAATTGCTCTTACACATGCCAGAATCCAACTCAATTCGAAAACCTATACACCCCGTGGCTAGAGGGATCGCCATTGCCGTCCACCGAAATTAGTTCAGAGTCAGACTACGATCCAGATTATGAGGATAATTCTGTCACAGAGAGCTTGCGAACTAAACGACATCAGAGGAAACCCAGTAGTTTCGAAAGTGTCAGTAGCGAGCATGACTCGCATATTCGCGTCGAACGTAATGTTGTACCGAAAAAGATTTACGTTGAACCACCGCATTTGTGCTTGACAGAGAAGGATGAAGATGGAGAGACAGTTGTTAAAAAATGTCACGTCTACACGGATGATACTAGCAATATAGTCGTTCATTCAATTCTACGTAGTGCAACAAATATTGAGAACGATACACACAGTGCGGATTGGTGTAATTATCCTTTGGGTAGGTCGATGGAGTTATGAGTGGAGCAAACGTTTTACCTAATTTTTTTTTATAGATGGATTCCAATGTCACGTACCGGAAATTCAAGCAAAGTGGATGATTCAGCTGAAAAACTCTACAAGGTGCAAGCCAATGATTGAGTGCGAAGTTATTAATCCATATGACAGCCGTGGAAGTGTATTGGCCGACAGCAAGTGTATCAAGGTAAAGGATTCGTTTCTTTAAATTGCAAGTATGTATTAGGTTTTATTGTAGTTAAAAATCCAATGAAACAGTGACTCATCACTCTTTACATGAATACTTTGATAGTACCGAAAATGGGTCAAGGAAATTTGTATGAGTAACAAAATTGATTTTATCTTACTGTTGAGCAATGCATTTTGATGCATTTTGCTACCAAATGATATCATTCCGGAAAAATGAGTCACTTTGTTGGCCACAAGATGGATTACGATATCAGCTTCCGCTAAACTTTGATGTCATTCTTTTTATAATTCCTTACAAATGGTTTTTATGCTGTTGTTGGGTGCTTGTCACGTTCCTCTTCTGTGTACCAAAATATGGATAATAGAAAATTTGAACGCTACGTGCAAGGACTGGGCACAGATGTCGATAAACTGGTCAGACATTGGCAGTTCTGACATCACCTGCCCAAATATAAATTTATGTGCTATAAAAATAAGGGAAGAAATGAAAGGAGTGGAGAACATTTTCTGGAGTTTGTATAGAATCCGGAGAAATGTCAAGGAAATGCAGCTTCAATTTAATCGCTAAAAATAAAATTTTAAATAAACATGTTCTCTCTTAAGGAAAAATATAAATATTTAGTCTATAAAGGGGGTTGCTTATTATAGTTGCAATTTCGCACGAATGGAAAGGAACTACAGCTTAATAAGGTCTCCAAAAGACTGAATTAAGAAGCCTTTCTTGTTGTTCTAAGGTTTTTTAACTTTACACTTCCGCTCATCAGTCCTTTCCACTAAGCAAACTACGGTAGCCACTTCTACTTACAGACTTACACATTCTTCTACTTGCGTTGAATATAATATACATGATACATGAGCTAACCTTAAACTTGAACTAGGTCATCCATGCTCTTTAGGAGTAGGAAAGAGAGCAGTAGGAGTAGGAGTAGGAGTAGATTGCTCTCCCAATACAAACTCGTAGAATTCCTTGATAATTATTAAAGGACTTTATTAATAGTAGAGTGATCAATGGTGTGAGCTAGAGTATTACGAATCAACCACCTCTGGGCGTGTGCTAGCAAAGCGTGAATGGACTCTAACTATACAGTTGGCAAATATCAGGCTTCCGTTGAGGTACGAGTAAAAGGCACAGCATCTGTAAAGATTTTGGAAAAC
Source organism: Blera fallax (assembly GCA_946965025.1). Taxonomy (NCBI): domain Eukaryota; kingdom Metazoa; phylum Arthropoda; class Insecta; order Diptera; family Syrphidae; genus Blera; species Blera fallax. Next base: position 86,666,521 of record OX337245.1, read on the forward strand.
CATTTGGTCGATCTCGCTGTAAACTCTACTAGTTTAGAGGTAAATGATGTTGTGATGCGTGTTGAGGAAGTTTTGGTGATCAATCTTACAATTATAAAGTTATTCATGTCGAAATTCATACGAATAGTACACATGCCAAAATTCGAATGCCAATGGCTCGAGGTTTACCTAGCCTCGGGTTAAGCATAATTTGAACTTCTCAATATTTCCAGGAACGTATGAATATAATTTTCTTGCTCGCTTTCCTTCTCTGTCTTTTGGTTTCGATCTATTTCTGGACTTCTAACATTAAATGACTAAGTTCGAAGATCTAAGTGGGTACTACTCTTGTCCTATTATTCCTTTAGTAAGTGATGGTTTATACAGTGGTGTTACTCTTTCATTGGGAAATAGCTCTAGTTCCGAAATCATGGAGAGAGATATGTATATTTCTTACTAATAAAGCTGAAAGAAGATGTCTAAGGCAAGGGTATTTGTCCACATATTGTAATGGAACATGCGTTCGTCGTTTTTTTATATCTAGTTTTCGTGATTACCTTCTTCTTCAGTTCACTCATTCTTTTGCCAACTGTCTGAACTTAATTGTAAATTTTTTGGTCTCCAACTTCTTGTGGAATTTGTAAGTTAAAATAAAAGTTTTTTTTTAAGGAGTACAGAGTTCCGTTGGAGTGAACAATTGAAGCCCTTTGACTACCTCAACCATCACAGCGATGGATCAAAATAAATATTGACATTATAACAGCATGTGCTATGTAATAATATTTTTATTCTTTTATTTATTTCCAGACAATTGGAGATTTGGATGCTACGTTGGGTGGTTACTTCACAATTCGCATTTTGGGTGATATTTTCGCAATGGCCGCCTTGACCCTACTGAATACTGCCATAGTAATTGCTGTACGTGAAACTTCCGAGGGACGTGGAGAAGTGTGTCGTCAATATGTTTGGGGGGCAATTGGCTTTGTCTTACTTTTCTCACCACTCGAAGTATATTTCTTCAACGAGGACACCCAGCATGAAGCTAATATTGTCGCCTTGATTTTGGTCATCATATGCTTTGTCTTAGCTGCCTTGGTTCTACTTGTTTCTAGCAATATGCCACTTAGTCCACCAGAATGGTGGTGGCACACTAAGACTGGAATGTTAGTCTATCCAATGTCGGCTATACGTCGTTATGGGCCAGAGATTTTCGCACTAACTGTGATCTCGGTGCTATTTGGCACATTCTGGAGCAGTATCCACAGCTACCTTAGATGGACCTTCACAGACTATTATGCGATTTCCTTCGCTGGACTAGTATTGGTTTTGCTATTGCTTTTCAACGCTGATAAGTTCATTGAATACTGTGGCCATTCAAACATCTTCATTGCAGCATTTGCTGTATTCATCATTCGTTTTACGGCACTGGGCTGCTCTGACGCCGAGTGGTTGACAGTTGTCATGGAAGTTGTAGAACCTCTTGTTATTGGACTTGTTTGGATAACAATAATAATCTACATGCGTCATGCTATGCCGCGTAAATTGACTGCTACCGGACAGGCATTGGCAGTTATAGCCTTCTTTTGCATTGGTAAGAAAATTCGAAGGAAAGTAAAGAGGACACTTTTTTAACAATTGCATTTTCACAGGTAATGGCTTTGGGGCTCTTATTGGACTGGCCAGAGACTCGAGGGATCCAGACAGGGATGCTTCCGAAATCTATCAGTGGCTCACTATATCTGCTAGCATTATTGCCGTAGTATACTTTATTATATACAATTTAATACTGGCTCCAAGGTGCACTGCAAAACCACAACCCGCCGACGTATTGTCACCCTCAGCTTCGCAGACCCTAAATGGACCAGGAACTGGTCCCAATAGTAATGGAACCGGAAACGGCTCCTATTCACCTCTTCGAGTGTATCACAATGAAAGAGGCAAAAAGGGTCAGTTTAGATTCTAAAGTTAAGAATAAGATCAATTTTTTTATTTCACAATTTCTAAGAAAAGAGATTATTATTTAAGGAGTGTTTTTTCGATGAGCATATCTTAGGAAGTAGGTAACTTACCTACACTGGTTATTATTGTTTCAGAATAAATGGTTACATAACAAAATTATTAAAAAAAAAAAAAAGAAGAAATAAAGCGAGCTTCGATAATATTTTTTAGTGATAGAATGTCAATATAATGCAAAAAGTCTAAACGTTAGTTATGTAATCAGTTATGCAATCAAAAGTGTAATTCTAAATCAGCTACCTGTTTTTATTCGTAAAGTGGCCTAACTGTTTGAATCGTGTGGCCTTCGAATCAATGTAATATAATTGTAATAACTGTACCTATGTATGTATTTTCTATAATATTCGCTAAAAAACAATCATATACAAAACAGATCCTCCGTTCAGGGCGAAAGTAATAGAAAGCCCTTATATGTATTGTATTTGGCCGAAATTAAATTGTTGACACCGTTTTTGAATAACATTATGGCTATAGTTAAAGTAAATTTTAAAAGAGTTCAAGATTTTCACATTTTGCTTGTTTTAGAAGAATAAGCATTGAATTTATTATACAAATATATTTTGGTCCAAAAAAAAAAACAAGAGTGGAGAGTTTGTTTTAATAAATCAGTACTAAGAGTAGTCAATTTGTGAGGCATAAAAAAACGCTTCTCTGTTTTGGGTATGTCATATGTACATACATATATATTGAAATTCTATTTTCTTTGTGTTTTATGCAAAAATATTGATATTTTGATGAAATTTGCTTCAATGACTCCATGCTCGTTACAATTAACAATCTCGCTTCAGTGCAAACGCATGGCTTTTATTAGTTCACTATATCAAGCATCTATTGTATTCTAAAAAACTAGCTTTGGCTTTGGTCTTGACACAATATAAAATATTCAAAACTAACTTCGAGATGCCTTCCACTGTGTAGTCGTAAAGTGTATTGGGATATAGTTGGTGCAGCTTCGACCTCTGCCGGGGAAGTCCATATCCATCGAACATTAAAAAGAAACTATTTAAATTTCTTCAACCACAAAAAACTGCATAGAATTTTATAATAGATGTGATTTAAGTTGGCTTTCAATGCGTCAGTTGTTGCTGCGGTATCAGCATAAATTATTAACTTCAAGTGCCTCCAAGGAAATAATCTAAATTCGAAACATGGGTCTTATCAATGGACAGAATTTTCCTGTCAAGTGATCGATAAGTTTGGCGAACAGAACACTAATTAATAAAACAAGTTTCCACGATTTGTAAACATTGTTCCAGTGTAAAGCGTTCCTGGATAATTACTTGATAGCAATAACTATGGAAAATTTGAGTTCTCTTAAAAAACGTATACTTTAGTTGGTCCTTATTGTGGTGGAGTAACAGGCTCTTTGTTGATTAGGTTGTAAGGGGCTAAATACTCTCATTTAAGATCTAATATTCAAGCGGATTGTATTGCTTTCTTATGTGACAAAGTATTCTTAGCACTACCAGCAACTAGTACTCTCTTCAGTACAATGTTTCTACGATAAAGGAGTAAAATGTTTAATTAGTCTGCCTTGGCTGCTTTAACCCAAAGATTGGGCTTTGACGTTAGTTTTCTATTTTAGTCAAAAGACTTACTTCGTTTCAACGCATTTCGCAGGCAATAAAACCAAGCTGAGGCGATTATGGATTTTTTTTGAAAAAACAAAAATGTGCAAAAATTAGCACACTACACTAGTTAATCTAATCTGTTAAACTTTCTGCTTGAATGTTAAAAATATTTTGTTCATTTCAATGGTAATACTTCTTTTCTTACTGTACCAACATCCGCTTTCGTATTGATAAGCTTTTAATGAGCTTTAGAAAAGTGGTGTGCTTAATGCGATGGGCAGCTTTCTTAGTTCTTAGTAAAGAGCTTAATATTTTTTAAGCTCTTTATTTGTGAAACACATATGAAAATGATGAGTAAACTTAAACTCGAGTGCATACAGGGTGGTTTTCAAAAAGATTTCACGTGCTTATAAGCATATTTAGAACATTTAGAACATTTTAAACAAAGTTAAAAGAATTGGGTGGGGAGTTTAAAAATCATAAGATAGCTCGGCGAAATTTTTGTTCTCTATCATGTGGGATATGATACATATGAAAGTTGGCGATGTAAAAAATATTTTTTTTATTCGTTGAACGAAAAATGTCATAAACCATAGCTAAACTGTTATCCTCCCTGGTCGCCAAACGTATGAGTACAAAAAAATCATAAATTAGGACTATGAGTTATGCGAAGGTTACCTGAAATTATACCCAATACGAAATGTATTTTAATCAGTTAACGATGTTCTCTTTTGACTTAATCAAATTCCGAATTTCATAGATTCTCAACAAAAATGATTTGGAACAAATCGCCCCCACCCTTTCTCCATCCGATATTTATAATTTACGAGCAAAACTATAAACGAAACCCTAATCTTGTGTATTCTGACCCGCATTTAACGATTTTTTATTGAACAGCTTAAAATTTTAATTTTTGTGTACAGAAAACAATGCTGTAAATTACTTCCATTGGACTCTTGACACTTCATTTAATTTAGATAATTTGTCGAAGGATTGCAAGTGACAGAAGAATTGAGTTTTGTAAGCAAATGATTTTTTTAAGATAGAGCTGATTTATTTCTATGCGATTTGTAAAAAAAGTGTGATAGCAAAACGTAACAGAAAGACTCTAATCGTAATTTTGCGCACTAATTTCGGTAACCGTGTAATCAGTAATTTTAGAGACTTGTACTGGCCATACCACAGCTGCTATTTAACCCAGTTCGATTGTTTTTTTTTACAGAGGAATCTAGCTTCTTGAATGATCAACGGACAGGGTTTATTATCATATTTGTGAAAATACTAAACGTTATAATATTTATAGATGATTCTCCTTTAAGCACTATATTTGCGATTTCAAATAAGGTTTTTAGGGTCCTGAAACGTATGGGGTTGTTTATCCCGACAACGGTTCCTTTTTTTGTAACTCTTTGTTTTTGTAATGTTTGTTGCTGAAACATATTCTGATACGTATAAAGTAGAGTCCGCTAATCTTGTGTGACGCTTACAGTTTTTAATTGTTTGAAAGTACAAGATCTACTTATTTTCATAACACGAAAGTGTCGGAAATTCCATAAGTGGGCGCCAAGTGTTGCGGAGTGAAATAATGTTGCAAACATGAAGTACTCTCTCTATGAAGCTGTAGTGTTAAATACTTCCTACAGTCAGCAGAGGATAATTATTTTGACGCCCTTTAACTGGCGCTTTATTAGTTTGGCTTTTCTTGATTATGTCGTTTGGCAACTGCAATGCACATGGAATTGTAGGTACTGATTCTACACTACTTCAAGCTGTTGCAAAGAAACATTTTTATTTCGAAGTATAAACATGGAATCCCCTGTGGGCTATACCCACTTTTAATGTCGTCCTGTTCAAAGTTTATAGTTTCGTCATCTTTGCTTATGGTAATAACATAATTTCAGTATCAGACCGGGAGATTTCAGTGACGAAGATTGATTACAAACATGGTACGTGTCATCATTGTTCATGTAAACTACCTGATAGCTGCTAGCTACTTTATAATCTTTTTGAAATTTTATGGTTTTCTGTCCTTAAAAACCTTTAGCGTATTGTCCAATAAGTCAGTTCTGTGTACATAGCCCCTCAACTGGTAATTGTTTTCTATCAATTTGGGAAGATAGTTGGTAGCAAAATAAGGGTGACACCGGAAGAATTCTTCAGACAAACGCGATAACCCTCCTTCGATTTTTAAACAAATGACAAATAATAAAGCATTGAGATGAAATTGTTGAAAGGAAACAGAACCTTCATACCCTAATGAGAATTCGAAATAGTGGAGATTATCACGTCCTTCCAACCGAACAAAAACATTTCGTCCTAGATTCGGCATCAACAACTCTTCAATAATGATTGTCAGGGGTTGAAAACAAATTTTCCGCAACGGAAATTTTGGCGGTGGGGGTGCATTGTTTTGTAGACAGAGCGCAGAATCTCAGCTTTGATGGTAATCCTTAATCCTACCAAGCACGTTCTGTATTCGATCTTAAGATTCATTCATGGAGTGTATGTCATAGTAAGTAGCAGTTCCTCAGGTAAATCATAAAATTATTTTTGTTTCAAATAAGATTCAAACAATTTTATTTTATAAAAGGAAAGAAAAGAATAAATTTACATTTCACTAAGCTTTTACAGGACACAGATACAGTAATGTAAATATTCAAAATGCAATTCAAACGTTTTTTCACTCAATCTGTGTTTTTTTTTTGTTTTGGGTTGCATTTACGACCACACAACATGACTAAACTGCAATAAGACTAATGTTTTCGATGTACATTAAATGTTGGCCATGTTTAATCCAACTAATTGTAAAACACTTTGGGTAACTTTATGATGTCCTTCAAGGAAGTTTTATTGGAGAATCTTCCCTTGGGTAAAACCCTTCTTCGCAGCTATTAAGCTAATTTTATGTCTTCATCAACGAAAAAGGAAGCAATAAAAGTGAAGAAAATGTTGGAAATACTATACGATCTAAGCAGATGGTGCCATAATCGAGAAATGCGTAACAATAGCGCAATGGAATGGAATGCCGGCTTTTCCGTAAAGTAACCGCTTTAAGGGTCTGTAAATGGCCCTTTAGTTTTAGTCTCGATTGAAGTGCCGCACGTTTAGATATATCTTTTGGTAAAGTTCATGTACACGTTGGCATACAATAGGATTAGAATAAGAATTTTAAAGAAAAGTTTCATTGTAACAGATACGCCAAAGATGTTGATATGTAGGTTTTCCACAAATCCTGTACTGACGAATTGATCAACCTGAAAGAAAATAGTTTAATGGTTTAACTGCTTACGAATTCTGTTACATACCGTCTTGTCGAACTGAGGGTCGATATTTGTCAGATGGAAGTTCCAAAAACTCCTCGATATCTTTGATTTTCGCTTCAAAACTTCGCCCAGAAAGCAAAAGTATCCAATGTTGTAGACACCGGTAAAGATGGAAAGAAGTATCCCGTTCCATCGTTGGACCTCCTGCGGATTTGGATTCCCATCGGAGGCCATCATAAGGTATGCTGTTGTTTGTAGGATCCAATAGAGAATGGCCAAAAACAATACCAACTCAAAATGCTTATTTAGCTTCAATGTCATGTCATACAACTTGACCCTCAGTGAAATCAATTCGTCCATGATAACTTGCAATTCTCGCATGAATTTTACCCTCAGATGGCTACTCATAGACTGGCCGCATCGTAACCTTTTCGTATCCTTGGAGATACGCTTTGTACACCGGTGCAACTCATCGTAGCACGCAATTAACGTTACGAACATTAGAAAAATCCCATTGGCCATAATGATGAAAATGTAACTCATGAAAGTCTTCAGTAACACTCTTATCGTAACGAACCAGAATTTAGAGCCCTTAATGCGGCTTAGGTCATATTCTCGCGAATGTATCATAGTCTCGGATGATATCGATCGCAATGCACCTTGTATGCCAATCAAACACAGAAACAAGTGAGGGAGTGTGAAGAGGTTAGGATTTCTTGACAGCGACCTAATGTCATCAATGATGGTTAGGTAGTCATTCAATCCGTACTGGAAAACTAGTTGCCTCTGGATTTGTTGCCACCTGGTGACCAGTGTTATCAAGTAGCAACCAAACATAAAGAGGAAGCTCACCACCGAATCTGAACTAGATAGAGCGCGTCGATCGGTCGCTAAGATACACAGGTAAATGACGGTAATGAAACAAAAAAACAGCATGCACTTGGTGTAAAATATGAGGAAGTTGGAATTCTCAAAGGTTCTGCTATTAGGCCTGTAGACTATTGATGTGAATCCGGCAAATATCATAAACCAGTCAAAGAACACAAAAATACCCCGGATAAATTTATTCACTAAATTTGTTTTTTTCATAGCGAGTGTTTCGAGAATACTATGAATGTTAAATCTTTAGCCAAATGCCATTCACTCTGGGTCGATAGTCAGTTATTTTGATTGATGGGTGCAATTACTTTAGTTGATGAGAGTATTAGGGAACGTTTAACTCTGGCACTGGAATTATTACTTCTGCGATGAAAGAGCTGTATACTTGAAGGTGAATAGCTCAGTTTTGATTGGTCGTAAAAGGTCCAAGTTCGCGTAGTAACAACTCGGGTGTGAAATGAGAGGCTTTGAACAAATTGTTATTCGCTATTTTGGGACCGATAGTGAGTTATACAATATCACGAATGGACTGCATGCGGTTAATAAGCCATTTCCTATGCATTTTCTTACTTTGCATAAGTCACTCGTCAGCGGTAGAGAAATTACCAATGTCCGATGGGGCTTTTTTTTTAAAGATACTCTTACCAACCAATGTACCAACCAATGTGTGGAATTTTTACCCTCAACTGCGGAAAGGGGATTATTCCTGTAGAGGGATTATTAAAATCTATTGTTGTACAAAAATTGTAAGTGCTTTGAAAAACATATTTAAAAATTTCAGCCATTTTCAACATACACTATCAGTATGCCAGTAAGTTTGTGAATATGGTGGACAATAAGCACCATCTCAGACTGCCATAGCAAAAGTTACCATAGCAAAAGTTTAAGAATTGCAGTTCAAATTGATAGACTTCCTACAGTATGCAACAGATCTAGTCCACTGTGATTTTTTTTCTGTTTTAAAGTTGTAGGCAAAATTAGAAAAAAAAAACCGATTGTTTTTTGTCGCCACTGTATTGGTGTATATTAAACTGACTGACAATAACAGCTTTTATGTACGACCACCGCCAAGACCAAGAGGTCATTGCATCCGCAGACAACTATTATGCAGACTAAGGTGCCACCAAATCTTTGACATCAACAGCATCACTAGGAAAAGTGTACCGACTTAAAAGGCGATTGCTTGGAAAATAAAACTGGGTTCAACTTGTTTCTTTGCTGGGTTGAACATTTTTCAAACGACTTTACTTTAACTAGTCAGAGGTTATTGGCGAGATGCAATTCTTCACCGTAAGCCCATTAAGGGGGTTGGTGTCAAAATACTGAAAACTGAAATCCCGAAAAATTATATAAAGTGAAAAATTTGCGTAAATTTTTCGAATTTAAAGCCGAATGATCCGGTGGAGTCGAGTAAATGTCCATTTTTGATCAAGCCTAGCGAGCTCTTTTTCAATTTAGTATTGAAGTGACCAGCGGGCGAAAGCCTGAAGGTCGGGATGGGTGAGCTCGCTACGCTCGGTAAAAAAAAAAAACTATGGGCATTTCCTCGACTCATACACCGGACGGCCGTCGGCCTCACATGCAGGTGCTCAGGGCGCCGCTACGCCGCATATATTTAGGTCTCTTTTCATTTGACATTTTACATTCTGAACAAAGGTGGACTTAGGTCCCATTTTAGACCAAACAAATTGTAGACTTATGCTTCATTTTGGTTATTTTCAGTTTCACTTTCGGGATTTTGGGTTTTCGGGATTATTTCGGGACTCCGTATATGTATATGTTTTCAGTCCGAGAAGTTAAATGCGTTTCTATGCCTAGCGTTATAACCGCACATCCAAATTGGTTATTGGAGTAACTCTACTCTAGAAGTTGAAACGCAAATAAAATAGCCTCCTCCTTCCCAAGAATTTCTATAAAACACATTTGCCTCCAAAAAGAAAAATAGAGGCAATATTGAATAGGCTTGTGGCTTTCCTTTAATAGTCCATTCATATAAAATGCTATGTCGCCATCACTGACTGCCAGTTACGTTGTCGGTTTCTTTGTATCGCTTCTCTCATACGTAGACCTCTTCTCTAATGCTTGACTTAAAGTTAAAAACCAAAGGATATACGATAGTTTGTTTGCGGTTTTATTTTTTTTCAAATGCGTAAAATACTAGTATTCTTTGTTCTTGTGAATTGTGCTTTAGAAACATAATTTGAAATTTATAAAATATTTCCTTACACTTCCGTCCTACAGAGATTTGCAGTCATCATGATAAAACTTCCTTCTTTTTCGAGAAGTACAATTTCTTAGCTTTACTCACATTCGAATGTGTTTTTTTTTTTAATATAAAATTGCACATAACATGCAGTCTTTCAATACAGTCGTCATAGCAACGAGACTGGTATAAGGACATAGAACTGTGCAAATAATGTACATAAGTGGAATATTTTCTGCTCGAAATACTCTTTAGTCAAGAAGCACATTGTTGAAAATACTTACTCTCTAAGGGAAAGCTGTATGCTTGAGTTAGATCCCATAAATTTCTACTTTGAGTGTACATTGGTTTGACGACTTTTATTTTTTCGTTGCTGCCATATCACATTATATTTCTGGCAGCACAGTTTCGTAAGAGAAAAATGAAAATTAAAATCTATTAAATCCGTACTTTAAATATTGGTAGTTGAAATTGTGTGGTTCTGTGATTAAAATTATGCTGTGTGCACATGACACTGTAGTAGCTCTGTAAGGCTTTTTGGTTAGTTGTTATGAGAAAGGTCGGGATACAGAAGTGGTGATTTCATAGTTTATTCCTCGAAGTATCTATGATGTGCCAGTAGGTATCCTTTTATTAACAAATATTTGTATCTTTTGTCTAAGATGGAACATGCCCATTAAGATTGGAAATCTTGTGAGATTAAACTTTAAAATCTAGTTTATGTGCTTTTAAAGGAGAAGGGTAAACGATGGGCCTTTTATCATTTACATTGAGAATGGTTTTGACATTGCAGTTCTGACAGCATCCTAGACAACAATCCCATGAATTAAATTGATTAAAGTGAGTTTTATGATTCCAACTAACTCTCAGGAGAAAAGCCTATAGAAGCTGGCATTCTTATGATCTATTCAACTTTTACCAAGCACTTTAAAGTGAAGCCTACTCGATTTTGTACAAAAGGCATTTGCGATAGATTAGTATTGAATATTGGGCGCTCTGGTAGAAACAAATCAGTGAACATATTCGTTCCACAAATATGTACTTGAAAATGGTCCATGTTATCTTCAAAGCGTGCTTTTATTAAGTTTAGGGCTGAGTTCTTATCTGTATATGCTGTAGGTTAAACAAGCTACCTGAGAGAGGACTGATTCTAAGTTCTAAGCACAAAGTAATATAATATTAGTAGCAATTTAATATATTTCAATTTGGCTTGGATGGTTGCAAATTACATCATAATCCTTCACGTGAGATATTCGACTTTTATGTTCAGTATTTGAGCCTTTATGGCAAGTATTTCTTAATGAAATTGTGGGTTAGGTTGGCTTGGCTGTCCGCACGGGAGTGCAGACACACTTAGACCAATAAAGGTCCTGGATCAAAACCAATTCGCTAATCATGGACTAACAGAACCAACCGGAACTTTAGATAAAGCGATAGATGCGCACGACGTCTAAGGACACTATGTCACCAAGGACTTCAAGGAAGGAGGACCCTAAATGGACCATTCTTTTATGCGACAGCGCTGGGCATTTACATAGGAGGTGAGGGATACTTTCCTCCTCCTCCTCGTCCCTGCAGCTTCTGCAGAAGTCGTTTGAAAAGAGACCAAGTCTTTTGGCATGTTGGCCTATAAGGCAGTGTCCAGTGAGAACACCAACAACGCAGCTGATCTGCGATCGCTTTAGTTTGACCAACTCGGTACTGCGTTTATGATCAAGCCTGGGCCAGATCTGTTTCGAGATGAGACACGTTGACACGTTTTCCCATCTGAGGAATAGCTAGGGGCATACCCAGGGACTGCCTATCAGACAGAATCCTTCATCCGCCCTGCAGTTTCCTGGAATGTCTCTATGGCCTGGCAGCCAGCATAGGTGAATATTGAACTGCTCTGTCATCTCCATAAGAGATAAACGGCAGTTGAGAGCGGCCTTTGAAGTAAACGAGCACGATTCCAGAGACTTGACTGCCGCTTGGCTGTCAGTGAGAATGGTAATATCCCTGACATATAGTACATTACACTTCAGCCAGGACAGGGCTTCCTTAATCACCATGATTTCCGCCTGAAAAAAGCTACAATGATCAGGGAGGCGGAACGATAATTCGAGGTTGAGCTTTTCGGAGAAAACACCACATCCCACCACGCCTTCGGTCTTAGAACCATCTGTGAAAAAGTGTACCGAGCTACCATCAGTAGGGGGAGAATTGTCCCATACATCCCGTTCACGGAAGTTACGGTCAAAACACATTTTCAGCGGGGTGAAGTCTGTACTTTCGTGTTTGAAGTTAAGGAGATCAAGGATTGAGGAGTGGCCAGTGTGATAGCTAGACCATTGAGAGGAGGCTTTCAGACGGATGGCCGTACAGGCAGCGATCTGTTTACTGAAAATGTCTAGGGGCAGCGAGATCAACATAATATCCAGTGCCGTTGAAGGAGTAGTCCTCAGTGCACCACTGATGCACATGCAGGCATATCTTTGCACCTTAGCTATTTGAGTGAGGTGGACAGCCCTGTTAGGAGCGGGCCACCAATGAAATTGTATCTTTGGCTTCTTTTCTTTTTGATTTATGTAACTACGGTACTAACTACGATGTGATATGAACCAAATTAAAAACTTCTGCTCTCACAAAAAAAATTGAGATAAGTTTTTTTTCATTTGGGCAAGTTGGAGTTCTTTACAATTCCCTCCAATCATCTATCAATCGACATCAACATCTTGGGAAATATTCTCCAACTCTCTCCAGGACTATGCAAGGTACATACATATGTATGTATATGATGACTGCTTTATTGAAATGGACAACGTTCCAGTTAAAAACCCTAGAAAGCAAACTCTGTGCTTCAAAATGACAAATTTGAAAAAGTTTCAAGCAATAGCTGCCTTATGTACATCCGATACTTCACGAAGACCATTAATATTGTGAAAGAAAAGGAGGCCATCTGCCTTACGAACAGTCATACCAATGGACTGCAGTGGTCTGCAATTGAACGAAAATTGAAATCATCCATGGCATCCATGCATCTTTGAAAAACGAAACGGAAACTATATTACACAGGGTATATCAGATTAAAGTGTGAGATATGTCCGGTTCCATTTCTGTACAACAAAAATGAACTCATGTTTCACTCTCAGCCAGTACATGTACCTTTGCTGGGTTTTGTTAATTTCCGAATGCGATAATTTCAAGTAAATTGGCATGACAACTACACAATAATTGCGAACAACGTTCAATAGCTGTAATCTACTAAATTGATCAATAATTGCACTCCATTAGCCAACACTTTTTAAGGATTCGATAAAATAACACTTGCGAGTAGCATACTCGTAGTCCTGGCCAAATACCAGCGACGGGACATGTCAGACGATCTATTATCGAATGGCAGCTGCTCACTGGGTTCGTGGAACGTGTACAGCATTTTTCCCTATTCTCCTATTAAAGTTTGTATATTTTCAATGGTAAACTACGTGACGCTAGAAACTCCCATAAATCAGGTAAAAACACATAAATAAATCAGTCATTAGCCAGTGTGACCGACAGTTACAAGGATATTGGCGTACTTTTTTTTTTTTTGCTTCTATTCTTAAAGGACCTGTTACAACCCTTGTTGACTTGAACATGAATTGAAAAATATTGATGTATCGAAAATAGTACGATATACACATAGCAGATGTTTTTTTTTTTCTTCTTTTTTTCCCAACAAATTTCCGATGCACTTACAGCACTCTCCCAAAAGAGAAACTTTAAAATTTGTTTGCTGGAGAAAATTCACGTTTGTGCGCTTTTACATTTTCTCATTTTCCGTCAGAAAAGTTCCGTCAATAGAAAGAAGATGATATACATGCATCGATAAACCTCCCAAGGGCCCTATTTACTTTTCTCTACATTTGCTTATCGATGTTTTGCCTTTTACTGACCAGTATGAGTATGCTTTCCGTACGGAAATTAAAATCAAAATCAAAGTTTTGCAAGAAAATTAATAAAAACGAGGCCGGAGGTTGTTTTAAAATTGAAAAGAAAATTTCAATTCGGACATTGATTTCAGTAAATGAGGAAAAAACTTTCTTCCAGTCAATTGAAAAAGTGAATTTCATATTATACTTGTGAGGAAAACAATATCAGTATCTGACCTCGCAAAGGTTTGCACGAGTAGAAGAATGTTTTTAAGAAATGAAAACAATTTGCATTAGCAAAATTGAAATTCAAGATGATGGCGGAAGGTTAGAAATTTTACAATTTTGATATAATAAGTCTTGTTGCGATTTTTCCTGGTAATTTCTCACACTAAATAGATTTTCTTTTTCTGTGTTTGGAAATAAGAAAAAAAAATACTTTCTCTCTTACAGTACAGAGTACAAGTTGTGTATCTTGGTCTTGTGTTTTACTAGAACGGGAAAAGTTCTGATTGCATTGCGTTGAAACTTATTTATACCGATGAAAGACAGTGAATTTCGCTAAGGCACATGAAACATTTCATACGAATTCACCCATTTCAATGGAAAAAACAATAGCTGTTTTTAATTTGTTCCTTTTATTCAGGAAAAATTTAAAGTTCTACACTTGTGAAGGAAGGTTTTCAGAGTAAGTTTATGGAGCACTATTGCCGCCGAAAAATTATTCGCAGCAAGGAAGGGTTTAAGGCAGGTTTCCATTCAAAGCTAATATACAAAATGAGCCAAGTTTCTACTTTTAACGAACCGAGTGAATGGTTTAATCCTGTAAACTACAAGTTCTCCTTACTTACTTAAGTTCTGACGCCATTCGAGAGACATATGGCATTACCAAGCCTGTGCGCCATAGTATTCGGAGTTCTTCTACGCGTTTTAGTTCATCTGATTTGGTCCTGTACTCATCCCCAACTCTTGCTTGGGCCGATTGCTAGAGTAAATTCCACCTATGGAGCCGATTCATTGCAGCTTTCGCATTCGTATGGTGTGACGTTTACATGGCCGTTGCAGATTCGGTTGGACTAGACATCTGTTCGGGAAGAGGTCCGGCTTAACAGTGACGGACATCGTTACCATTCAAAACAACACCCACATTAGTAGCACTGATTCGACGTTAGACCGGGACAGCTTTTCAAAGCTTCGATAGCATTCCGAATGTAGGTGTCCTGTTTCGACTTTCCACATCTAGTTTGTTGCCGCCATCGACTGAGTCTGCCTTAATGTAAAAGGTTTTGAATTGAATTGAATTGAACATCATTTGCACTAATTCATTTACCTCAGCTTCAAAATTTTAGGTAGATTTGTGCAAAAGCATGTAAACTTCGGTACAATGTCGTTGTCCACTTGAGTCTTTGGTTTCTTCCATGACTACCAGAAACAACAGCGGCGAAAGTATGTGAAGGTGGCGTACTTCACCTTCTAACGACCTCAGTTCTATTCATTCCTTTATTCCTTTTCAGGTCTCTCATTCAATCATATTGTCATTCTTCGCTTGATGATCATCTTTCTTTTCCACTCCTGCCAGAATTGAGCTCATTTTCCTAAACTTTGCATATCAGCGGGCTCATAAAATGTTGACTGCCTGCCTTTCCGATGTCCAGTTTGATCAACGGACCCGACGAAGGAATTAATGCCAATCTTTGTGTAGCATTGCCTAGCTAAATCATTGTTGTTGAAGGAAGATTAGTAGTTTAATTTTCGAACGCAAAGCTTGACTCAAAAAGATGGTGGTCCTCTGCATAAAGGACTTCCCAGTTGTCTTCACTAAATTGAACAACATTTGGCCCCAAAAACGCTTCTTCGCCTGTTCCGATATTCGAAAAACCTGTATAACATGCGAACATTTTCAATCTAAGATTAAAAGATAATCAAACAAGACAAACATAAATTATTCATGAAGAACCACGTAACAATCTTCTTTTCTTAAGAATGAAAAGGGAACATACTCTTCCGACACAATGGAAAATGTGCTTACTCAAGACTTTATTATACTATAAGGCGTTCTTTGAAAGATATATTTGTCTTGCATTGCTTTTGACAATCAATAATTAAGTCCAAATGTCTGCTCAAAAGGATCTCCACAATATTCTTAGTCGTATCCGCCAGCCGCAAATGCTCATCCGGTTCAAAGGTTAAAAGAATAGCATGATAGAATCCTTTGAAATGCAACAACCCAACTTGTTATCACTGGAACTTTGTGCGTCCTTTGTGTGAACTCAGGTAAACTACAATGGGCTAGTTCAATGGCAACGCTCTTACTTGTCTTTTTTCTTTAGATCATCATTTCACCCTTATTTCACTTTGTGCAAGAAAAAAAGGAGGAAAAGAGAAAAAAAAAACTCTCCTTTGTTGTGAAATCCTAAACAGTACCCGCAAGACCATCAGGCAGATGCAGAATTGTTTCTAGTAGGATATTCGAAAAGCCAACGCCAGGATCACAAAGTCACAAAGGCTTTTCCACTTGAAAATCTACTCCTATCTTTCGATAGACACGTAAGGATGTGTATGCATCCCTATGCAACTGCACTTACCAGTGTTATTATTGGCCTTTTGTTTCCATTTGTTTTAACGGTGAAAATCACTCTTGAGAAACTTGACTGAGTGGGGGCAAAAGTACGTCTGCTGAAGGAGTTCCTTGTTGATGGCTGGGTCAGGGATCTTCCAATATCCTGTGTATGAGTTTTGAATAAATTTTTCGAATCTTTTGTGTTCAATTCGCTTGAAAAATTCTCCCTGCATAAATACGTTTGTGGTTTGTAATACATTACACAAGGATAATAGTTTTTCAAAATATTAACATACATTCTTCCTCATTCACGATGCGATATTATGATTGACGTTAATAATATACATCATCACTCTACCTAACCTAATTTTTTTTATGTAGGTATATGTATATATTTCTTCACCAGTATCGTATTTACTGTTCGGTGTGGATCAGCACGTCGACCAACAAGCCTCTACATTAAACCCGGTCCTTAGCTAACTGCCTTCAGTTGCGCACTCCAAGTTCAAGAGGTCCGCCTCTACTTATGCGCGTAAAGTTTGGCAATGTCGTGTTCTACCTCGTTGACCCTCCGGGCTACGTTCGAAGACTCTTTCGGCCGGAGCATTGGTGTCTATTTGCTCTGAATGTCCTAGTCACGCGCAGTTTTTTTAATAGGTCGATGTCGCTGTACAGCTCGTAAGCTTTGTCGTTAAATGTTCTCCGAACCCCTTCAACGCAAACGGGACCGAATATTTTACGAAAAATATTTCTCTCGAAACGACCAACGATATTTTCAATCAATTTTGACAAATTTCATGCTTCAGTGCCATAAAGCGTTGTTGGGATGATACGGGTCTTGTGTTGAATCTCCTTAGTTGTTCGAAATATTTCTGCTGAGATGTTGTTTTTAGAATTAATAGCAGAGCCAAGGTAGAAAAAGTCCTTTACTACCTCATTTTCATAGCTGTCGACTTTATCGTTCTGTCCAAGTCCAATTGAGCTTCCGGTGCTGGCTCGTGAATTTCACACAATTCTTCCAAGTGTCATGTTGAAAAGGTTAGTTAGTTAGAGTTAGTCAAAGGTCTAGGTTAAGTCATTACTTACGTTGATGGAGCAGCCAGAGTTCATCACCATCCTGCAGAGATGGACGAGTTTGGTAGGAATGCCAAACTACACATGGCTTTGTATAGTTTGTCTCTACAAATACTAAGCGGAATTAAAATCGATGCGAGCTTAAAATCGATAAAAAGGTGTTACCTTGGCTAGAAGAAGGTAGTGGTCCGAGTCGATGATGGCTGCTCGGAAGGTTTAGACATTCAGAATACTGGAGGCATGTCTTGCGTCGATCACAATGTGATGAATCGAAAGCACAGGACTACTTGCTTAAGTTTGCGGTGTACAAATAAGCAACTTCACATAGAAGTTGCCCGGTTTTTCTTTTTAGTTGCATCGATGCACAAGTTTCAACCGGGAGGGACAAGCTCTAGGTTTCAGCTCCTGGAACAAGTGGTCGAGTGGCATCATATCCATTAATCCACCTCGGAGATGGTAACGCTGCCGTTGGCCCAAGAAGAACATCTTCGCCATCAAGACACTGCCTCTGTATTGAAAGTCTCTTAGTGACCTTAGATCGAAATATGTCGGAGTAGCTCAAATAAGGCTTTCGCTAGTCTGGCTGTAGACGTCATCGTTGATTATATCGAGGGAATTCTTCAGCTGTAAAATATTACGTCCTCTTTCTGAGCAGCACTTGTTAGACATCTGAGCCGCAATATTACAAGTCAGGATGCCTCAGGATAACTCATCCGTGTTGGAGTTAACCCGGCTAGGCTAGTCGGAGTATCCAGCTCCGCATGTACAGTCAGACTCAGTATATGCTTATCGTTAGTTCACTATCGGATAGCTATTCAGCAGGGATCACTCGGATGAAATATGGACATATGTATGAAAGATATATGTAACTGGGTGCCTTGCGACTAATAGAGTCAATGTTCACTTAGGCCATTAGTGAAGTTTTCAAGATCTGAGTTCTTTTAAGGTCTTTAATCAAGTTCTAACACACTCTTCTTCTTCGTTTTATGGTCAGGATTATAGGGATCCGCCCTACTAGTCCGCCTGTGGGTTTCGCCAACAAAGTTCCAACAAACTCAGTGTGCACTAAAGTCAAATAGTCAAAAAAGTGGAACTTACAACTATGGTAGACAAATCTACATTTAATGCTCAGCTCCTTAACCAATCCTTGCGAAGGTAAGATCAGAAAAGTACATGCCATCACAGAGGTATCAAGATAGTTATAAATTTAGGAGGTACTGAAAACTTTAACAAATTCGTAATCTTGTTCCTTCCCCCTTACTCATAACTATGCTTTCAAATACACTCCGTAACTACATACATACATATGCATCTAGGCAAAGTCTTTTTGAAAATACCGACGTCAATATTGCACTTTACTCGTATCTAGGTGCACAATATGAATTTTGAACTACAGGCATGTCAACAAAGTCAAAATCAAAAGACCTAGTCTGTGAAGTAATTTGATTGGAAAGCATTTACCCACATTATTCGGACACAGATTTTCAACCTAATTCCCTAAAAGGTTCACTGACCATGAAATGAATTTTCATGTAATTTGTGCCGTGCCCATGTCAAATGAAAACCTAGTAAATTTCATAATCCAGTTCCTTTTTTATCATTAGTACTAAGAACTCTCCATAAAGATTTTATGTAATTAACCTTATTTACCAGGAAGCAGCTTGACTTTGTCAAAATACTCTTTAAAAATTGTTTTGTTTTCAGTAAAGTTGAAGTGGGTCCATGAAGACCCTCCCAAACTTAGTAGCTTCAACCAAGTATCCTAAAATGTGAGCATACGGAGTCTGAGGGCTCTCGCAGTCCTTCATCAATGTCCTTCGTTTTTACGACCCCAGTCAGACAGATAAAATATAAATAAAAATCAACAGGAACAGACATATATTTTTTTTTCTTTGTTCATCAATCATGAAGATTGATTAAAACTATAACACGACTGATTGTAGCGACACTTTGGTGTTCGAAGTTCCTTAAAAGTTAAGTAGGTACTACTCGTATACTCGTAGCATGTTGTATAAAAAGGATTATGGCCGAAAAAATTCAAGAGAAGACAAAAACTTCGTAAATCTTGTGGTCGTATTTGTGATTACATAACACAAAGTAAACCAAAAATAATTTGTGCCATTTACATACACATGCACACATGTATGTATGTATGTATTTTAATCTGGATAATACCGCTGCTGAAGCATCTATAATAAATTTAATTTAAGTAAGATACTGCACCGTTTTGCTTCATTTTCTAAAGAGTACTAAAAGCAGTTTCTTTCTGAGTAAATTTCGAATCCTTTTAGTCCTTTTTGTCCTGAGAAGGTTTAAGAGAATTTCATTTTAGTGAACATGCGCGCTATTTCATTACTAACCTGCCTTACTCAGCCCTAAAGCTTTCGTAGGGGAATCCTTTTTTTTGTTTTTTCTTTGCGGAAGAGTTTGCGTGTCAACCAACACCTAGTTTTAGTACTCAGCGAGAGTACAAAGAGAAAATGATGTAAAGCCATTTTTAGTGCATGTATAGACCATGGCATACATTCATGGACATCTACTCGTACATATGTATGTACCTACATAATGTACATATAACCACAATATGGGTACATAGCTAGAATAATGCAAAGTTGCTTAGGTTTCCTCACTACCATTCACCTACTTTACCATATGAATGCCTGACATGAAATCAGTTCAACTGTACCGGTCTATTGTTTTGCCTTATCTGAGGATAGGATTTCAAACTAGGAGCGTTCTAAATTGCGATAGATATACTCGTATTTATGTTTTATAGATATGATGCTATGCTAGGTGGTAGATGTAGTAAAACTCGGTATATTATCTAATTGGCATGACAGTCATGGTCAGAAATAATTCAATGGACAGATGAAAGGAACGAAAAATGAGGAAATGAAGAGAAAAAAGTAAAAAAAGAAGAAAACGAAAACGAAATAAAAAAAAAAAAACATGTCGACGGGAAGTGGGCTTTGCTTTACGCCCTTTTAGTGTTGGTAGGTGTCTAATGGGCATCCGTTTTGGCCAGCTTGCGGAAATCCGCTAAGGTCAAAGAGGGAGAAAAATGCTTTGTGCACTGGGTTGATTGTAAAAATGTATAGAAAAGAAAGCAGAAAATATATATTTTAACGCGTTGCTAGCTGAATTAAATTTAATGTAAAAAGAATCGAAAATGATTTAATTTGCTCTCGATTTTCTTGAAAGATGCAACGGTTTTACTTTAATCAAAGGTTGAATGTAGTAACACTATTAATCGTTAATCGTAATCGCGTCAACTACCGAGTGATACTTGACAGTATCTGACAGAAATCTGAACTGAGTCCTATTGCACCAACAGCTTATTAAGTTCAAATGAATACACAGATTTATAACAAGCCTTCTTCGTGATTCATTATCAGAATATTATTTAAATAACCTCTCCGAACGAAACATTAAAAATCAATTTAGTACTTTTTTTCGAAATAACCATAAACGATTCTTATAACACATTAATTTGATCGAACAGAAATATAAGGAAATGGTCAAATTTGCTAAACTTATGACTTTCAAATGAATATTTATCACTCATTAACTTCTGGTTTGGTACAACGCTTATCTGAGAAGTTGAGCAGTATTCACTTTTCACCACTCAGATAAGGTTTTTTCCAAATTTCTTTTTGGTACTACAGATATTAATCAAAATTGTGATATGTTGTGGGTGCATAGGGGGTCTTATACGGAACTTATTTTTAACTTCCCAATGGGAAGTTGTTGTAATGGGGCCGATTTTGTGAATCGCGAATTTTGACATATCTCCACGTTTTAAGGTCACCTGAATCCAAATCCAACGTTTTTACAGAGATGTCTGTGTGTGTGTATGTACGTATGTTCGTATGTGCGTATGTTCGTATGTGCGTATGTGCGTATGTGCGTTCGGAATTATCTTTCGCGTCGATTATCTCGAGAACCAAAGATGATATGGACATGGGACCGTGTTCATTTGACGCGTAATTACGTCACTAAGAACTGATTAAGTTTCCAGAAAAATCGGTCCAGTAGTTTTTTGTTAGTAATTAAATAACTAAAAAATAAAGGCAAAATAGCTGAATTGATTGATGATTTGTGCTATTCATTCGTGCAGATTCTAAATACCTTCGTAGTGATTTTTTTTAATATTATAATTGTATGTTTTAGCAAAATTTTTATGAATGTCGTAGCAATTATTTAAAAAAAAAATATTATTAAAAAAAAATACTTATGGGCAAAAACTAAATGAATGTGTAGAATTTTAATTTTATGTTATCAGGCCAGGAGAATATTGAGATTTCGAATTAGCCAACTCGTAACAATTAGTTATAATAAAAAAAATGACGTTGATAACAATAATAATAATAAGAAATAGGATGTGAAAAATCAATCTTTTTGCAATTCAAGGTTGCTTTATTAATATGCAATTAATACAAAAATATTATGTTCAGAAAGCATTTGGAGGTAATAGTATGATATACATTTAACATTTAGAAAATAAATTATGAGGTGGAACATAGTTGTAAGTAGAAGTTATTAACCGTAATAGTTATTTTCGATGAAACAATGCTTTTTTTCATTTCTATAAGTACATATAAATACTATTTATGAAAAAATATTGCTATTTCATATTTTGATAAGTCTTATGTAAAGTCGATTTCTTCCATTTTAAATCCGATTTAATTGCTTATGTTGTGTATGGGCTGATTGATGTTATGAGAGCTTCATCAATTTCTGCTAGTTATTATTTTTTTGTGACAAGCCAATATGGAAATGTTTGTTGAAGATGATAAAATTCTTGAGGATATGGTTACTAATCTCCTACTGATGATTTTGAACGGTTCAAGGTGAAAAGCAGTAGTTTTGTGATGTCAGTCTTGAACAATTCATGAAGAAAGTAAATTGTATTTGTGCTGTCAGCTGCGTAGTCTGTTATCAATATTGCTGTTTAGTTACTTGTAGGTAAAGAAATGTTAATTCAGCATTCTTAGTTGATATGTGGTATTGATGAGATATCTCCAAGTTGATGGTTTCTTGATAACGTGAAGAAGAAAATTTTATTGTTCATCAAACATTGTAGTAATTGCAGAAGCAAGTGTTTATGTGTAGGCCATTAGTTTTGGGACTGAGCTTCATTAAACCTTTTCGTATGATCATGTGAAAAAAATAATACTTATTAATTAAAAAATGAATATGGTTTTTTTTTTTCTTCCCACTGGGAAGTTAGTCGTGTGGACCTTGCGGGTCGCACCCAGACCATATTCTTTATTTTTGGAACGGTAAGGAACTAAATTCATCTATGCGGGTGCAGTTTCGGAAAATTTGTTGCTACATTTCGTACCATTCTGTGAACAGAGATGGCGTGTGGTTGAGATTCGGATCGTACAAAGTCGAGCATAATGCATCTTTTGTCACATCCGGGCTAGAGAATGTCCGACCTTACTCAGATAATAGAGTCCAAAATCTAAACTGCAGTCAGGAAGCTGGAGCAATTTGAAAGCATAGCTTAAATTTGCATTATTGATGGTATACGCCTATATTGCTCAGTGCTGTTCAGGGACCTCTGGTAGATTGAGTCTGCATCACGTAAATTCTGGTTCCTTAAATCTCAACAATGTGATACACACCAGACAGCTTAATTCAATGGATTAAGCGACATATTTTCCGTTTATTCATCAACTGCTTCAGAATAATTTAAAGAGTGATTACAACCCAAGAGCCAATTACGAAAGTTAAAAAAAGTTCATCCTTTTACTATGTAGTATTGTTCTTGCATGGAATTTAGAGCTTCGTTAAAAATACTAGAAGCATAATCCCATAGCAAATCTAATTGAAATAATTTCTCCCGCTTATGCAATTCTTTTGGCTCCGGTTTTCGATAAAAAAACCGAGTCGTGTTTCCCTAGTTTTGAATCAACCAGTGCAGAATCATATCATATCCAGATCAAATATTCAATCTGCGATAATGCTAGGAGAGAATGTAAGTGTTGCCAATCTACATATATTCACTATAAGCTAAGGTCTAAGACAAAGTCACACTAGGTACTTTCGAACAAAATTCTGAACATGTTACGTACAGCCATTAAAATTTGTGAAGCTTTTGGGAAAGTCCGCGAACTCAGAAGTAGAAGGACAAATTTAAAGATTTTACGGAATTAAAATGCGAAGACTCTGAAACATTAAACACGCTGCCCGATAGGAAAAAAGGCTTGAATTCTAACTCTCGGTGGTTAAGGACCTATAGCAACAGCTGAAACAAAGATCTGGAATCAATTGCCATAACGTTTCCTGTAAGGGGATCTGTTTCTTTGATGTTTTGAACCAACAATTCAACATGCTTGCAATATTGTCTATGGAACGAGAACCAGTAATGTGCTCATCCACGGAATGCTGATGTTAATGTTTAAGACATAAGAGATCATTTTTAAGAGAAAGGTGCAGAAGGAGTTTCTTAACGAATGCCGAATGGTCATGAGCTTAAATGGTGATTACCGTACTATATATCCATAAAAGCTATAAATCTACTAATATTAGTTAAGGAGATCATGAGACGAACCAATTTCATCACGAGAAATCATATGTAGCTGGACCTACGGTAGAAGATCACCTTTAAGAAAGAAGTGGACTTACCCGTAAGCATTTCACCCATCACATGGAAAAGTTTTACTGATTTCGACAGATAGCTGTATATGTATGTATGCATCTACAACTGAAGTGTTAAGGTAAATATAAACAAGTCGAAGACATACCGACGCATCGTCAGATAGAGGCAAGACTGCAACTGAATTCAATAAACTTCATGGAATGGAAAAATATGTGCAGATAGAAAGATACGTAGAGGTAGTGGTTAAGGACCTGCACGCCTGACACCCCACTGGCATTGTTGTGTGGCATTTCGTTACCACAACTCCCATGACCTGTTGACTTGAATGAATATGTATAGACAAACCACTGGCAATGGCAACAGTTGGCTTTAAATCCAGTAACTTTAACTTTTTTGCCTAAAATTCGGTAAAGGTGTGAAGAATAGTTTGGGCAGGTAACCTCTAGAGGAAGTGGTTTCATCGTTCAGGGCTTAATCGTTCAGAGTTTCATCATTCGCGTTATCGCAGCTACGGTTGAGTATGTTCAATAGTACAAAGTATAAGTGCATGCTTTGTATGCCCCCACAATTTGAGCAATATCCGAACTAGGCTTACTTATTTTAAGTGTCTATACCTCGCAGATAGGTCGAGATTAATAAGAAAATATGTTGATGCTCTTCTAAATGACACCTCAAAACTGGATTTGATTGCAGTGCTAATGCTCAAAATAATACAAAACGGCGAGTATGGGACTGCAAAGTGATCCTAGGTGAAACGTTAGTAAGTCTTTTGTTAAAAAAAATTTTCGAGAAGGAAACAGAATCAGGGCAGCGAAAACCTGTAGTAGTGAATATATGTAATAAGGAAAGAAGTCCTTTAACGTTGAAGAACTCAAGAAATACGAAGCAATTTTCAACTGTAACATAGAAAATGTTTCCTCGCAATCGGCTAGTAGGCAGTAAACGTTGAGGATGAAGCAACCGAGTCAAAATTTTTAAAATTGGTTTCCAACGGAGAAAAAATGCAAAAAGACTCAGTCACGGAAATATACCGATCAGGGTTCGGACTTCTGATATAAAATTTCGAAGTATGTACAGAAAAAAAGCGAAGTACAATCAAAATTTGCGAAGTAAATACAGGAAGATTGTTTAATTTTTTTTTTTGCTATTTTTCATAAAAATTCATTTTTAACACATTTTATTATTTAAAAATATGATTGGTAACAAAAAAAAAAAAAACTGAACATAAATATATTGCATCAATTGAAAATTCTGTCTTCAGTCTTAAATATTTTAATAATTTAGAGATCTAAATTGAACATTTACGATTAACTTTTCTATTTTAAATGTATTTGTCATCAACAAATTTATATTGTTTAATATACTTTATTAAATTATTTGGTGGTTCATAAATTTCCCCAAGATTATTTATAAGTGATCGTGAAAACATTAAGTTTTCAACTGTCTTAACATTTAAACGATTTCTAAATTTGTTTTTTATCAAATTCATTTCTGAGAATTTTCTTTTCGCTGCTGCGCTGCTGTGGGGTAAAACAGCCAAAGTTAACAAATATTCTGACAAATTTTTGAACAAAATCTCTTCCATTTGATTACATTTTCCCATTAAGGAATACCAAAATTTAGCCAAATCTTTTTGATCTATATTGCTAATGTTATAAAAAAGGAATGATCTCCATTCATCGTTTAAGACCTCAATTGAGCATTTGTTGAAAGGAAAGGATTCAACCAGTTTTAAAATTGAAGGTAATTCTCCTTCTTGAATTTTTTGAGGGTTCAAATACTGTATTAAATTTAGTATGTTATCGTCAAAAGAAAAACTTAGTTTGATTTGGTTGCAAAGAGTAATATAGTATTTTAAAATATTTCGTTTAATTTCCAAAATATTTCCTTTTGAAATATTTTTTTCATTTTTCTCAAATTCTATCCCACAAAATATTGTTTCAATAGAAACCTGGAAGTTCTGATTTTCGTAATCCACTTCACAACTTAAAAACTCAATTTTTATTTTATAGAGAAACGAAAACAGAAAAAAACAAGAAACTAAGTCACCTTAAAGTTTTTTTTTGCAGTAAGAGTAACGAACGTAGCAATAGCAACGTAGGTTAGGTGACAGGAGCGAGACAGTGTTGACGCTTTGAGTTATCAGTTCAGTGTTGTCATCGTTATTTGGTTAAAAAATGACTGTTAACGAAGTTGATCTTGGGCAAAGCGAAGTATGGGAGTAGATTTTTTTTATTTCTTAAAATCGAAGTAGATCTACTTCGATCGAAGTAAAGTCCGAACGCTGATACCGATTCATTCACTCTTCAAATAATTCCTGTGTATGAGGAGCGAATGAATAAATCGGTAAAAGATGTTCAGCGGAAATAACGCGGAATTTGTAGTTAAAATAGGAGTGCCCTAAGGCAACTGCCAAAGCCAAATTTTCGTTGAAGGAACACACCGATGAAACTGAAATGACTTTGTTTCCTTTTCGCCGATGATAGCGTATACATATGCACATATGTAGCGACCTGACAACCCTTCATAGTAATTGTAATAATTAAATTGCGTTTTCCTTGCGAAGTAGGAAAAACATTGACCTTTCCGAACTTCCGCTTTTTGAAATAAGATAAATTTAAATACTTGGGCTCAATCGTAAATGAGAAGACTCCATGTAAAGGAAAAGTCTCAGGCTGAGCACATCAGCTGGTACTGACATGAACAAAGAAGATCGTCCGAAAATCCCATCTGAAAAGCAATAGTGAATCAAGTTCCAGCGGAAGTTCGAAAAGGAGACAAAAAAAAAACAGGGAAATTAATGAAAACTCAACGATGAAGTGATCCAAAATGGAGTGGCCTGTAAAATTATGTTAGCTAACCCTACAAGTGGGCCTGTATCAAGGCAAATACGAGGGAGAAGTACGCGTTATGCATTCCAAAGGATAACAAAATAAAAGTAAGGACTTGTCGTGCTTCAGCGTCTGCCGAGAAAGGTAAACGAAATCAAGGATGCAACCACGAATGTATTTTAACAGCCAAGCAAAGTCATTATTAAAAAGTTATAAGCAAACTGTGTACCACATTAGTATTTGCAAATGAAAGTACCAAACGCGTTTGCCAATGCCAATTAATAATATGGGTTTACAGTGTGAGCTCTATCAATTATACAGACAGTCAGATAGTGAATCCAACGGGTTTATGGTATTTAAATCAGTTTTATGACTGGTTATTGATCAAATACTCATTATGGTCGTCGAGCTGAGCTGTGCAAGTTGCTTGTTTGGTGAAATAACTTTAATTAAAGTTGACTTTTATGTTATAATCTATATAATTTGCGGTAAATTGATAAATTTCGCATCAATGAAAAATATTATGTCACACAAACGTGTCAGATGGTTAGTTTCTACGTATCTGAACGAATGGCAAAGAATCGATATTTTGAAAGTGCAAATACGTCGCCAGTTAAAGTAGTATAACTAGAAGCTTCTCTGGTCTCGTTTTGCATTACATATCATGGCCATATATTTCATTTCAAATGCTGTTCTAATCCTCAATGGAATATATGCCAAGTCTAAGCTGAAAGATACTTTTATACGACTCGCATTCATGTACATACACATCGCACAGAGCTCTTTTATTCATCTCTAAAGATGTCACGGACGAGTCCTGTTTCCTGAAGTCCAATTATATCCAAAGTGCACGTAGGACTGCACAGGGAGTAGACTTGCCTAAGTAGGATAGATGACACTGTCTCTAATTGCACACTGAAATTATTCCTGCACGTACCTATAATAACCTACGGCATGACTGAGTTCAAAAGCTCATTTATGTTACAAAGTCCCTACTCTTTTTTTTTTTCCTTTCTTTTCCCCCCATCTCCTTTTAGTCATGTGAGAAACGTTCAAACAATATCCTTGCTCATTTTAAGAAAATTACTCGTTGTCTCTAGGTTACGACCACCAGATTCGACAACTTGATATGTGTGCTATGCACACATGCGAGTATAAATATGTACATACTCGCATATGCCAGCGAAATTTTGAAATCCTTTTGAACTCCTGGCTGAAAGAATTTATCCAGGTGAATTCTGAATTGAAAATTGACAATGGGATTCTCTAGTTACTGAATAAATTAAATTAAGCTCCTTTTGAACTTGAAATACCTGCTACCCTGCGGAATATTGTCTAAGGATGTCTCAACTAATTTGTGTTAATTAAATTTAAATCGTGGTGTCGATCTTAACGGGAATGGACATAAAAATAAGTGAAAGAATAATACATATTTTATGTTTATGTAAAGGCTTCCTTTCAGGGTCGACCTTGTGTTAATTGCTTGAATCGAAATGTTTTTCCCTTCGGATAATCTGCTCGATGAATACGTCAAGAAAGTAGATTATATGTACGTGATGGATGTGGGACGTAAATTACCATGAATTGAACGGAATCTTAAAGATGTGTGTATACGCGAGTGTGTGTTTGTGTTAATATTTTCATCTCTTATTTGTGTTTTCTTTCTTTCAAAAGAATAAACGACATACCACAAATAATTACCTATGGGATCTTACTACAGGAAAACAGTTAAAAGGGCGGGCTCCTAATGCTAAAATCAAATTCTCGATTTTTACCACGAGGCATGATATTTTTTGTGTGTTTTTTTTTGTGTTCCTTTCACACATTCGAATATTTCATTTGTGTGCCAGTATGCATATAAAGGAGAATTGTATATGAAAAGGATATTTTGCCAGTAGCAATGGAACAATGTCAGTCCCAAGGCAAATGGTGTTTTTCTCTGTAGGACGAGTATTTCCCACTTTTTAGAATCCATTACATTCAAGTGGGAAATTGGAATGTATTTCGTATTCGGGGAAACGGGTCCTTGAGCTAAATTCTTTAGTAGATGGAATGTTTCACATCATTTGCTGATGTAAAAGATTCTCTACATTACAATTGCTTTTATGGAGAAGTGAGGAAGTGTTAATGAGATTTTTCTTTTTTCTTTTCCTTGATTTTTTTGTTTTTAGGTTAATCATTTAAAGATGCAAAAAGAACATTATAACCAACCATCGTCATGTGTTTCTTCAGCTTGAGTTGGGTGGTATGTGCTTGGCACTTGACCATGAAGGCTTTGTGAAAGGGAAAACGTCAGAAACTAATGGGTATCGTCGATTACTTTCATTTAGCCTTCAGCTTTCTCTATTATGGTTTTCATTTTCGCTTTTATTTCCCTCAAATTACAATAGTTACTGGTTTTTACGCAGCACTGCTCAAAGTAATAATTTGCTTTACAGCAGCACTTTATGATAATGATACGTACCTAAGAATTCAAATGAAAACTAGACGCGTAAACCAATATCATGACCGGTGTCATCACCGGTTGTGCCCTGTGGGTCCTTATTCTTCTTCCTAATGACCTTGTCCTTTTTTTTATCGGGTCGACGTCCTAGTCCTGAGGCGCCAAGAAATTCTCCCTTTGGTTGTCTAACTGTCCACTTTGACCGTACTTTTTCACAGTGTCTATGCATGCTGTTGGGCACCTCCCTTGTCCTCGCTTTTCCTAGGGCAGTTTTAATGACTTTTGGACTACATGATCTTCGCCTCTTTTTATAAAGTCATTTTAATCGTTTCTCTCGTAAGTTCCCCAAAATCGATGCGACTTAAAGAAAATTCCTTACGTTCTCGTATTACTTTTATCTCTAATCGTAACGCCTGATAATTCTCATCTCAGATACGTGTAGTTTTTGGCAGCCCAGTATTTAGAAAATGATATTTGGAAAACCTGCCTACTCGGTGAATATATAAAGTATAAAACGGTTCTTACAAAGGCCAAGGCAATCACTTTCTTTGACGCAGAAGTTTGAGAATACAAGTCGTATGTCGAATTATAGACAAGTAATTAAAGGGTTTTTTAAAGAACTTAACTATTTACTAATAATCTCACTATTAAAAAATTGATGAAAAGCCAAGCTAACTGCTCTTAGAACCAGAAGTCCAGAAGTACGTCACGTCAGAGTACCACTTTCCTCAAGCTCAAGATATCCTGTGTAAGCCATATCGACTTTATTTAAATCCAAAATGTAACTGCTTCTATTAATTTACAGGCAGCGTAATATACTTTTTTGGAACGTGTCCAATTTATTCTGGCAAGATGTTTGGGGGTGCAATCGGATGGAAAAAGAAGAGATGCGGAGAATCTTTAGATTTAGAAAACTCGAAGCAAAATTTTAGTCGTATACAAATGGCACTCGAATATCGCAGTAACGCCTTTTGGGTGCATTTAGTTGAAAAACCTTAGAAACTCGGATTTTACTTATTACCTGCACCGGCGCGTATCGTATTGTTAAATTTTTTTTTGAAATTGTGAATATTTGAAATGAAAAAAAAAAACTAACTAACTATCGCCCTACCCAACAAATCGTCATTTATTCCTCTACAGGAAAAGGTATGAGAAAAATTAAGACTGTAACACCTCCTGGCGATAAATAAAATAACATCAAATTGTCCCACCATACGTGTTATTTCGTAAAAATGGAAATTGTTTGGATATATGTACATACACAGAAATTCGTAAATGAAGCAAAAAATGTTCATAAAAATTGTTATCATTTTATAGTTATCATATCCTATCATTCTTGCAAGATGAAACAACGTTTTTGAGAATACATGTCTCCCAGGTCTTTGACAGAATACATACTTACGTATGTATGTATGTACATAAATGAATAGGGGATAGCGAGAAGCGCTCGAATAAAGGCAATAGAATGGATTGAGATAATTTATTATTTATTACACATCCTAACACAGGGATTATGTGTATCTTATCTATGCAAATCAGGTACAGAAATTACCGGTCGCGATACAGAAATCCAGGGTAATCCCTCTTGAGCTCATTGTTTTGATTGTGAGATACTCACATCTCATTCATTGAGTCAGAATATTACGCGCTAATTTCAGTGTCTATACTTACATACATATTTGCAATAATCGATGAATATTTTATTCATATTTTAAACGTGTTTGCGGAATTTTGAAAACATATTTTTTCTACGATAGCAGAAATCATATGTTCATATCAAGCATTTTTGACGACTGATTTTCTGTGCAGTGAACTATTCGGGGCTCGAATTCCACAAGACACCAACAAGTTTTTTCACGGTCCCACCTCTGACAAAAGTTCGAGAGTAATAACGAGAAAGCTTCTCAATTAAAAAAAAGGCCTTTCGGGTTTGGCTCTAAACTGCAGGTCCCTTCCATTTGCGTAAAAAACATAACACGCACAACACGAATGGTTGCGAGAAGCTAGTTTAAAAAAAATGACCAGATGTACTCCTTTTGGGAATGTGGTACACCTTTCAGCAGCTCTGTGATCTCAAAACATAATCTCGTTACAGCAATTGACAAGGGAAATGATGTGGCGGATTAACGAATTTAGATTAGCGAAGGACGAAACTATTTCATTTTTAGGTTAAAAACAAATACTTTGCTCTAAATCCCCATTTAGTTACTGGCAGCAATTCGTTTTTTGTTATATCGTGAATAAAGAGCAGATAATTTATTGGCGAAATCCAAAAGGCAATACTGAAACTTTTCATGATGTTTATTTTTCAATATTCGAGTTTGTCAGACGTCCGCGAGGGGTGAAACAGTGACAAAACGGCTTTGTTCAAAAACTTCACTTTATACATAGTATATGATAACGCCTGCTCTACTCCGAAGTATGAGATCAATAACAGTGGGTTCACCATTCTCTTCTCCAGATATAAAATTTACAGCTGCTGAAAGTATCCGTGCAGCATAAATTGAAATGTTTGTTTCATCAATCAAATGTCGCCTATTGTCCATTAAAATATTCTTTTCAATCAACCGAAGCATTTGATCCGAGCCGAAAATCCAATATCGAAGAGGGATGTAGCCCTTCAGAGTTAGCGATTTATTCACATCCATAGTTTCGAAATAGTTCGAGTTCACGATAAAGCCTGAGAGAATTCCCAATTTCGTGGAGTTGTGTTTTGTGAAATATCCCTAGGTTCCTATGCAGCAATGTTTGGTATCCATCCGTAAGTACCTAATTTGTTCGTGGTTACTTCGTTATTACCTTATTTCGGCAAGCTTTCGATGAGGAGCAACTGCATCAGCGTTGAAAATCATAGCATATGGTCAAATGCTATCCACATTACCCCGATGTCACAAATAGCAGCGCATCGTTTTTCGGAAAAGGTTGGAATCGACTGCCTAAGGTGTTACAAAAAATACTAATTCCTAACCAAATGCATACAATCATTTACCATTTGACTTTTTGGACACAATGCGCATGCAAATGGCATTCTTGTTTCTGGTAAAAGGGAACATTTGATACTACCCTTATAAATTCGACAGCACACGAGTACATCGAATAACAATGAGCGCCATCTTTAACACTAGAGGGAGATTGGTTATACCACCACTATTACTCCTCGGTATCAGGTGGCATCAATTTGTATCAAAAGTTATCCTTATGTAGGAACTAATATTGCAGTTGTTTTGCAGTGTATGGTGTACGGTGAACGTGACTTTAATCCATATCCGATTTCCATTTTCATTGCATGTGCTCAGTGCATAGATGCAGTAAAGAGATCCGATGAACAATTTTGAATTTGAGTTGAATTTTAATGACCTTCCTGGTGAGGACTCTGTATTAAATTAACACGCCATTGTTACTAAATTAATTGTACGTATGTAATTGTCAAAATAACATCTACATTCATAGATTCTTTCTTTCACTATCTACGAGTATCAACTAATTTAATGGAATTAATTTAAAAATGAATAAAAGGGGCTAAGTATTACTTCTCTCACTTTTTCCTTTGATTTGAGATTCGATTGTGAGCAGCCAAAGTATAAATTAGGCAAGCCCTTCCATTTTGAACAACAAAACCCAAAAATCCTTGAATTAATAAAGACATATCCTTTTAAATAAAACCGTCTCGCCGAAATTGCATTACACTGACAAAAAAAAAAAAAAAATCTCATCATCACCAAATCTTTCAACAGGTTCAGCTTCCGAGGATGTTGTATTTAATTAAAATTCCAACGTGATCAAGGAAATCAGTAAAAAATTCTGATAATTTGCATTTCAGCAAAACGAGAGAATATGTATATGTATGTAGCTGCTCGTTGTCATTTAATCTTATTCTGTTTTGAAATTTGCACAGAAACTTTTAATTGAATTATTCGTAGTCCAGTTTAAGACGGGAGCAAGAAAATCAGAACTTTTTCTTAACGTGAAATAAGTTTTTCTTCGCATAGAAAAATATAAATATTTATGGATTTTCAGTTCGAGAAGCAATTCAATTTGAAATGCATCTTTTAAGGATTTTTTTTTTCTCTGCAAAATTTGGTAGGACTTGATGAAAACATTTGAACTTTAACAGAGTGCTCTTAGGGTACTCTTGGGGTGTTAAATTGCGAGTTTATCCAGTTCCCGGAATTCGCTTTTATAGTAGAAGAAGAAGAAGAAGTGATTGATTTCGCTCTTTTTAACACTAATGCGAATTGCATTGTTAAATCTTTCGATTCAAGGCTACGTTTTGACTTGGTATTCAGTTACAATTAGAAGATTGTACTTCACTGGAAGTATTTAAAGGAACTATATCATTAGAGCATCGTACAGAACAAAGAAGTATCTTGACTGAGTTGGTCTGTACGCCACTATTGTAAAATATTGGTTTTGGAGATACGAAGTTTGGGCCATATGAGTAGCAGGATCGTCTAGTCTGAGTTGTCTTCGTCCGAAAAGTCCTCATTTATTGTACTTATTCACTTCGTCTTCGGTTTTCCTCTTCTTCTTTTACTGCTGTCTTCTACGAATGCATGTCTGTACCTAGTTCTGCGCTTATCGTTTAAAACTCCTTACAGGAACAGAATCGTTAACTTGTTTTTCAAAACACATGCATTGTTCAGTGAAGAGTACTAGCACGTTTGGATTTCAGCTTGTGATCTATTAGCATGGAGTGGGGCGTTAAAGAGAATCGAGTCGCGGTAATAGCATTGCATGAGTGCGAAAAGAGTTCCGGTCAAATTTTCGAGCTGTTTATCGGGCTGTTGGTCTCTTTGGCCAATTGTCTGGAGTAGAGGTCAGGTAGAGTTGTGGTCGTCCGCGCACCATTCGTACGAGTACGGTAGTAAAAGCAGTGTGTCAACGAATTCGAAGAAATTCTGTAGGAAGCAGATAATATGTCCAAGGAATTGTATATATTAACCGGATCCATGTCTAGGCTGATTCGGGGTGATTTGAATATGAAAGCCTACCGTCGGTCCACGGGTCATTTTGTAACTGCTCAATTGAAAAAAAAATTAGACTGGAAAGAAGCAAGCGACTTGGCGGGTTGGTAGGGAGTTTCTTACCAAGGTGTTACATCCCTCCATTTCTGCGAAAAAGGCGTGAAAACTGATACACAAGTATACCAACAAGATGTGCTAGAGGGTGTTGTGAAGGCTTTGGCCAATATCTTTTTCAATGGAGACAGATGGATCTTCCACCGGGACTCTGCTCCATCGCATGGAGCCAAAACCACACATGAGTGGTTCAGGGTCAATATTAATGGCTTTGTAGTAGCAGAAGATTGGCCATCGGGCAGTCCAGATGTGAATCCGGTGGATTACGGTTTATGATCAGAATTGGACAACACGGTCTCCTCACACGGACTCCTCACAGAAATTTGGAAAGACTCAGATAGGGATTGACCGCAGCAGCGTCAACGATATCCATGGAAACCGTGCGTGTCGCTATAGCCCAATGGTCACAACGTTTGAAAGCTCGTGTTAAAGTAAAGGCAGGCATTTCGAGTGAATCTATTTTTTTTTAATAATCAATATTGTGGTCTAATAAATGAAACAATATTGAATACAAAATATTCACTTTTTTTTTATGGCGTTTTATATTTGTAACAGAATTTATGGTGGGACTAGGTATACTGTAGTTTTTGGAATAAAATCATCATTTTTTTGCAATACGTATCCATACCGTGGTCCATCATTGTTTCGAAGCTATTGTTACCCATTATTTTCCAGATCAATAAAGATATTTTCAGGACTTATTTTCTAACTGTACTAACGATTTGTACGGTTTGAATGTCACCGGCAGTAGTGTTGCCTGCCACGTAATAACGTTGCTTTCACGTAATGACGGAGATGTTTTAGCCTCTGCCTCCTATGAATTTTTAGAGCTTCAGTGTGAATGCCACATGGTTTATTCTTCGATATTTGACACTTTTGTTTTCATAGATCGGGACTAAGAAACTATGTAGGTCTTCAAGCGTTTTAGCCGTGATAAAAGAAAGTGCAAAAGCATTTTTGTGCAGGTAGGGACTCAGGTAGCTCCTGTGACATTACTGCATCATAGATGGGACATTTTTAGGTGAATATGTTTGTATCCTAGTGATGTTGTAATTAATAAATATTTTTAATAATAATGGAGAAATACTACAATCCTAAGGTATATTTACCTCTGTAGGTGATTTTGGTTAAATGATTGTTATCGCAATTTGACTGAATAATTCTGGTTCTAAGCATCTACAATCAATTGACAAATAAACCCTTCTACACCTGATTCGAAGGTGTACTGCGATAATAACAAGAACTCCTTGAATCAATGTGGGTGCAGCAGATGAGATTATGGTATGAATGCCAAGAAGATTCCACAAAACCTATTCTACTATGGACTGCAAATGTATACTGAGAGGATTGAACGGACCATTATTCACCTAGTGAACCTAGATTGTCAAAGACTGTATAAACTGGTAGCTTTGGTTTTAACCAAAATGTCCTGGCTGGTTGTACTTGACATCTCAATTTAGGCACTAGTAATCCTTAAAAGGGTCGTGAGAGATAAGACGCTAGAAAGCTAAATGAAAACGCTAAAACAGTCGAGATTGCAGTACAATTTCTCGGAACGACTGTGAACTACTTGAAGCGATTTTAAATAAAAGCTTAACATCTTAAAAATATGTTAAAAATAACGCTTTACTGCAGAGCAAAGTAGAAAAATCTTTGGAATACATAAACAATAAACTTTCCAACAAAAAAATTGACCAACCAGACCATTTATCAAGCACACTTTTAAAATACATACCCACCAACCATGCAAGCACTCCCTTAAATTAAGAACCATTTTCATCAACTCATGAGATAGACAAACATCACACATCAACTAATTAGCCAACTCATAATCTACCATCTAATCAACTAATCAACCAAAACCAATCAAATTAAACAAACCCTTAAAATAACGATTCTCTTTGAGCCAACCAACCAGTTAACTAAGACCGCAGTCAACCCATGAAGCAATAAAAAAATTTATAAATTCAAATTAATACAATAGTGGAGTTTAGTTCGCCCTATCGCTTGAAGCAATTAACGAGGTTCACTATTGAACGTTCTGCTTGTCTGCATTGCTCTATAAAAGCAGATGCAACATTTTGAAGCGATAAAAAAGTTCGCTTCATTGCAAGATTTTCCTTTAGCGATGAACTCAGCAAGCCAAACAAACTATTGATTTTCCCTTAACCTTTTTGATAAGTTTTTCCAAAACGAGCTAGATTTTCACAGTAAAGGAAATTAGCTCTGCAGAGCACTACTGCGAAGGCATAACACTGGCAGTAGGTTTGTCATATGGCTGGAGAAATTGATCGCTCTGTTGATAATTGATAAGCTCATGACATCAGGTGGATCGGGAAAAAAATACTGTGAATCAGAAGCGAAGGCAAAACAAATAAATGACAACAAAAATCTCCCCAGTTAATCTGGACACCACCCCTGGAGCTAATGTGTGAAACCTAATACACCTGAGTTTCAAACCACTACACCGATCTCTTTCTCTCTCTCTCTATCTATCTTTCCAACGCCCGCACCATGTGAAAACATGTAAAAGGGTATTCATAACCCCTTGAGTGCGTGTAAATTAAAAAAAAAAAAAAAACCAAAAAACTTCTAAACACACAAAATAACATAGACAACGAATGAAAAAATTAAAAAGTATTTTTCTGAGCGATACTGATATTTTCAGAGCTTCACATAATAGAAATATAATGTTTGATTCGAACTCTATAAGCAAATACATCAAAAACAAATCAGGAAACAAACTATTTTGTAAGCCTCACATGAATCGAATCGGTCCTCAATTGAAATTGAAATGTAAATGGAAAATGAAATGCACTCTCGTCAAGTCTGTGTGCCCTCAACTGTTCGTTGAAATCGTATCTGACGAAAGTAGGCCATGAAAACAAATATTTAAGATATCGTCGGCTTAATGAGAAAACCTCGTAACTCCACTTTTCGGGAAAATCACTTTTTGATGGTATCTTGTAGAAACTCAGTAGGCGCAATCGTTACGAAAAACCTTGAATATCCTTAAGTCTTGTTACTTCAAAAAAAGCTGATTTTGGAAAGAAACTTTCGTTCCCCCTGTAGTATTTAAAATTTTGGAGTTACGAGGTTTCCTTATTATGCCGACGAATTATGCCTGTGCCCTGTGTATTTACTGAACGGAAAGGTGTGCAAATGGTTGGCAGAAGAAATGTTTCCAATCTAAAAGATGCAACGAAAAGGACTAAGGTGGCTGGGTAATGTAGATGACATGTGGACCAATGGTCCGACCCGGAAAATATTCGAATCCCCATTCGGCAGAGAAAGACCGCGACTCAGGTGGCACAAACAAGTGCAAGGAAACCACCTTAGCGTGCCCATGTCTACTCCAGACTGTTGCGGCACCTTATGCACATACATACATATGTACATATGTAAGTACTTCAGATTGGAAAAATGAATTAGAAAGACTGTTGCAATTTATGAACTGCAAAATATTTTTTTATTTATGGGGCAGGAATGTTTTTTTAAACTCTTCCAGACCGAACATTGTCGTTTAAAATGAAAAATGTCGCGTAAGAAAAACAGCAAATAGCGAATCACGCTATTGTTAACTGCGAATGTGGATGGGGATCACTGATCACTGATGAAAAAATCATTTCCAATGCCATGTCGTTTAGAAAGCGAGGATGACAACTGAACTATTCAAAGAATGGATAACTTGTCTCGATGTGGAAATGAAAAAGAGAAGCGGAAAATCCTTTTATTCCTTGATGTTAGGTGAGGAAACTACCTTGGCCACCTCACAGTTGCAGCGTTTCGAACTTCATTTTTTTATGGGAAACTGTCAAATCATTGTCCTCCCACAAATCGTTGAAGTATTAAGGCGAATCCATAGAGTTATCTGCGAAATGGAGCCACAAACAAACGATAACGTACTGGGGGGTTAAGAGGATGGGCTATTGTCAAGCCATTTGCGGCAGCTAGTTGAGTGCAATTGTTTTCTACGATTAATCGAAAGGTGTACTCTCATTCATAAAGTAACAGTCATTGAAAATTACTAAAAGATCTAGTTCTTATAGTAATATCAAAAGAAACCAACAGATGGTGCACCCATTAACAAATTGAACACTTTTCTATCCTAGGAGTTCCACTAAATTGACATTTGATAACACCAACAACATTACACCGAAAGTGAGATTTGATAGCAAATTCTGAGCAACAATTTGCGGCAATTTTCAGTGGGAAATTATTGCCTCTGCGAAAGAGGTGAAGTTGTTTAAGTCTGGGAGTTTTTTGCGAAAAGATCAATTTGAGCATACTATTCCGCCCCACTGATTTTTGTGGAGCTTTCCAGGTGCAACAAATGGCATTCTGTAAAAGTAAATGCAATATTTGTCATGGACATTAGCATTTGCCGGACAATGAGCTACAATAAGGAATCCTGAAATTATATTCGCTCATACATCTCGTAAGCTATGGTAATATTCCAAGAAATTGCAATGTTGATGAGCTTAATAGAAATGACAAGAACTCAACCGGAAGCTAAACACAGGCAAACGTTTATATGAGCTTCTATCCCACCACGGTGATCCTGGTGGATTAATGTAACCGACACTGGATAATATGTTACCAAGAAATCGTAAGGCTTAGCTTACGCTGCTCACAATTTTACTGGAAAATTTGATTGTTTTAGAAAGTAACAGAAAACCCAAATTAATATCATGATGATGACTCCATAATATTATAAACAATTGCTCACATTTCGCATGTGTGACTTTAGTGTTTGCAGGATACCCAAGTTCATTCCCCTTAAAGTTCGAAATAAGCAAATGAAAGATAAATAAAAATCGGTTGAATACAAACACGAACTTAGTCATGGCATAACCCTTCAACAATAATTGGAAGACGGAAGCAAATTTTCGTCCATAAACGATTGAAAGTTGAAAGTTTTGTTTTACGCTTAACATGTCAGGTATTCAAACATTCGAACCGAAATGGTTATTGTACGACGATCTAAAGATGTGAGAATGAATTATTAGACAAAATATTATTTGAATTATGAATTTACTAGCTGACCCGTGCTCGCCTTGCTTCGCCCCCTGCCAGTTTTAAGACAGAAACGTATTCAGCTTCTGAATTCCCCATGAAATAGATTTGTAGGAAATTGGGATTAGCGTTACTGTCAGGTATTAAAGTTCCGATAAGGTGGTAAACTTGACCCTAAATCTTAAAAATGGGAATAAAGTTGCCTTCTGTTATGCGTTTATCACCAAATTTGAAAAGGCTGAGTTAAACTTTCTGGGACTCTCTAAAAAAGTTTTTGACTAAAGATGATCACCCAGTAGAATGCTCTTTGGTGGTTTCCGCGGTGCACCTACAGATTTTTCTGAACATGTACTTTTCCGCTTGAACAACACAATCCAGCAGATTCTTTCGCCTACTTTTGTGCACCACAAAACCTACAAACCTCAGACATTGTACCTACATGCGACTCCTTTTGGTATGAAATGAAGCGAACATATTGAAAATATGAATTTTTCTTTAGGCTCCACGGTCGGACAACATTTTCACCGATAACCATAAACCGTTCACTAACAGAACCAAGTCTAATAACAGTGGAACTTTGCACATTTCTCAGTCGAGACATTCGCCTAGTTTTTGTTTCTTTACCCCTGCGCCCAATATCAGGCTTAGAATATTTCTT
This sequence comes from Blera fallax, assembly GCA_946965025.1. Lineage (NCBI taxonomy): Eukaryota > Metazoa > Arthropoda > Insecta > Diptera > Syrphidae > Blera > Blera fallax. The sequence continues at coordinate 86,706,589 of OX337245.1, forward strand.
ACTAATTTTAGTTGACGCATTTGTTGAAATACATACCAACTGATTTGGTTAAACTGAATACAGTACTGAAAATGTGCAAACTCAATTATAACATCCCCAGTGGGAATCGCTACCACAGCACACACAGACACAACATGCACACAACCTATCCAGTATGCATGTATAACAGAAAAATGAGGATAAGGAAACACACATCCTTCTATCGGCAGCCACTCGCCTCTGCTCATAAATTTAGCGAAAGGAGAATAAAGAACAAAAAAATGATTATCACCACTGAGACATGGTTGGGAGACATGATCAACGAAAAATTAATTAAATTCTGCAAATTTGCGTCTTTAAAAACTCTAAACGACAAAACTAATTTGATTAAAATCGACAAAGGCAAAGTTGATGTTATTTGTGTTTCTAAGTTATTTTGTCTCTTTTTGTAGTCTCCCAAGCACAAAATTGTATAAGTAGCTTTATCTAAACCTAGTCCATGCCATTTCGTAATCAATAAAAAAAAATCACTAACATCGGTCCAGCCGTTTTCTTACAAACACCGGACAAAGAAATATCAATTTCATTTTATAATAGTAGTTGATACATACATATGTATGTATGTTTGTAATTACAGAAAGAACACGCATAAACACGAACGCCGCTTGGGCACCGATAGTGGCAATGGTCTCCACTGATCGTATTCGCAATACAATGCAAATAATTATGATTTATGTTTTAATAATGTTATAACTTTTCTCTAAGACAACGTACAGAGATAATATATATACCAATGGATTTGTTAATGAAAGTTCTACATAGATATGTAAATTAAATTTTGTTCTGTTTGGTGAGAGTTAAGAAAAATTGAGATAAACCACCGAAAAATTGGAAAAAAATCAAATTTAATACTTCTTTTGTTTATTTAAAACGTTTTTGTTAAAAGAAACTTAACATGTGGTATAGAAAAAACTCTGAATCTACAGGAGAAAACTGCACTCAAATCCGTTATGTGGATTCGGAAATTTCGTGGCAGATACATATATACATCGAATCTGATTTGCCTTTTATAGAAGTAAGTGATTGTGATTTCCCCATGGCAATCCAGAAGACACATCGATTGTAAAGGCGACATTTTTAAGTTCAAATTTGGTTTGTCCAGCATGGACCATGGGACATTAACCATTTATAAAACACCTTTTTTTAAAGCATGGACTTGTGAATTTGATATTTGGTCCAATTTCTGGTCTAGAAGTGTGAAAGAGAAGAGAAAAAAAATGTTACACGTACAACAAAACATGAATGGTTGCGGAAAGCTATACCAGCATATGGTCCAAGTGGTTTGGAACCCATGTCACAAGAACATTATTTGCATCTTTCTTTATTTGGCGATAAGTTGGTTTCGAGAAATGGTCTGTCAGTTGGCGTCCAAGATCGTACGATCGGACACCATTCAAATATTTTCCGTAAACCTACTTCAAATTACTGGTTTATGATGCTAATTTGAAACAATTGACACCTTGGAAGTCAACACTTTTTGAGTTATTCATGACATACGCAGTGTTCGAAAAAATTACTTAAAATTATTGGACGAACAGAATGTGCTTTGTGAAAAACAGTCGTGGCGATCCATTAAATGATCTTCCGAACAGAAAGATAGTTTTGACTAAAAATTAATTATTTTGTTATTTTTTAAAATTCAATGGGGCTTAAAAAACACTATTCAATGGGTTGGTTGACTTTGTTGTAAGTGGCTTCTATGTAGAGCATGGTTGGTGGGTTGGTGAATTTTTTAGGAGATGCGATAGTACCCAGTTTATGCAGTTCTACAGCAGATCTATGTGTTATTTAATTTATAAATTTTGGCAAAAGAGTCTTGCTTCCATGGATTGGAATTATTTCAAATGACACGCTTTTTCATTGTAGATGAATACTCTATTAGATTGGTACAGGCTTTGGAATACCTATGAATAACGCTACATGAACTTTTACTGAGAATGTTTTCCACGTGGTCCACTGCATGTACATAGTTTACCACCGAGTTCACGATGCCTCAAGTTTCAAAATTGATTTGTATTACTACTCTCTAAGCCGTAGGCTATATCGGTACTATAATAAGAAAGGTTACTTCGTTCGAGGACAGCAAAGTAAACGAAAACTGGATCCCATAATCCAGTACCCAGGGGAGAAGATGGCCAGTAAACCAAAGTTTATTACAAACACTTTTACTGCCTCGTAATTTAAGTGCCACTACTTTTGAAATTCAAGTTCGTTACCCATCCTCTGCCAATAATAAGCGTTCATTGCTTTTAAGAAGGTCTCATGAACAATCAATTTCAAAAACATAATTAAATAATCTTACAACAAATACAGACCACTAATATTTTATGAATTTGTTTTTGAAAAATTTCATCTGTTCCAATAATTTGGCATTTTCAAGTAAACAGCAAAACTTTGGTGTACCATTCGAGAAAACTTTATGCATTAAAACTGGAAAATTGTCGTTACGTCCTTATTCACTGTCACCAATGACTATGTAAATGCATAGAACTAGTACTTATTTCCTTCAATTAAAATCACATTTTATGTTGCACAAGGAAAACACTTGGTGTAATAGTCTTTCTCTGTGCCGAAGCTTTTATAGATAGTAAAATGTCTTCATCATCATCAGCATGGAATGAACAATTCTAGGACGAAGCAGCAATCAAAATGGGCGGAAGTCGTCGATGTTGCTAAGACCAAAAAGAAAAGGAACTCAACTCCGTTTTTAGTGTCAAGCGTTAAGAAGAGTTCGAGGAGAAAATATTGTACTTATGAAATGGGTATGCACCCATCGGGCTGAGTACTACTCTAACGAAAAAGGATTATGAAAGTCTATTAAGGATAATCGGGTTTGGTGAAAAAATAAATGAAAGTACTTTCGGTGGAACTCAAAAGCCTGAAAAACTTTATTATGAGTAAGATGGGAAAAGTTCACTCAAATGTCGCATATGGATTTTATTCCAACGCCGTCGTTAAGACAAAGTTTTTAAATTTCATCCGACAGAGAGAAGCTATTCAAATTGCAATGGGATGTGGAAAATCGCTTTGAAATGTAATTACGTTTAATAACTTTTTCACAGAATGTTTTTTCAGAAATAATGTACTTTCATTTATCGATGTTGTTCGATAGAGGAATTACGGAATTTGATTCTGTTTCAGGTGTGCTTTATTACGTGCTTATGTATTTATAGCCTATCTTTTTGAGTATTATAAATAGGTAAGGGGCCTTTATGACATAAGTTGCTTTAAAATTATTTTGCTGTTCTTATTTTTTTTTCAATCAACAACTAGAGAAGCAATTGAGTATCCAATTTCTAACAAATGAAGTGTTTATCTTTTGAGCTACGACGAGACCAACAGTAACCAACTAGATTCAAAGCACCTCGGGAGTTGTAAGAAGCGCACTGCTCGTAAGAAGTTCTTCTAACAGAAGATAGATAGACCACTTGCGTGCCCAGCAATACTAAAGGCAATGAAGATAATGGTGGAAAATATTGCTTCGAAAGTTTCACAGCGAGTAGAGTCAGAATCAAAAAATGTAGACGAGGATCAAGGGATTGCAATCCACACCAATGCGACGGCTCGAAAATGAATATATTATGTAGGAGTAGATTTTTACTCCGATGCACTTTTTTTTTGCACTGCGAAAACAGGATTCTTTTAGACTACCAGAAGCGATCAGTGTATTCAGCTGAGAAAGCTAAAATGTGCATAAAAGACAGTCACCTTCATCTGTTGGGGAGGTATATCAATCTTTGTTGACAGTCAAGGAGTCTTAAAATCGATAAAATTCAATGCAATCAAATTAAAGGTGGTTAAAAGGGGTCGTGGCGCATAGATCACCATTATTAACAATTTTATCAAACTTTACTGGGTTCTCGGACATATCAACATATAGTAGAACGAAAGGCGGATGCTTTGAAAGAGGTGGAGTCGGCAGTGAACAACAGTAAGGTGGACACATCAAATACCACCGAGTTGTAAATTGTATAAAATATAATAGACAGTGTGGAGAACTCTTCAAGTCCTGTCTATTCAGGAAAGACTCTACCATTTCTCTTACGTTATGGCCGGAACTAAACAAAATGAAAACAAAGAGCCTTCTGGCATTAGATCAATTCTGTATCTGCATCTTAACTGTATGTATCTGAATCTCCAACACAAACTCTTCCAAAACATCGTAATAGTGATGGGGGATTTAAACGCTTAGGTAGCAAGTGACCACACAGTGCTTAGATACGGTCTTGTAGAATGTAATGATTATGACAAACAGCTAACTTATGTAATACCAATAACCTAGTCAATGGGGGAACGCTGATGATATAACACGTATCATAAAATCAGTTGGGCCTCAATTGCCAAAAAACGAACATCCACCCAGATCGATCATGTTGCGACTAGCCAGTAGCTAGCGCAATAGAAATTGTACCCTTGACGTCTAAAACTAACATGGAGCTGATATCGGACTGAAAACGGATCACCATTTTGTGTTAGTTTTTATACTCATTTGCTCTTATACCAGTTTATTCAGAAATCCTGTACAGACCCGGGATTATTAAATGCGCCAACAAGTAATAGAAACAATCAGCACAATAGTGCAGTAGAGCGTGAAAACACTCTTTAACTGAACGCGCGTAGCACAAAAAGGCGCGTAGCACAAAAAGGCGCCGGATAGGGCTATCAGTAGACTCATTAGATGAATTGATGAGCTTCTCGCAATGAAGGCTCGGACTGTAAAAGCAGAGTTGTTACATGCCCAATATTGCGTGAATAAGAGGTAAGTACAGCATGATGTGAGATGCAATAAACTTTTGCACATTAAGATGCTTGTCTTGAATGTTGAAGAAGCAGGAAGCAAGTGCGACAGTAAGATTATCCACAGAACTACAAAAGGAGCTGTAGTAGTCGAAAATCCGAGCAACATCCTGTGAGTCCAAACATTGAACTTTTTTTTTCAAATCAGCTCAGGGGATGGAGAGAACATTTTGCTAGAGTGCTAAGCCACTAGATCTCCCAGTATTACCAAATAAAAAGAGCAAACAAATCGCGGCATCTCTACAGAGCATTGGCTAAAGGAAATCATGAAATTCAATGACATGTTACTTAGAAAATTTAGACTAAGCGGACATTGTTTGCCTGTTTTCACACTGGATAATAGACCTGCTTTAAATGGTCCATAATCTGGAACTCGAGATCAACTCAATATTACTAGACAATAAGTCGTGAGTGGCACTGAAATGGATATCCATACAGTCGGATCGTGAAACAAAAGCTGTGTTCGGAGTGTTAGCTAAGGTCTGGAAAAGCAATGCTTTCCGCACAAGATCTATGCGCTGAAATTGAGGCGCAAGGTTTCTTAACCGTATGAGTTATTAATTATGAATAAGGATGTTTTTTCTTACGTTTCCGTTTTGGATCCAGGCCCACGATGGTTGTACGACCCATTTGTAGATAGGGCCAATAAGTATAGGTACATAACTATTCGAAAGAATATCTGGAATTATTTCTAATAAGGTTTCGATTTCGGGACTCTATGTCAGATATCAGACAATTGGGAATTAGGGTAAGAAGCTCTACGACATCCTTAGTATGAATTCATGAGATTATGGAGAAGACGCTACTCGATTTTTGAGTGCGTACTGAGGGTATTCACTGAGTTTTGTGTATTTGCTTCTACGCAAGGGCTTTTAAGAATTTGACATTTTTAAAGGATAATTAATAGAATAAGTGTATTATTATATCCTGATGTACAATACGAGCAATGAATTCTAGAATCTCCTCTCCCTGCTTGTTTCTTGCGACATAATCATTTCCTCCAAGTACACCGTTATACCTTGAATTCACTGCACCGCATTTGTACAAGTCTAATTTGTCACAGACTTATCGCATGGTCTTTTTGATGCTTCTTAATTGGTGTTTAGGACAGTAGTCTAGAGCAATGGCTACTCTATTTCGTGTGCTAAATTATGGTATCTCAATTGGTATCCTGGTCCTATGTCTCTTGATATAAAGCCTCTTAACAACTATAATCTGTAGCCGCGTTCTCCAGGGATACAAACTCTCCCGAGAGCAACGCGGTTTCATTATTGAAGAAAAAGTTGCAAAAGGTCTCAGTGATTTCTAAAAGACCTCAAACTCTGTGTATTTCTAAAACATCTTGTCACGGCGGATAGAGAAGTCACGAAATGAGACTTATTTCCTACGACGGTAGCTCTTACAAACCACTAAATAGGACAAAGGCAAATGGTATATGGGATTGAAAACACATAAAAAATATTAAACACAGAAAAAGTACGCGTTTTAAGGTGACGTTATTATTTTTCCAAACATTTAGTTACGTCTTATATTATCCTCTTGAGGATTTCGAGTTGTTTGATTGTGAAGTTTAAGCCCAGATAAGGAACACATATAAACATACTCGTTGGTAGGGGTAAGTCATGTGCAATAAATCATAATGTTATGCGTGTGCTGTTTCGAAAGCTTTCAGATTTTCACATTTTCTTAAATAACTCTTCGAAAGCATTTGTAATCCTTATAACTTCTAACCTGCTTTGTTGGATTTGCTACCATACTTATGCAGGTGCTCGGGCTCTCACTCACTTTAATTTCATATTTTTCGGAATAATCGAATTGAAGCCTTATCACACAGAAAGCAAACCACCTCATGTGTGCGTATTAGAGGATACGTTATGATTATAATACTCTAGGTAGATTTGGCTTTTCCTTAGAAGATTTATAGCCATATAAAATCCATATTTTTATTGCCCTCAACTTCATGAAGTCTCTTTCTCTTTGGCAAGTTTACTGTTGAATGCGGTGTAGATGGCGGAATATGCATAGAAGGCAATGAAAATAAAAGCAGTTGACATTTTACTGCTTATTGCTGTGCAATAATTTACAAGTATTTTAGCTCTCCTTTGAAAAGTTCCTCACGGCGCGGCAGGAGAGAGACCTGTGCGATTGCGATATACCTACGTACGAGTGAGTATTCGTCTTGCACACGGGAAGATTTTCGATTTGTATTCCGCCTCGAGGTGCCATTATAATTCTCCCACAAGAAATTCTTATCTAGCTTTCATATTAAATAGCTTTTAAAGCAACCTGGGATTTGACGACAGTTAAAGCACATGATCGAAAAGATTAAAATTCAAGGAATGTTGTTGTTGTTGTTGTTATTTTTTTTTATAAAGGAAATACATATAAAAAATATATTTCTTCCCATCTGCGATAAACATATGGAGATTACTATCACCAAGTGCATCCTGAATTTTATTTCACAATGAAAGCGAAGAGGAGAAAAAACACCGCACCCATACAGATCAGAGCAGAGTAGGCAAAGATAAAAACAGCTTAGGCACAGAAAGGACTCTTATCTCAAATACGTTAGTTCCTCTTTTCGGGCGTACAAGTGTGTTTGTTTATCTGGCATTGCTACGGCTACCCCGGTAGAAGTTTGCTCGAAATCAGAAGTCCACTCCAGCCATAGAAAAACGTACCAACAATATATTCTATTTCTCTTCGCTGGTGAAGAGTACTTTCATGCCAGAAAAATGTTTCTGATAATCTCTACAGTTTATGGTCCTTTGCGAGAAGCGCTGTGGTATTTTATCGTCGAAAATTGTCGGAAATGAACATTTTAAACAGAGTCCACAGAAAGAATGCTGTTACGGTCGGTCGTCGTCGGTGACGGCGGTCGGCGTTGTAGTCGTCAGTGGGGATGGTTGTTTTTGAAACTTACAATAAAGCTACGCTGACTAACGCTCATTGTCTCCTCTATAGCCAGATACTATAAAGGCTGAACGTTTATTGTTACATAAGGATGGAGAAGGGATACAATGAATCATATTTGGAGTTTAATCGTTTGTTAAATCTTCCACCATGAAATGCTGCCTCAATAATGAGACAATGTTTTTAAATTTTCCTAAATGAGAACATTTTAAACAGATAAAGGATATGTGCTGGGATAAGCAGGGTTAATATGAAAATATGTGCTCGTCCTTTAAAAAAATATTTCGCAATATAATTTTTTTGGATTAAGTAATATAAATGATAATTGATTTTCCAACAAGGAAAAAGTATTACATCCTGACCATTATACTGACGATGTGGAAAGGAGTGGCTATGTTATTTAATATTAAAATTACATGCGTTGTTTGACAGTTAAATAATGCAATTAGGTTGGAATTACTTGCCTGTAATTCTTTTTCAAGTATGCTCAGAAGAGTAAAATTGTCAGAATTTCTGCAAAAAGTATCAATATTCTTATGCCATCACTTGTAGGGCATAGGGAGTTCATATTTTTGTAAATCGTTCCACATGTTTTCGATTCCTTCTCACCTGTTCTGCGGCAGTGTTTACTTAGGGTAAACTCCTTCTCTGCAGGATTGTGGGAGCAAATGGATTCCATTGCATGGCATATTTTGCAGCGTAATTTTCCTTACACTACATTGTGTGACCAATCCATTGGCAATTTCGTCGTTTTATTTTGGTGTCTATAGGTTTAGGCAGGACTGCGGCTTACGAGTAAAAGTAGCATCGACCTTTATTAAAACAATGCAGTAACCGCAGCTTTTAAAAAGGGCGGAAATGTACAAGTGTGAGAGATATTCGAGAGGATTACTTCGAAAATAAACTTCGTTGTACCAAATCCAGTCTTCTTTTCTTTTAAAAATATTTACCCAACAGTCCTCATATAGTCTTTTTACATATTTTTACCTGCCAACGCGGAGGGGAAAAGAATCTGTTCACAAGAAGCACAGCTTTCTTTCGCACATGCTCTGCTTCAATTTTATTTGATTCTCAATCGAGGTGCAGCTAACGTTGAACCAATTTTAGAACGTGGCCTGGCTTAAGTTGGTGCTTAGCTTAGCAAATGTGGACCGACATTGGAATGGTGTATCATATACGTTTGCATTGGATTCGTTTGGAGCTACATAGCGTAAGGAACATACTATACGACCAGATTTATTAAATTACTCCCTTACAGACCAATTATTATCAGTCTCGGAAACATGTCTGGAATAAGTTGTGGTTAGACTGTGGGACTTTTTAGACAAAAACAAACTGCCTTATGATTTACTCTAAGCAAGGAGAGATACATATATAGAAACATTGACTATTTAAAAAAGGCAAGCTATAAACTATAGGAATGCCTTAAAAAAAGGGCAGAATAGTCCTTAAATGTGCCACTCAGTGGTGATTTTGCGAAGCCTTCACATGCTTTAGCTTTAGTGATCGCTTTATTCGGCTCTCACAACTTCAACCCTTCAAAAATGGGTCCATCTGACGATAGTTTCGTTACACTTACATAAAATCAAAAGTAACATTGTCAAATAACCCTCTTATATCGACAAACAGGCGTAGATTATAGTTCTCTTATTGTAAATCGTTTTTGAAGGTTTAATAGACCTTATCGCGAATAGAAGATGCATAGGATCTTTGGCTTTGATGCTGCTGTCCACTTCTTTCCAATGTTAGCGATAACACGTATTACACTATTCCTTTCGGCAAGAATGATGAGCTGTCTAGGTCTAACGTGTTTTGCCAAAGTACATAGCTCGGAACATATTTGGAAACATGTTTTTATTCAGTTGTAGTTTTAATCTCGTTGATAGCAGACGTTTAAGTTTTCCCAGGTTCGATATCAGGTAAGTACCCAACACAAGAAATGAAAGACGCGTCATGATTGTATTTGTTTGAGCAGACCACAATCGTCTCGAAATATAACGTCTTGAATCACCTAATAATTCGTTCATAAGCTATGGGTCGAGTTGGGTGCTTGTTCGGAAAGACCAGGCCTTCTTTGTGTTCTTCCGATATAAAAAAATTTCTACCAACAGATTTATAAAAGGAACAATAGATGCTACGTTAAGAGCCTTCAGATATCCACCGCGTGAGCAGTGTATATAACGTTATGCTTCCATATTTTTTCCCACAAGCTGTTCAAGTGAAAGCTGCTGAATGCATAGAGATGCGAGAGGCACTTTTTAGCCATGTAGGTATGGGTAGTTTGAGGATCCTGCGTAAAGTGCACAAAGCCACACTTGTGTCAGGTGACTCAGAAATTACATCAGACTAACAAAGACAGAATACATGAAATGCAGACGTGCTAACGTTTCATGTCAAAAAGTGAGGGTGGTTATGAGCTGCAGGTCTTAATTAATTTATGTGCCAAATTGTATTCTAATAAATGTTTATGCTTTTTTCTTTTTTTTTTTTAAATAGTCTCCACACCCAGTTTATTTTTGGTCCCAAAATCAAGTCCGAATGAAGCCTTCGATGACCATAGCAATGCCTGAGCATTTTCATTTCACGGAGGCTAATTTAATAAAAATTTTAAACCAATTCGGAAGAGCTTGATATAAAATCCTTCATCTGCAAGGACCTGAAAACATATTTGACAAATGCATCAAAAACTTTTGCTTTTAACGGATAGAGTGCTCTCAAACATTAATCCTGCATATTTAAATATTTCACAATACGCGTACATATCCGTGCATGTAAAAGCACATGACCAACACACATTCTCATTACAATGGAGTCGGAGAAAAAAAGGAAAATTTGTTAGTGTTCTGTATTTTTCTGTCGGCTTTTATTGTGAGGAAAAACAGCACTATTGAAAAACTTTTCATTTTCCCCCCTTATCAGAGCCGCAATTAAATTCGTTTTTCAAAGGAATAAAAAACTGCAGAGGAAAAGAAAACGATATTCTTACTTTCCGCTTGTTTCAGGAGTATACGAACGGTTTAAATCCGTCGACCTGGAAGTAAGTGGTCCGTACTAAAAGTAAGCCATGTACGAGTAAAAGCTCGTACCAGACGAATTATAGACCTTGAATGGGAAGCATAAAACAGCAACAACCAGAGGTGAAATGATTGCATACAGTGTTTTATGATGGTGAAATGGGTTTCATTGCTTGCTCACATTTAACCTTTTTCTCTCTCTTAAACGCTTGTAATGTTAAAAGGAATAAAGATAGGTCAGATGTTACTTTACAACCAACCATTGCATTAAAAGGGGGAATTTGTGTGTCCTGCATAAGGTGTTAACCTTTGTTTATGTTGCATTTAAATACTTATTTTAAGTATTTTTATTTAGATGACGACGGGACAGGTTTTAGATGGTTTGGGACTTGTCATTAGCTTTGACTCTGAACTTGATTCAGATTAGTACAATATAAGAAAATAACACAAAGGAATATGCGTGTTTCTTTATACTTTTTTCCCCTTTTTCCTTTGAAAATGGGTAGCTGTAGTTATAAAATGGCTCCAAAGGCTAGGTAATGGTGGGTGTCAAACTATAAAAACAACTCGTTGGAATCAAGAAAGCCCTTGAATTCTCGCAGTGTTGATTCATAAACCCAAGCGGCTTCTAGGAACTTACTTCATTAAAATGTTAATGACCCTATGTTAACCTCACTCCTTGACGTGGCACAAAAAAGGAATCGTATGCACGTGTCACTCATGCATTGTGGTAAACTTGGTGACTCTGAGTACACAGCTGTATTGACATCAAACGGTCAGGCATGCTAGGTGCTATTAATAAATCCGTGTAATTAGCCTGTACAGGTTCTCAGTGGTAGGTAGAGAATGGTATCAAAAAATAAGCACATTCTCCATAACTTTGTTTTCCAGAACAGGTGCTCATAAATATGCCTTTGGTAGAGGTGCAAAAAAAAAGCAGTTTAGTCCAAGAGGTGAACATTTTTTACTAGTGCTTTGTGTCACAAAGGAAACGAGGATCCTATGAAAAATATTAATATATGACTTTTATGAGGGTTTGAGAACGTCCTTACATGCTGTATGGAATAGGTTCGTAGCTGAAATTCCCAACAAAACTGCATGTGTTCTGTTCGATTTCATGGTTCTAAAAATGTCAGATTGTATGTACAGCGCTTGATCGAAAAACGCAAAAAAAAAATGCTAAAGGTTTACCGAATTTAAAACGGGCACGCAGTCATCCTTTGGTTAGAGGATGGAATACATTAATTCTATGAACATCGCAGGATTCTTGTATGCGGGCTGTTGATTAGTCAAGGGGGCGCATGGATAAAAGTATCCTTGGACTACCACAAAGGCTGTGGTTTTTGGTGAACGTTTTTCCTCTTAAATTTCAATTCAAGTACCTCATGTATCTTTCCTTCCTCAGCACTATAGTAGTAAATGATCTAATACATGGTACAAATAAGATTTTTAGATTTTGTACAAAACAAATACACATGCAAATACTCGCAATATTGATGCGTTTTTCAGATTTATAACTATGCTCAAAGAATCAGATAAGTTTAGCAGATTTTCAAAATACATATGTAAATTGCAAGTGCCAGGGCTTAAATAGGTCATTCTTCCATTCAGTGCTAGAACTCAGAATATTTTGTGAAAGATAGGATTGAAGTCAGATTTCTCTCATAGTACAGGTCACAAATGTCTTTTCTAAGATGTGTAGTGGCAGATATAAGTTTCATCGAAATTTTTGAATCGGCGCAAAATATTCTATTCGTTTAGCTTAAATAGTTCCAACAGGGCTTTGGAAATGTTCAATCGAATGCGTTTTTGATTCGAATTGAGCTAGCGCGCTACATAACACGGGGACTGTTTTCTCATACCCAATCCTTCACGTAAAACATGATGAATGCAGTCCTTCAATTTGGCAAGACGTCTTTTAAATCCAGCTGCCTACCTGATCATAATGCCAAGGGCTGACACAAGATCCTCGAAAGCAGCGCTAAGCTGGGCTTTATTTTGTGCCTTTATATTACCTTTTAAATCTATAGCTTTTCACGACATGGACTGATACAAACGAATCTGATGCAAAAGAATAGTTTTGACGAGAAAGGCGATGTTCAGGTTGTTGCTTTTCGAATGACCTTCGTAGTCTCAAGACAAACAGCCTACTTTAGAAAACTCAGAGTAGAATGACCTTCCAGACCTCACACAATATAATGGTGAGACTCTGCATTCCAAATATGGAGCAACTGTTTTCGAAGTGTGCTCTTACTTCTTAAAACTTAAAAAAATCAATCAGCGGGAGTTGTTCTCACGAAGGATCTCCTTAATTAAAAAGCCTTACTCTGTCGCAAGGGCGTAACAAAAAAAATAATTATCTGATAAGCTCTCGTGAAATAAGAAACTATCTCCACAACTAACTATCAATATCAACAGGAAGGATGCAGAGTAATTCTGCCAAAACTTGGACAATCCACTAGGGCAAACTAAGTTTTCAATATTAATAACTTGTTGACGTTCTATGAAGCCTAGTTTTTTGTTCGTCCCGTTTAAATACAATTCTGTATGAAACACTCGCGAAAGAACTTCTCAACAAAATTGTTCTCATACTCATACAAGTATGAGTATACATTATTATTCTCAACAAACTTTCTCATGATATTACTTTTCACATTAAATTCACACAAACAAAAAAGAAAATTTCAAGAATATTGAAAACTTTTATCCGAGGAAAGACAAATGGATTTTGCAATGTTATGATTATCCTACCCCATTCGCTCTATGCTTGGAGTCCTTGCTTTCAAGCATATTATCCCGCTGAGAAAGGAAATAAAGAAATCTGAAATCCATGGAGGGTTTTAACTTTCTTTTGCAAAGGAAGCATTATTGAGTTTTCTTATTATCAAAGGTGTTTGTGTGCGTATTGCGTATAAATAAAAAAATAAAGAAATTGTCTATTTTTATATCATAAAAGAAAGTATGGTTTACCTGACAGTTGACAGAAAATAAAGCAGAAAAGAGAAAATGCTCACACTTGGGAGATACATTAAATAAATAAGAAATCCATCTTAAGGATTGTCCGCATTCGCAAGTTTGTAATTATTTGTGTGTGTGCACAGAGTACAGAATAAGGATATTTTTCAACTTTGTGTGGAATTACTTTTTTAAAGATTAAACAAAAAATGGAGTCGACACAAAATTCAATGTTGCGACAGTTTCTTATCCAAACTTGTCCATGCTCAGCGATCCATTATATTTTTGTTTGCAAGGACGTGTGTATATACGAACAAATAATGAGCGAAAATCTGGTAGCGAAATTTATCCAATGTGCAAACATGATTCATGAATCCTCATAATTGAGTTAATCATGTATGCTTGGAACACCATTGAAATCGAATCACTACTACCACAATATTTTCCAGTTAAAGTCGTATTCAAAGCTTTGCCTCATATTGGCCACAAGGATTCCCCATGGGTTTGGTTTCGCATTGTCATTTGTATGTGAGCCTCAAGCTACATTAATTTTCCTTTGACTTCCTTTGACAACTCTACATTGGATGTGTCCCTCGAGCTATTGCACTAGCTTTGGGAAGCGGGAAATTGACAAAAAAAAAGATAAATTATGAAAGCAATCTTCATTCGTATTTTGCATAAAACCTTAAGGAAGCATTTGATGGTGTTTTTAAACAGGTTTTTTGATTTTTATATAGATAACCGCAAATACTGGCTCATATGCTTGAATTTTTTGAGGTGATAAGTGAAATGAATATTTTAAAAAATTTTTTTTTAGTGTTCTGACCCTCTAAATGGGAAAGATAATTGACTTACCAAATGCTCTCTTGATATACATATGTATGTTTACTCTGTCTGAACTTTTTTGTGTATGTGCAAGCCCAAAACTGGTGTTAGCAGTCCCTTTTAAAAATATTCAAATCGGTTAACATACAAAAAAAAAAAAAATACAAAACTTGATGCAACTGATGTGGTCTAGGGCCAAGCTTCTCGCGACGATTTGTGTTGCGCGTGTTGTATTCTGACCCACAAATGGAAGGGACCTACAGTATAGAGCCATATCCCCAAGGCAAATTGAGAAGCTTCTCTTGACAGTATTTACTCTCGGACGTTTGTCAGACATTCGCGAGAGGTGGGACCGTGAAAAAAACTTTTTGGTGTTCTCTGGCATTCGAACGTCGAACCTTTCGCTCAGCGACCCAACGCACTAACCACTTGAACCACGGCGCCTATTGGATGGAGTAGGTGTTTTAAATATTCGAATAATTTTTTGCAAGCACACTGTAACCGATCTTTTAAAAGTTTAGCATTTAAGTAAATGAAAAAATATCATTCTTTTCCCCAAAAAGTGTATCAAAATATTTTCTATAGTGTTCGTGTAATATTGTTACGACTTAAAATTGTTGCCGAATAATAAAGGGTTTGACTTGTATGACAACTTTAACTTCCTTTGTTGGGAGAAAAGTAGAAAAAACCGCGCTATATTTTTAGACATAAATTTCATATTTCCTATTTTTCACAAAATCATGGAGAAATGTCGTTATCTATTCCTTAAACCAATTTGAACTTCTGATGAAGCGTAAGAGTCTTTTAGAACGTTTCAGATCCAGCCGTGGCCAAATCAGTTTTTTCGCAAGACATGGTGTACCAGATCCACCTAAGGTCGATAGCATCCATCTTAAATTTGAGTTTGCCAGCAGCGATCGGTATACCTAATGCATCTTCTTCTGGAGGGATGGGCATAGTTGTACCATGTGTGGAGAGCTCATCAGCAATTCCGTGGAATATCTCTATGCCTTGAACCCAAAAAGTTGAATATTGAACTGCTCCGTAATCTCTGGGAAATGTTCGGCAATGTAGAGTAGCTAATGAATAATAAAAAAAAACCGATTCAATTTTTGTTAGTGGAATCTAATACTAAACCACCTTCCGCCACTTGTGTGTTTTCCAAACTGCATCCTAAACGCTTAAGAGTATTTTCTTCAAACTTGGTATTTGTTATCCGACATAACACACACACACCTATAGATAGTGTCTTCTCCGATGATACAACGCAAGGGGAAATGTTCCAGTATAGTGGAGAGAACAACTCTAAACGTCAACAAGACCTTCAAAGTCCAAATAATAAGGCTCTTTTCATAAAATTGTATCAAAATCTTGCACTGAGTCTCTCAAAACTGTTTGTATGAATCTTACATGCATGATTTTTACGTATGTTACGTAAAGTCTTGATCCACACATTACCCGATGTGTTTTTTTTTAAATTTTAAAATTTCAATATGACGTCATAATAAGAGCCTACGAGTATCTCACACCAAAAAAATGGTGTCTCCTCCTGCTTTTCCAAACTATTCAGCCTAAAAATTATAAAAGGTAACTGCAATAGATAAAGTCATCATGGTGAACTAGATTTTGTTCTTCTCCAGATCCGGCCATATTCTGATGTCAAGAGTCAATGGAGATTATTCCAAACTCAAAAAAACGGTTGGTCATGATCCTGCGCTGGCTGGACATTTATTTATGCGGTTTTGTGATTGATTTCATGCTTATATAACGAACGCACAACACTGCGAAAATTCACCCGAATGGTCGTGGAGCATACAATTGAATCATTTCAGATGCAGCTACCATCCATTGCCATGTCTCTTTCTAAATGGCAACGAAAATTCTTAATTTAATTTACATTGTAATTAGATCTAGTAAAAGTATCCACTAATTTAAATAAATACCAAAGAAATTGACAACGCATTTTGTGTTTGTGTTTCGGTAGGATGTTTAAGATTGAAATAAAGTTATTCACTACAAATGAACTCGAATCCTGAGGGATTAATTTGTATTAATTCTAGTCAGACCGTATTATATGTTTCAATTAAAACACAGTAGAACCCACTGAAAAGTCTAGTCACTAATGTCTAATGATCGAATTTTACAGAAATACTGTGGCTTATCAATAGTTCTGAGAAATAATGTTGCGGGGCTACCAAATGCCAACAGTAATTTTAAATAAATTAACAAATGTGGGTAGTGCGATGCCATACTCGTATACGAGCATAGCTTCAAATACGAAAAATAAATTGTAAAATACATTTTCTGACACAAAACAGCTTAAACCATGTACACCACCAAGCTTAATGCTATAATCGTATAACCTCGTTGCTTCTAATTATATTTTATTTATACAGAACGAATTCATTCCATTAACCTTGGAAACAGTCAGGATCAATTTAATGCGATTAACAATGTAAATTTCGGTTGAATTTGTATAATGATTAAAATCCTTTTGTGAAGGATTACATTCAAATCGGTTTGTCGGTTGGACCGAATTTCGGAAAACTCTGAAAATTGGAAAACAGAACACGCAAATGGTTATTCAGTTAGCTTTTTATTTTGATTCTTCGATTCGGTTGGGTAAATATTTGAAATAGATTTTCATATGAGTATTTGGAGTTTTATGCGTTAATTTAAAATGTAGGTGTTGTAACTAACTTTGTTTAAATATGTGCTCATGTACATAAATGCTTTACCCAGAAGTAATTTTATCTAGCAAATCTTCTTTTTTTTATTGTATTATGTGCTTTAAAAATAAATTAAAACTGAGAAAAGTGTTCAATTCACTAAGGACTTGTGTATTGATGAAAACTCCTACGAAAATGCAAACTTATTCTAAAAGGAATATTTAAAAACTGCACAAAAACCGAAACTTACCAACGAACCTCCGCAGCTCTTTCAAATCACAACTTAATTAAGTTTGAAGAATGAGGCAACGTTAAACTCTGGCAAAGCCAAGCAGAAAAGTAGAAAAACGAATGTTAGAAGTTGCCTTTTCAAATCTACTCGCAGTAGTGGATATGTGTTCGTTTAAGGATACGTACCAACATATGCACATGTGTCTGTCAATAGCAGTGCTACAGTATCACTGCAATAAAACCATCGACATACGATTGCAGCAAGTAGATGGTGTTCTAGTGGCAACATCATGAATAATTACGTGTGGATATGTGTAGCGAAAAATGAGCAAATTAAGGCACTTACACACTTTGGCAGTGGTTACAGTGACTCCTTTAAGTATTTATTCAGCAGTTATCAATTAAGAAAGTTAAATGAAATGATTTACAGTAAGTACACAAATATAAGGAGGGCACCAATGAGTCTGTTTTGAGGGTAGAAGAGTTGTTTATGGGTAGCCGCCGTGGTCATTTTTGACCATATTCTTTTTAGTGCTCATTAAAAATAATAGTTTAGAGTCTCAATCATGAGACATGATATACATTAACTTGCGCTGAAAATGGATAAAGTAGTTCTGATGCATGCCCTAGAATCAATGCAGTGTGTCATGTTTAGTAAATTTTTTCCTGAATTTTCAGACTTATATATTTAGGAGTTACGTTCATTTATTTCCGTTCAAAGCATCTGTAAATATAACTCTCTTTCTTTACTTTCTATTGTATTAAAGCTAAAGCCGCAAAGCAGGTGTTAGTGAATAGAGTGGATGCAATTTGGTGCAATGGCAGATACGAGTATAGTCTGGGAGCACTGTACGATGGAATGACTTTGGTAGAGTATAGGAGGACAGTATGGACCACCTCTTACTTTCTAATCTAATGAAGGAAAATCCTTTTGCATTTATTGTAAATATTTGCTCTGAAAACTTAACCATACCACGGCTTATTGTCCAGAGAGGAGACAGGTGCATACTGTTGTTAATTATGAATATTTTAGTTGCTGTTTATTCTCTGCAGTATTTCTCTTCTTAAGAAAATAATTACTTTCCTTGATGACTTAATATGGTATATAAGAAACACACTGAAAATTGTACAAGATGCAATTGACCATTTTGCAAAAAAGTAGTTTTAAAGGGAATTCTAAGCAATCTTGGTACAATGCAAGTTGCGAAGGCTATTTGAAAACATGCCTTTGTTCGATTGTAGTGTGGATGATGCAGACATTTAAGCTTTACCGAGGCACATTGTCCACTAAATACCTACTGCGAGAAATGAATGAAACTTCATGATTGTTACCATATGTCCAGACAACAACTAAAGAGCCGAGGAAATTCTCATCATCTTCCTGCTGCTGTTTGGCACGAAATTCATCGCCCTAGATGGATAGGTCATGTATAGCTCAGCAAAACAAAATTTTGACTCCACTCTGAAAGGACTTTGCAGAAGAGAATGGCTTCACCTTCATGGCGTGAACAAGTGGAGAGTTTCCCCAACCAACTTCAAAGTGCTTAAAGTGTTTTAGTTCGACGGTAATGAGTTTTATATTCAAAAACCAAAACAGGTTATAAATAGATACTTTTATTTTATAAAAATAGAATGGTGAAAATAGTCTTGGCGCCCGCACTTAATAGCCACTAAAACCATGTCCTAGACATCACCTGTATTTCACTTACTATACTGTTCCTTGAGTTTTCTCACTTTGATCAATTGTACCTAATTGTGACTTGGATCCTTCTGTTGTAAATGTAAGGCTTGTGATCAAACCTTTCGCAAGCTTAAGCATCGAAACTGAAAACATAGCCACCGAACTTTTATAAGAGAAGAATAAATAAAATCTAACTTTCTCTAACCTCAGTACCACAAAAGGGGTTGCCGTCTGCTAGTATAATGAAAAGAGTCGAATCTGAGTGCTCTAGGTTTTGCTTTCTCTTTTTCTTCCTTAAAAAATAAAAAAAAAAAAAAAAAAAATACTTTTGCAGATTGTATCGCAATCTTTCACCACTTTTCCCGTTTCTACTCTGCTTGGAAGACTAGCACGCAAGTTTTAAAGTTTAGCTTCGGTGTCGTGTATCGTAAGTAAATATTTTCTGTATATGCAAGATTCAACAGTCCGGCATCCAGATTCTTTGAGTCGGATTGCGCTGCATAGAAGTGTGCTGTGGATATGTGGGTGAAGGGATGGGAAAAGCAGATGTGCAGTTTCAGAATCTAATTAACTCAATGCACATGAGGATAAACATTCTCAATGTAACTTGGACGGCTTTGATGGACATAAGTAGATGGAGATAGATAAATAGATACTTCGGGAGATAGAAAGAGAGAGAGTGGATGTAGGCAAAAAATATTATATTCGTTATATTTAAGATTTACAGATGGTATCATTTCAAAACTTGGAATAGACCTGCCCTAGATCGTATTTAACTAAGAACTATTGGAGCCTTAGTATGCTATGATACGACTATCCCCACATTTGTTGTAGAAATCTCAAATTAGAAGAAGAAACATATCTTCCTTGGATTCAGCCTATCCCCTCTTGTCCTTTTATTGATTAAAAAAAACTGTATATAATGTTGCAGCCTCTCCTATCTAGGACAAGGTTTTAAAACTGATACTTCATTCTTCACTTTAACAAGGTAACAAAACCCATTACAGTTTGAATGTTATTTTAATGAAGTGATTTGGGGCATCCTGGAAATGATTTACAGGTATTTGCTCACAACTTTACCTCAAATGCAACGTTTCAAATCCACATCATTATATCACCGTAAGCCCTTACTCCCATTGGGAAAAAGTATTTTAGGATCAAATTGAAAGTTTTAAAAGCTCCCTCGAGATCTTACAATTGCAACTCTTTCTTCTTCACCACAAACTAAGCGCATCCATCTCTAGTGAATAGAAAGTTTGTTTTTGTTCTCGTAAGAAGTACTTTTGAGTTTCCAAACCGCAAGTTGAAGCAATTACGTTTTTTTTTTTTGCCTATTTTCCCATTGAGATTACGATAAGGCAAAATGATTTAGTGGTCATATTATGCCCATAAAATAAATAATGTTAAATAAGTCTGAAAGGTAATTAGATGAGGTGTACTCGAGAAGGAGTGTGGGGGAAATTAATTGGGGAATTATTGTGAAAGATTGCTAGGTATTGTTGCAAGGATAGTACAATTTTGAAAGTGTATGCTCTGAAGATTGTGTGATACTCAGCAAATGAGATCATCAAGAGCAAGATGAAGATATGAAAAGATATTTATGACACAATGTTGTGGATAAGAGTTGCTGGATGGGTGAGATAAAAACACCAGGAAATGTTGTGCAACAAAAATTCAGATTCTGAAAAATTTTCTTAAAGAGTCTTGTCTCAGATGATTTAGACGGAAAGATGACTTTTCCTAAGTATGTGGGTTGGTGCAGAACTTCAACAATTTATACCAAAAGTCGACCTTGGGATTTAGGGGAATTAAATGAATACAAATATTCCAAGTCTGAACAAATATTTGTTGAAAGTGATAAGCGGTATATAGTTTCATACCTTTTCGTCTTGGCTGTAAAGGCTGCAAAGATTTTTCAACTCTAGCTTTGAAATTTGAAAAATTGATTCAAATTTTATGCTAAGCCCCACATTCATACATTTGTATGTATACTGGATATTGCTCCTTAGTGCTTTAGTTGCATGTGAAGAGAAGAGACAAAAGGGAGAAAAAATCTGGCGAGGGTATCAAAGCAAGCGCCTTATTTTAATGATAATGTCCGCACGAGGAGATGCTGGGCACTTTGGTTACCAGCCAATTTCCTTTCTACATAGATGAAGGTATCCTAGAGTAGTTCATCTCTTGCGGATCCCATAATTGGAATAAATTTTGTGTAAAATGAACAAATAATCGAAAAAAATATGATACCCACCGGTAATCAAATCATTTGCTTTGCGGAGGTGACATGGGTCCGATGATTCAGACAGAGAAAGTTCTTGTTTTCATGGCTCAAATTACCTGTCGTGGGCTACCAATCTAAAGACTTACAGGATCTGCTTGCTATTTTCATTGTCGAAGCTGAAAATGGTAATTACGTTGCACTTAAGCGTTAGAACGACAACCACATACATATGTATGTATCTGTACTGTGCAGGCAAATGTGAACGGTAGATCATGTTGCTTAGAATAGAGTGGTACCAATAATAGGCGAGAACCTATAGTATGTGAATTTCAACTTAATTCCATAAACTTTAACGCAAAAGTAAACGCAATCCTCCGAGCTATTTTGATCTAGAAAGCAAATCAACTTGGAAAGAAAGTAACCTTAAAATAAGTAAAAAGCATTGATAGTGTTCTGTGCATGCAACAGGTTATCCAGTAAAAGAAAAGGCCCAAAAGCTAGCACACTTACACTAGGTGTATACAACTACACAACTGTTCAGGCAGGGAGAATCACTCATTTAAACACGAAGATCCATAATAACATAACTCCTATTGCAACGTTCGTCCTTCTATTCAACCATTTGGCTACTACGCTTTCACTGGACGTTAAAAAGCAGACTGGAATACTAGCTATTTAGCGCATTCATTTCTGGTGAATATCTAGCTCAAATCTCCAAGAAAAAGGAGGAAACAGAGCCCTAGCAGCATATATGTATGTATAACTCTAGGTTAGGTTAGGTAGATAGGTGCCCTACTTAACAAGAGACTGTCAACAGCTCACTTAGACTAACCTGAGAACCTAAATTTCATTAACGATGGCTGAACTAACCCAGATATATGCATAAGGCTCAGGAGTTTGTTCAATCCAATGTTTCTTAGGTCATCCAGCTCCGCAGGAAATAGCTCCCAAGAGTCCCTTCCTTTTGGTGGCTAGTGCTGGACAATCACATAGCAAGTGGCGAACAGATTCTATCTTCCTCTTCGTCCCTGCAGTTCCTACAGAAATTGTTGTGGGGTAGTCATAGCCTTTCTGTATGATTGACTTTCACAAAGTGTCTCGTCATATCCCTGTGACTAAGTGTCATGCCATCTGCGGATCTCCTTTGTCATAGACTGGCCATAACGATTTGGCTATGGCACATGTATCTAATCGATACCAACGCCTGTTAGCTTCCTCATTGAACTCAATGTCTAATGCGGATGTAGGTTCGAAAATCTTTTCAGAGACACCCGTAAGAAATTTCAATTGGTTTTTTTCAAACGTAAGCCTTTAGCACCGCACTGAAATGTGATATTGCTCTTCATACTGCCGATTTAAGTGATATGAATTGCTCTAAGCAATAAGGACGTACAGCTACAGACTACTATTTACTATAGATTTCCACAAAATTTAATCCTTCCAATTATGAAGCCTCAAAGGGACCACAGAAATTATATTGCTCTTCAAACAGCTCCAAAATATGGTTTAAATATTTGCCTAATATGGCACTGTACATTGCTTAATGTTTGTTATTAATTCGTTTGGTATCCAGCGGACAAAACATAGCAACGTCAGCTTTTGTCGTTGTGCAAACGCTACTTACAAGTCACATGCACACCCATACATACGTAGACATTCTTCAAAGGCTATGAACCGATCATAAATTTGACCACTTTGTGGCGTAGAATGCCACAGTTATAAAATATGGTTGAGTGAGTGCACTTTGCTTTAAATTCTGCAAACATTCTCTGTGTATGAGTGTGCATGATAAATTTTACCAAGTGGAAATTTTATTTCATTTCCAGTTCTGGAAACAAACAATGAAATATTGAACAATCCAACTATAAACCCTCGACCCTGTAACCTAACTTCACATGTTATATGGTCACATGGCAGTGCACAACAATACATCATCGTCTCTTGCAGCAGTAGCAATGGCACTGGCAACAGCAGCGGCAGCGGCAGCGGCAGCAGCAACAACATCACCACTGAAACAAGGACTAAAAGAGATATCACTAGTATAGGAGGTTATAAAAGGCATACATTTTCACACGACCACATATTGTTTTGTGGGCTGAATCTATCACACAGGAGATAAAAGTTCGAAACTCTGCCCACCTTACCCGCTCTCTTGCGTGGAAAACTTTGCGAACATTTCTATAGAAATGAGGATACGAGTAGATACGTAGACCGACTACGACTACGACTACGAGCTAGATGGACACATGAATGAATTGCTCTTGTTTACAGGATGCACATCTTTTGTGTCACTGCAAAATCATGGGGGAAAGTCACACAATCCATACTTACTTCGAGCTTAGTTGTCAATTTGAATTTTTCACATTATTTATGTATTGTGAGGGAGTCGAGTTTCATTTTATGCATTTTCGCCTTTTTTTTAGGTCGAGGACATGGTCATTGATTTTCATACTCGTAGTAGAAAGTCATGACAAATTCCATGTCATATAACAAACTTAGAAGAATTTATAGTTCAAGAAGGAACTTCGATATTCAACGCATTGAAAGGATGCATCGTACGAGTATAACTTCGGATTAACATTTCCAATGATTCGTCTTCTTCTCCCGCGCTGCGCTCTATGCTCTATTGAATGGAAATTTTATGCAAACGACTTTCATCGTCGTCGACTTTGTCGTAGCCATTGCCGTCATCGACATCTACATCGACATAGTCGCGATGCATAACTGAGCTGAACTGAGCTCATGTAACCTTGTAGAGAGATAAGAATATTTATGCTTGAAATTATCCTTTCGTTAAAAAAAAAAAAAAAACGAAGAAAAATCGGTGAAACTTTTCGATATTGTGTGTGTTTTTTTCGTCCTATTTTTACGGCGATTGGTGACGTCGACGTCGGTAGATTCACACGCGAAAATCCCTGAACTATTTTTCATGCTGGTATCATAAGTTCATTTCTCTACTTGCGAGTCTACTAAAAAGGTTCGGTTCATGCCTTCGTAAGTTAAACACAACTTTGGGACGAGCACTTTGAAGACGTGCACACAGCACAGCAGGAGGTGTGGATTCGCATTACTTTATTTGGTGGTAAACATGAATTCAGAGCCGGAAGGGAGGGGGTCCTCTTTCCTTTTTTTTTTTTCGGAGTGTGATAGGATTTATAATAGAGAGAATGGATGTTATAATCTCGTACAAGAGATGGAAGATGCTGAAATTTATTTCACACAATTGGCGTGGGTTGAATCTGTCGTTTGGAGATAGTTTTTTTCTTTTTTTTCTCGTCCTTATCCTTTCTTTGTTCATAATTTTATTTCTTTAGTATAATAAAAAAGAAATTTAAATAACTTTCTGTACAATTTTAAAAACATATAACATGTGTGCAGAGACCATAAATGTAAATTATTGTCGTCTGCAGAAAAAGTAATTTAATAATCTCAATCTGATATCTGAAAGGGAGTGGCGCAGTGGGTAGAGGGCTTGCTTCCAGTTATTTTAAATGTATACCTATAAGTATCTTTCGGAAGCAATTTATCGTAGCAGCACTAAAAAAGCGGATGGATTGGCGGAAGCCAAAGAAATCTTGGCACTTAAGAGTAAATATCAGTAGTAACTACATAGAGACATAAATTTATCGACCTGTCTGCGAAGAGAACATTCTAACATCCGTTCCCAATTGGGTATATTAAATTGAATTCAAAGTTTGTAAGCAGTGATGTTCCTTTTAATGGTTTCAGTTGTCGTGGTCTGGGCGTTCAATCTGAGGATATTCAATATTTAGTACGTTAGTTTAAAATCAAAGAAAATGGAATACACATTCACACAGCAACGATAGTCGTTTAGTTGGACGTTATTTGCTTGATGGGGTTTTAGATTCTTTTTCTACAGGACAACATCCGGTGGCTTCGGACGAGTTAAAGATGCTGTGGCTTGTTATACATGCCGGTAATACATTGTTTAGATACTTACATATATAATTTGAAGAGGACACTGGTGGTAAAAACTGGTGGATTTTTGCAAATATTCTGTGTTTTAATATATTTTTAATTTTGACAGGCTAAAAATATGTATAATCATAAGTATCAAAATTCAACTAATTGCTTACAGAACGAAAACACCGCACCGAGGAAAGGAGGGGAATAATTGCTTCCGCGATACAGGACGGAGCGACTAGGCGGTGGCAAGAACATTAAAGTGTTCCAGGAATCTGATACAACGCTATGAAGATAAGACGCGACACCCAATCCCCATCACATCCCGTTAGAAGAATAGGGAGAGTAAAACCACGGAAAAGACGAAAAGGATTATGCACAGGATTTAACACCTCGCGAAATAAAATAACAATTGGGTGAGCAGCACGGTGTTCAAATGTGAGCCGTGAATGTGCGTCGTTATTTGATGGAATTCCAGTTCAACGAAAGATTTGCCAGGAAGAAACTTCTCGTGTCCCAGAAGGAGCGTAAGAGAACACTTGCTTTGTATATGCTGGCAAGGACAAGTTGTTGTTTTGTGGAGCAACCAAAGCAAGTTTAGTCACCTAAGATCAAATGACAAAAAGTAAATGAGGCGACCAGCGAACCAGGATTACAGTACTATGTAAACCATTAAGACCATCAAGCATGGTGGTGGACTCATAGTAGGAATTGATAGCATTCTATATCAGGACCAGTACAGAATCATTCTAGAGAACTCTACACTGATGAATCTTTGCCAGCCTTGTAAAAAACTGGCTTTCGGTGCAGCAAATACTGGTATGCAGAGTATGTTAGTCCAAGGTGCGGATTTAAATCCATTAGAGATCCTTTGGAATGATGTGGATTTCATAAGGAAGGATTCAAATCTAAAGAGTTTACTATCGGGTTCGTTAATAAGCAAATGTGTTGCATGCAGAGTGACACCAATAGAGTGAGATTCTACAGACCGCTTTATATGACCAAAAACGTACCGTTTGGTGTGGTTTCTGCGATAGTAGCATCATCGGACCTTACTTCTTTAAATATGAGAATTCACGTTATGGTTAATGAAGATAGTAACAGAATGATGACTATTGATTAATTTCCAAATTTGAGCACAATGGATCTAGAAGACACGTATAGACAAGATGGTGATACGTGCCATACGTCAACCGAAATTATCGACATGTGAAAATTGCAGAATCCTTTCAATTATACTGGTAAACCGGTAACAATTGGTTCCTTGAAAACCAAAACAGTTTCGTATTATTTGTAACATACGGGTACCATTGCTCGAAAAGTGAACCAAAATTGGGCGGACAGAATGCTCTTCGTCAAAAGTAGCCGGGGTAGGTATTTTGATCTAAATAGATCTTTGAATAAAAAGTTTTTTAAATAAAAGTAAAAAAAATGCATAAATATACTGTACAATGGTCCAACGAGCTTCGTATTTCTTCCATGTTAATCATAAAAGTTTGTTGTTGTTGTTGTTTTTACCTGGATCCAGGTAAGTAAACTATAAGGCAACACTCGTCTAACTTAGGACCTTTATTTCAGTTGCAGACTCTGGCGAAATAAGTCTCCCCAATCCAAATAAAAGTCCTCTCAGCATATGTGCGTAATTAAATAGGACTAGGGCATTCTTATTCTTTTTTTTAAATAACTTATGTCAAATTCTTGCTTTCATTCAGTCGTATAATTATTTGCCTCTACCTGTATAGAATTAATTTGCAAGGTCTGAAGAAAAAAACATTCGCCTACACATTCAACTTTTCTTCTTGATTTACCCATAACTCTCATCCAAGGACTATAAAACGGAACAAAGTATCTACATACTTTGATATGTCTCGGCGGATTGTTTACGATCGCTCCTGTTGCCACGAAAAGGCAATTCCGTTTTTATTTTGTTATTTTTACGGATGATACTCAACAAGTTACAGTATCGGAACCGCGTTTTATTTCGCACAAAAGTTATCAAACATATAAATTACATCAAGCCAACTTTGTCTGCAAATAAAATTCTATCATCCGGTTTTATTTACAGCTCGAATTGTTTTCCCTTTACTTTGAATTTGAATTTAGATACGATCGACTAGCTGATAATCACAGCACAGCTAGCTCACACTTCAACTAGGTCTGGGTCTAGACTTAATTCCTAACACGCATCCTTTAACAAGCTGAAAATGAGCACACACTTGATGAATATTTCACAGAAATATGAACTAAGTGAAACAATTTTAGAACTCTCCACGAGATCCACTAAAAAACTAAAAAAAAAAATATTTAAAACACCTACAGATACATCACTGCGTTCTTATACGAAGACAAACAGGTAAACAAAATCCAAACACCCACACCTACAAGTTCTAAAATACTCGTACCGTACATGTAATTTCTGTTTGCCTCCTTCTTTGGTGTATTTGAATTGATGTTGCTCCTTTGGAAATGCCAAAAAATTGTATTATTAATCAAAGAAAAATGTCATCATCCCTTTCCTTGTTTACGCTACCCAATGATGACCAAATGCGGTAAAAGAAATGAGAGACACAAATTCGCACACGATTCCAAATCCTTAACTTTTACGATATTATATCACCATGACAGTAAATGAGATGCTGTCGTCGCTCTACTGCGTATGATTGTTGTAGGGTTTTATTTATGTCTGAATCGTTTTATTTTCCCACCTTAATGCTGTTACTGTTGACTTTTATATATGCTTTGTTGGATTTTTATATTACCCCAAGGAACAGCTAATTTATTGTTCTGACAGTGCACAACAAGGATGTCAGGAGATGTGAGCACATTATAACTCAGTAAAAATAGCCTTTTTTTTTTTTAAATTTAAAGGGATGCGACGATATGGAAATTTTCATTTTATTTCAAAATAACCGAAAAGTTGAACAGCATGTATTTTTCTTGAAATTAAATTAGGTACTCGTATGAAAAGAAATAAGTTTTGAATCAGAATTTTGAAGAAATTTTTTTTTTAAGGAAAATCGGGCGATAACTGCTTTCAAATCATTCTGAGAATAAGCACAGGAGCAACGCAGATACATATGCACATATCATAACGTGCTATGATATGAGGTACTTATGACTTTAATTAAATTTATTGCTGAATACTGACGCAAAATAATAGACTTACTATAGCCTTGTAATGTAGGACAGTACCTAGATGAAAACTGTTACGAGCTCCTCGCATTGGAAATAACATGACAAGGACAATAAAATTAATTGTAAGTTTATATTTAGTATGTCTTCAAAACGGTTATCGAACTTTGTGCGTCTAAAGTAGATTGTTTGATGGCTGGTGTGGCACCTTGCGTTCGCCTAAAAAGTAGACAAAGCCGAGTTGGAGCCTCAATATCGTATGACAACGATGGAAGTGCAGCATATTGAGAGTGGTAACAAATGCAGCCAAGTTAATCATGAAGAGTTGAAAGAGGAAAAGGAAACTGGAAAAGTTTTTGCGATTTTAGAATAGCTAGAAATATCAGTACTGGAGTGAGAGGAATATGATGAGTAAAAGCCTCCATTTTACATTCAATCCATGGATTTTAAATATGCTGTCAACTTCGCGAATTGCAATTTTATCGTGCGAGTTTATCCCTTTCACAGGTGAAGTATCTACGGAATGTGAAGCAACTGCTAAAGCTACAGGCTACTGTTGAAAAGTTGCATACTTTTACCGCAACTATTTCTTGTGATTATTATTTTATGATTGAGAATGACATAGGTATACAATGGATAGTGACATCTTCATCATAAAACTTCTAAACTGCGGTGAAGGCTCTTATTAGTTTTCACTAAGAATAATAGAACTAATTGAAATGTCCTACAATGTAAAGCTTGAACAAATAGTATTACGTATGTTACGTCATATTTAGCTGCATTGTCAGTTACCACTGAACTGTAACGATATCGGGCACGGAACTACAATCCGACACATACGCCATTGCTCTTCCTTCTTTCTCAATCATTCTTCCCATGTGTCAACAACCACGAGTTTTCTGCGTCAAATAAATTGTACAAACGTGTATGAAATAGTACACCTCTTCTTTTATTTTCACTACGTACACAACAAATAGAATGAAGCTTAAACTTAACAAAGCTAAGATCCCGTAGAATAGGGATACTATATGGATATATTACTTGGAAGACCACCTTTTCTGTCATTTGTAAAATACGAACTTTCGTGAAGATATGTTTTTGAACACGTTGAACGAAGAGATACATACATATGTACATACGTACATACAGATGTAGATGAGAAATGATCAGGGCCTATAAATAATATAACGACGAAAATCACAGTCATGCCTTGAGGCGCAGGGAACATTCTACTTTCAAATTCACGGAATGTAATGCAAAGTTATGTACGTTGTGCCACGATTACGATTTTCGCGCAAACTTTCATTCGACTGGTGCATGCTCCCTTCTGTTCCTCAGTAGCATTAAATAGGTCGTCTTTTGTCCGCTTAACAGTTTACAGAGGTGAAACTCTAGGTTTTCAACACCTAGAGTTTCACCTCTGTATATGTATTGTACAGTAAAGCTTTTGGTTGGCATCTTGACGCATCTTTTCTTTCTCATGAGCTGCTTGCTCTTTTTTTTGCAACATATCTTTGTAAACTTCCCTTTTCCCATCTTACGCTTGGCAAAACCAGCATCGAACCAGGTGTTTCGAGCAGGGGGTCGAGTAAAGTCTAATAAAAAATAAGCAAATCACTGAAATTGTGTGGGACGGGGTTCACTATCACCATACGTCAAATACGTTGCACTGTTGTTCTAGAAGTGATGGTGAAGCGAGAAGGACCATAAATTGTGCTTTAATGGAAGGAAAAGCATTTGCAATCCCTCATGCTTTTGAATATGAGCTGTCGAAAATATTTCTTGTCCGTATGCAATAAATATTTCAGATATTCTCAACTCCCCCGAAAATGCTTCGCTATAATGTTAAGGAGAATGACTGGAATTATATTCCGCTCCATTTCCGTTTTTTCAATATTTTATTAAAACTGTGTATCACACTTAAGGGCATACATTACATGCTAACATACAAACATTCCCAAGTTGAACTTTAATATTATTCAATATCTTTCTATTACAAGCTCTAAAACGCATTTCGAAATTCAATTCTCTCGAGGATTTCACTCAAAAGACCAAGATAAACATGAAGATATTGATTATACAGGGAAAATTTAAGGCAAGCAATATCTCATCTCTTTCATAGTTCTGAGCTGAGTAAATATTGTCCTTCCAGTTGACGATGTTGAACTTTGACGAATAGAACGCAAACGAGAAACGCTGTTCAATAAAAGTGACTAGTGGCGTCATCATGAATAATTTATACTTACGTACCCACCTACCCTTTTTAAAGTACAAAAGAGGGGAAGGGGATCGGGCAATTTCGACTTCTCCCCAATCTACGAGTAGCCGAACAATCTATAAGTTTAAATTCAAATATCTAAGTCATCGTCTTGATTCAATTTGACTAAATTGAATATACATTTAGCTACAGTAGTTATAAAGAAAAAAAAAAGTAATTCTGTTGAACTCACAAGAAAATCGATTGCTCCCTTACTAGGCTATGGTTTGTAAAATCCTCCAGGAAAAAAAAAAGAAAAAGAAAGAAAGTAAATGCTGAGGAAATTGGCAAAAGCGGATGAAACCAATGAATTAGTGCGAAGTAGCGGCATTCCGCCGACTCTCATCAATCAACCAGAAAGTGAGCGGGTTTTCTTTTTCCTCTCCTTTTTCAAATTAACGACGGAGAAGGAATCACTTAGAGAAATGAATGTGTTGGAAATTTTATTAGCCTAATCCGTCTTCAGGGAAAATTCACGAAAATTAATTTCAGGAGGAGAAAAAGAGAAAATGTTTTATGGTTTCCTTGCATATGTTTTGTATCGAAATGCGCAAAACGTGACTAGTGCGGCCTGCCAGGATACCATAAATCAATAATGCTAATGAAGGTTATCTATTTTGGTTTTCGTTTTTGGAAACATAAGTTTGTTTTTGCAAAAGCAAAATATACCACAGCACAAAATGAATTGAGTTTCTAAGCTGTAAATAGCTGGAGCCTAATTGTTTGTCAGTTCATCCTACTGCTATGCTGTAAGGATACAAGTACAATGCTACAAGTGTTGGATGATATTCATTTATATTCGTTTTTCTATCAGAAATCGAAAGAATTTGCATTTTGATTCAAGTTAAGAGAAATAACCAAGGTTGGAAAAGGGATCAAAAGTTGATCTCGTTTTGGTCAGGGTGAGAGTGTTCGAAGAAGGGAGTCGTCTGCAATTGAAAGGTGTTAATCAAGAGGGTCTAAGTGATAAAGATTAAAACTCGAAATAGAAAGAAGGGA
The DNA here is from genome assembly GCA_946965025.1 of Blera fallax. Lineage (NCBI taxonomy): Eukaryota > Metazoa > Arthropoda > Insecta > Diptera > Syrphidae > Blera > Blera fallax. The sequence goes on from OX337245.1 coordinate 86,738,246, forward strand.
TAGCTTCTTTTAAGATATTACTTGACCTTCGACATAGATTACATTTTCTTTAGATATTTAACTTTTCAATTGCAGAGTGGGTGGATATGAGTAATGTAGAAAGATGTCAAATATTATGATGTCATATTCAGAATTTAAACTTGGATTCTATTTAAACACTCTCTTCAACAATATACCATATGTCTATTTTTGCAATTCAATGCAACTTTTGCTTGTATATGTATATTGGTGCCACCTTCAAAATAATTTGACTTTGTATTGCATTTACAGAAATCATGGATGCATCTTCTGTAGTTTAGGAGCTGTGGTGACAATTATCGGTTGAGTCCTTTATTCAAACTCATTGGATAGCGCTTTGATGGTGTACCTGCCTGTACCTTTTACAGAGTGTGTCAGAAGCTAACCCTTCTGTACATTATTGATAAATTTTCCAAAATTATTGTGTACCTGTTCGTAGTTCAAAATTGGACCGATACGCATACTTTTTTTTGGAAGACACTTTGTTTGGGCAAGTCTATTTCTCTTGCCGCACCCATAATAACTCAAAGGACTTTTTTTTATCTAACAGTGATGGCAGAATCGCTTCCTCTCAAAGTTGATCTTAAGAGGAAAATTAAAATCTACGTTTTTGTAGCTGGAATCAGGACATTGTTTATTGCTTAACTAAAGCAATTTAATGATCACGACAGTCCACATAATGAAGATTTTAGATAAACAGAACACACTGTTGATTGTGTAGCTATAGCTGACCAGGATGAATCCATAGTCCATAGTTGCGCATGTTCCTTGTGACGACTGATTGTTCACACCATGTATAGGTACATTAATTCCGGTGATTTCTAGTTTAGTTTCCAGTTATTTTTGAAAGAAGTAGATTTCAGTCTATAAACAACCCCCAATTCTTATGTGGTGATATCTGTACTAGCATGCTCAAGTACTATGTGTCAAAGCATTTTTATTGTTCAATGCCCAATCAGGAAGCAGGTGCAACATTTGATCTCTGAATTGATATTTTGGATTGCATATCGCTGATGTGAGAAGATATTGCATCATCTATCAACCACGAATATGAAGATACTTTCTTTTTAAGAGTTCCGGATGATCAATTCCTTTTTACTGAATGACATGAAATCGTTGCTAAACTAAGTCGAAATCCAAATTTTGTATTGGTGGCTCAAGTAAAAGAGGACCGGCCTGCTTAGCCACTTAATTAGCCACGTGGTAATCGAAAATAGAAATTCTAATTTTCTTTTTTTTTTTTTAAAGTGAAAACCAAATCTAAGAGCACTCCGTCTAATCTCAGTCCATTTTATTAATATTCATTTACTCCTTTTTTTGGTGCTGGTACTTGTTCTACTTTTGCATTCGGTGTTTGTGAATGCAATTCCCAGCGGAGATCGAACCTGCACCGGGATATATGGCTTCACTATACATTCAATTTAGTTTTTGTAACTTTATCGGTCAAACGCTAAGTTAATTTTTTCATCCAATTCGTTGAAAGAACCCTGGGTAGGACACAGGGACACAGGACACACTTGCCACGACGAAGTCGGACAGTCATTTCGATTGAATTTAACGATGCTTAGACCAAAGGTGTTTTCCTTGTTAATCTTTTACACAATTTACATTAATTTACACAAAATGATTTTATCCTCCCAGTTGGTGCATAGCTTCTGGGATACAATTGTTTTCTGGAAACATATTCAAATGGTTTTCTTAATTTATTGTGCCAGACGCTTTCTTATTAAAAATGAGGAGTCCGTAACAATTGCAGAATCCAAAACTATCATTTTCACTTCGGGCCTTATTTTCCATTAACTAAAATTACCCTAGGTCAAAGGTAATCTAAGATAATTTCTTAGTCTCGCATAAAATACCTTGATCCATGCGAATACAGAAAGTTTATTACATCCATAACACGGTACAAATCACATTTCCACAAAAGCCATTGTAAAACGTCTTTAATAACTTGAACACACATTTTCCTTTGTACATAATGTACCTTTCCTCTTCGCACATTAAAAGCACCTATCCTCTTATGATTTTGCAAATAATCCATCGGGAGAACGGACAATACTTTATCTGGACGAATAAACAAATTAGACTGGATTGTATCTACTGCAGTACAGACTTACACAACAATACCAAAATTAACATTGGACACATCCTCTTGTTCCATTCGTACAGCGCTATATACGAACATGTGCGCTTATGTATGTATGTATAGTTTGAAATCTCGAAATGGAATGTAGTTCAAAGCACAGTTCTCCATCACACTGGTTCTCAATTAACATCCCTATCCTTAGAGATTGAGTATATTATTCAATTCATTTCGACTTTTGTTGGATATGGATACAATCCAATTACTGTATAAAGGAAGCACTAGCATACACCACTCCAATGCCCAGTCGAAAGATGGACATGCATATTTACGTTTCTATTTCAGGACTCCAATGTAATGTAACGTAGTTTCCTTCTTTTTTTTTGTTTCTTTTTGCAGCATCAGATACTTTTGTAGAATCCAGTTATCCTGGATAACAAACGTGCACTATGTTTGTGTGGTACGTACACGCATGTTACAATGATTTCAAATGTATGTAGAAGCCCTGATGTACAAAAAATATGTAAGCCAAAAATTTTACTAAAACAGAAAATGTTTTACATTCGTTTGGTTGAATTAAACTTAGGGTTATAACTGCCTGGACATTAGCAAAAATGCCAATATCCTTACTATCTGAACATAACGTGCGCTGTACTATATTAAACCGTTTTCAGTTGCGAGTACTCTTATTTACGGGTGACGAAGTGAGGAGTTTCTGCTTTCCATCGACAGGGCAATGCTCACCAAAATGGTGCGTACTGGGTAAATAAATTACCTAGGGCGAACGAAAATAGAAAGATGACCATTAGAGGCGATCCTTAAAGAAAGAAAAGAATCAGGCTTTAATGAATCTGCATAGTGGGCAAGACTATGCAGCACCGGGATGTGTAGAGCCAACGGCAACGTTATGTGTACACATTTGTATTGTATTCTATATTTAAAAGATTCGAGTTTCCGTTGAACGAGAATTGGAAGCTATTTCCTCGAGGTAAAAACTTACACGAAACTACAAAATATGGGTGAAAAATAATACTTCAATAAAAATTCCTCCTAGCTGATGTCCATTCGCTCGATATGGCTTCGTAAACGTTTCATGGCTTCATGTACTTTATCCACATCTTAGTACTGTTCAAAGAATTCACGGTTGTATTTATGTTCCATTGGCTCTTTTCGCCTTTGAACATCCAAGGGATATTTTTCCTTGGAAAGAGTTCAATGTCAGCTATACTTTCATGCTTTTGGTGTAACATCATCCACCTTGCAGCAGACGTAGTAGAATTTGTAGTTTCGAGGGAATCAATTTGGTCCTTTGTGTACAGAGTTTTGACTGCGAAACCGAAACAGCATTTCGTAATGTCAGTCTGCATCTGATTTCCAAGAGGGTTTAGTTTGTGGAATTAACATTTTTTTGAGTTAAGGTAAACTCCTTGACTACCTCAAAGTTGTAGCTGTTGAGGGAGACGTTTTATCGTAGAGACTTCTTCTTCGATTCTGTGTCGACAACTAACGCTCTTTGTCTGTTCTTCAAGTGCCGTGAATGCTTCTAAAATGCTCAGCTCTTGTGATGATGTTTATATCATTCGCACATTAGCATCAGAAAGATTGATGATTCGGTGCAGAACGTGGAACATTCTTATATTTAGGGCTTTTTTTTGACTGTTTTGACTTTTTTTTTATGACAATGACCCTTTTTTGTCATACCAGCTGCTGGAAGTGCAGCCTAAATATTTCTTCCAGTCGGTAACAAGTTTCCTTCCATTATTTTAAAGAGCCTACATTCTTTGTTTAAAGGTAGGTTCAAGTTGCCCGTTTTACGAGACCTCCGAAGGGCTATTCTCGTCGCGTGAATCTTAGATATCCTTGAACTGGGAGGTTCATGCTTTACTTTCCTCCTTTCTAATAGAATGGCCGTCCGTCACTATTTTCTCGGCAGTGACTGAAAAATTTCACTTTGGCAGTCTCTGTAGTCTCTAGGCGTTGGAATTTCTTATCATTCGACGGCGGGGCTCTTAATCAGCCCGCTGCCAAAATACAATCCAAATGATTCATATTTGCTTCTTTAAAAGTCCGCACATCTAAAAAGTTTATGTGCCTTCCATCAATGATCGATTTGTTTGATTGGCTCGAAAATCTGAAAAAGGACAGGTGAATGTGTGGATGTCATTATTTTAAATCTTGAGCTATTGAGTTGCATATTTCTGAAGAATCAAGTAGTGGCAAGTCGTATTCCGTTGTCATTTCGTGGAGGTTGCGCTTTGCAGCATACCCGCCCAAAATGTTTTCCTCACCTATTTTTGATATTGAAGTATGATTTTGACATCGTATCCCTTCAAGGAGGTTACAAAATTCCTTCTAGACGGATTCTTAGGAGTATGTGAACCCATAATTAAAATGATATCTTCCCGTAATTCAAATACAATATACTCTGAGAAAGAGTTTCTTTTCATAAGACACCAGTCAAAGGTATAAGACACACTACCCGAAGCAACCAATAAATGTTCTCAAAATTTATTTTTAACTTGTAGCGAATGGGCTTAAAAGTACTCATAATTTATATTAAGAACATGTAAATGTGCTTCTTCATATGTACATCCTTATCAGTTCAACAATGCATCGTATACTTCAGAGCTGTTGTACTAAACTATATTTCTACAAACACGAGTAGGTCGGTACATTCCAAGGTAATAATTGCCTCAAACCAAAATAATTGATATCATCATTCTATTACATTACAAAAGCTGATTCGTCAAAGACAACAAACACGTGTGCAAGGACGAGCTGCTCTTTGCATCCCTAATTGATAAGTAACGCACATGTAACATTAAATTGAATCTCTCTAAATATCCATCAAAATAGATTTCTTAGAAAGCCTAATGAAATTTGATGAAAAGCTAATATGCCTTATTGTGCTCGTATCTTTACAATATTTGAACATCCATCATTTGTGCCATAAAGCAGTAACATTATGAAATTTCAGTGTTTATCTGCCCGCCAATAAATGAGACAAGCTTTAAACATACTCACATAACGTGCGGGTATATTCAGATGAATATACACATAGAATGCACAAATATCCACCTCGTCGTGTTAATTGGACTCTGTGTATGCAAGTGCGTTGCCGTGTGTGTGTCGGTTGAAAATTCTGCAAAATCCTCTATCATATGCTATAATTAACGAGCGTATCCTGTTGCAGTGTAAAATGTACATTTTTAACATATAATTAATATGTGACAGGCAAACAAGAATGAATGTATTTTAAATTGCATCCTACGAGTATTATTTATGTCATCTTTTCAGTGAGCAACATACGTAGGCACTTAAATCACTCTTTATTGACAATAATAACAATAGCTGGAGGTCTTCGATTTATATTTAATGGTGTTGATGAATTTCTTAAATTTAAATAATTGTTAAATGCAAAAGAGGCAAAGGAAGTACTTCCAGATAAATTGACTTGGCGGCCAATGATCAGTAAGTTTTAATTGATTAAAATTGATTTTATTATTAATTTCTTAATTTCCTTGCCTCCAAGTACACACGTGTGGTTAAATTAAAAAATAAAATGCTTTTGGAGTAGGCCAAAGTCATTTTCATATTAATTTTAAGCTAACAAAATATTTCAAATACCCAGCACACCCATATCTATAGGTATATTCAGCAAAAGTCATTTTAAATTATGAAATTCTAAAGAAAATAGCTTTAATTAAATCTTGTTTGAGGCTACTACAATAATCAAGACACAGAAGAAACCTCTCCAGGTACAAAAGCACTGACAGTTGTCGGTAAATGATGTCAATGAATTTCCTAGGTAATTGAATCAGTTCTTTGACTAATTAAGCCAGTTCAGTCAGTAACTCACTTACAAGCTATACTCGTACACACCTGTACTCATATACCTTCATCACTATCAGCAGACCTAAAAGTTAGTTCTGCAGACTTTGAATTCAATTTGGAAATTTCAAATCAACTATTTAATTAGCTGAAAAGAGTACGCTTCTATCTGACAAAGTTCTCTGTTGTATGGGAATGTAGGCAATCCGAGAGTTAATTAAATTATTTAACGCTGGAATGTCATCAAACAATTCCCTCTCGTTTTTCAAGTGTTAACATCCTCTTTTGAAATAGGACTTTTTGCCCTTTTTTTGGGAGGGCTGATGGAATACTTTTAAAAGATATTTGTCAGTTTTCATCAAACATCTTAATCTTATCCGATAAAAAAAAAAACTTCTTTGTTCAGATAGACTTATTCCCATGTCAAAAAAATGGACAGCCGAAGGAATTAAAAAGGGACAAAACCGGTTGGGCAATTTTTTTTCCAATAAAAGTCATTAATGTAGATGCTAAGTAAGTGAAAATATCGGCAATAATCTGTTGCTTGTAAATGGGAGGTATATTTAGATGAGCAATTAAAGAGGGAGTAGGATTCGACAGGAAATCGGGGACTTTGCAAACACCGCAACATGTAGGATCTATTGTGGTGACTATGCGGTAGGCCAAGGGAAAAATTGAGACCCTTAAGGTCAGTTGCATGAAAATGGTTTAGCTAATCGACCAACTGTAACGTGCTGGTCCAATAATGAATATGTTGAGCAGGATAAAGTATTGTTAACTGTGGATCAGCCTACTATATGACATTCATAGCAGCTATCAAGATCATGGGTTTTGACAGCCGTCTTAGTTAAGCAAATCGAGTAGTGAAAGCAGAGTTAAGGCATGTGAATGCGTAACGATAGAATTGCTTTGAATTGAGGTTAAAACCTGATTAGCATTTGAATTTGTGACTCCATGTCGAACAGATAGTCGACTTGAAAAATTATCTCTGAATATTCGGCTAGGAAGGGCATGGTCGCCTATGGCCTCGTAATTTCGGTCAATATGCCCGGCAATACCAATACTTATGGATTACACGAAAATATCAATGCCTTCGCTCCCTGTCACTTCGAGGACCACACGCCGTTCTTGACTGCGACCCATCTTGAGATGTCGGTCGGGAATATGACCGTAATCGAGAATATCAGCATGGTACACTCTGGGCTTCAACTTAAGAGATTCTTCTTTCGGTATGAATTTCAGAAGGACCCAGGTAGTGTGCAGGTCGTTGTGAAATTGTACAAAACCATGGTACTGGCAATTTTTACTGACGTGTACTACCGTGATACCAACGGCAACAATTCCTTTTCAAGATGCGTATTATTGTCCACATTCACGACAATAAGACGGTCGATAAAGCTGTTGTCAGAATCATTCTCCCCGAGGACTCTACGAGCATCAAACTGATCACGCTGTACTCCGTAAACCGCTTATACTTACCTTCAGTCGCCCGTGATCTCGTTTACCAATAACAACCTTGTCGTGAATCATAAACATGACTTCAATCTAAAGTATAACTTTCCACATATCACCACCCTGCTGCCAGAGTTTTCCTAGCGCTGTTTGGCATGCGTTCGTTTGCATCTATCTGGACTTCCTGATTTTGAAGGTGAAAAAGCATCACGTACATAAATGTTAAATATTTTGCCCTTGTATTATTTAGTTCTTAATTTTTAATGCAAAGCAGAAAGGAGAACCGCAGCACACTGTACTTATGCAGCGGCTTGTAACAGATTCGTTTTTGAATTTACCTATGTTACTGATCCTGCTGTTTGTTGAAGATGCGAATATGTTAAAGGTTTAGCTTCACGAATGACATAATGAAGTCTTCAGTCAATATCAGTAAACGTCTGGGATTGAGAACTGCCACGATAAGGCTTCTCAATTTAAAAAAATAAAAACCTTTCGGTTATGGCTCCAAACTGTAGGGCATCCTAGGGTGGATAATGAGGAAAAAGAAAAGAAAATCTTGATTCTTACATATGAAGTCCTGAGGTATTCCTTATGTAACCTTTTGCCAGTAATCTATGAAACTCTTAAATACCTTTCGTCAGTGGAGCATGGCAACATTTTCATCAGAGTTTTTTTCTCTTTTTCGTTTCGTTCGTTTTATTAATACATTTAAATCGTTTAGTTAAAAATATTGCTTAGCTTTAATCTAAATGTCAATTTCCAAAATTATCTGCAAATTAATAAAATTCAAATGAAAATCCTTTCTTTTGATGACATCTAAGAGGCTACGCACCTAGATACATACATATGTATCTATGTTACATACATATGTACGTGAAAATGCTTTCCCTATTCCTTTCAACTCAAGTGGGAGGAAATGAAAACTGCTAAGATGAAAAATATTTAAATTACCTTCTCTACCTCCAGGATATTATTTATGATTTATTAAAAATTCAGGAAATCATATCATATGAAAACGAAAGTGAAATGATCATCATGTTAATTTTAGGAAAGCCCTTGGCGAAAGCTAACTGTATAAGAAATTATTTTAATGTAAATATGTAAGACATGTCATTTATCACTTGGAAGTAAAATAAAAAATGATAAATGGGAACTAATGGATACGTCAGACAATTTATGCTATTCCCATTGGTAATTTTTCCATTTTTCAAATCATAAATAATTCATCAAAAAATGTAAACAGTTTTCCATATCCTCGCCGCCGACGACGTATGTCTCTTAGGTATTTAAAGAAACTTGCCAAGAGCACTCACATTTCCTTTTTCAAGATTGACAAACTGCTAGTCGTCGGGGTTGTAGTGCGTTCCTTGATACTTTTGTTTTTGTTTACTCCCCATAATTGAGCTTTCATGTTCATTTGAAAACAAGTTCGTTTCTACACTATCTATAGGTTGATGTATTATTTAGAAGGAAGAGTAATTACTTTAGAAAATCCACAGAGTGCAGCGTGCATTTGAACTTCACTTCGAAAAGGACAACATTGAAAAATCGATCGATAAATCTAGTTTTCTGTAGAATACATGACATTACGTTCGAATGGATATCCGTACAGATAGTCACACGTGCACAAGTCTGTCATAAAGTTTTAAAGTGTTTTGCTTTAAAAATTATCTCAGATTTTATCGAAATTCTACGCAATACACACATACATACATACATCGTTAGAGTGTGTACATTTGTAGAGCGATGTTTATTTAGTGAGTTGACAACAGGTCACAAAAAGGTATAGATATCCAATTTTGATAAATCCAAACGTGCCAAGTTATATTCCGCTTCGTTTACCACCAAAATTGAAGTGCTAATGGTCTTATACACAACACATATATGTATACGTAGGTACATATGTACCTACGAATATATTAAACTTTAAAGGATGTGGACATTCGCTTTTTTTAAACAAAACGTTTTCTAGAAAACAAGACAATTTTAGGTAATTTAAAGCGTATTGCTATTGTGCGTGGGCAAAGCTTAAGGGTTTGTCATCATGGTTTGGTATTTCTAGGCCGTGATTTATTTACTTACGAATTCAGAAAGAGAAAAGTGGAAGATTATGGTGAATCAAATTAAGGAAAAAATCACTTGAGGCTGTAATGACTTAAGGCCTTCGTTTTTTACGTCTAATACAAAATCGATAAATGTATGAGTGTTTAGCTACAAGTAGGAAAAACAAAAACATCCGCAAGTCATTTGGATTTTTGTTTTCCGAGAGGCTACAATTGGTTTACACAACTGGGGTCCTGTTAGTACTCCTGCCTCTTTATTAGTTCCTTACATCGGCTCCATTACTCCTACTCAGGCAGTGGTCATGTTCACCACAGAGATGACAGCAATCGTTCTCGAAATGTTTTTCTTAAGCACGTTGAAAACGCAATTTGAGTAACCATAATCACTAATTCACTATGACATCCTTAAAAATGGTTAAATGTGCAGTTTAGAATTTCAAATATATGGATTTTCCTGTTTTAAAAGGATATACTCATCTTTATGCCTTTGTTTGCCATCGAGGTGCTTGTCATCAGTTATATTTTGGACAATCATTCCAGGCAAGGAATGAATATGTATTATGTAAGTCTTCCATATGGCAATCCCAGCTTAGCGATTACGAGAATATTACCACTATAGAAAGAAAATCTCTCATTTCAGAAGTTAAATCCCTTCCCCGATTCTAATGAGCCACACGTAGTATACTATCGGTTAAAAAAGATCCTGTGGTGCAGTGTCCAAGCAATCACAAAGCCATATAGCCGTATGGTTTTCAAAAGAAAAAAAAACATCTGTTAAAGCCACATCTATAGCCTTTGCTTGTTACTTTTTTATGACAAGTAGCTAAATGCCTAAACGACTTCTTCGATTCGATCCTTGACGCAGTAGACACTACTGTTGAATGGTTTGTAGAAGAGATAAGAAATCCATAAGAACGATTTCACTAAGCTAAGCGTGGGCGCCGTGCCTCAAGTGGTTAGTGCGTTGGATTGCTAAGCGGGAGGTTCATCGTTCGAATCCCAGAAACACCAAAAAGTTTTTGCAGGGTCTCCCACCTCTCGCGAATGTCTGACAAACGTCCGAGAGCAATAACTGTCAAGAGAAAGCTTCTCAAATTGCCTTTCGGGTATGGCTCTAAACTGTAGGTCCCTTCCATTTGTGTGAAAAAATATAACACGAATGGTCGCGGAAGCTGGGCCCTGAACCACATACGTCTGTTGTGCCAAGTATTTGTAAGCGAGGGAAGCAAGAGTTTCTGAAATTTACTGATTTAAGCAATTTTGAGTGATTCGGTTTTAAATGCCATCATGCAGGAGATTGAAAGGGTTTTTCAATTCTTCTACTCTTACTGACCCATTTTTCAATTAAGATCTTAACAAAGGAAGGTTCTAGTAAGTTCGGGAAATAACTAAAGCCCTTGAAAAAGGCTCCGCAGTTTTAAAAGAGATTTCAGTTGTAGGTACCTAGTACTAGAAAAAATCGTTTTCTGAGATTTCTCCTTCGTAGTTCTACCCAATAAGTATTGAGCCATGGGACTATCAAATAAAAGTGAATTTGCTTTGACTCATAGCTTGTATCTTGAAATCTATTGATCATTACGACATTGTCTATCCAGAGCAATATTTAAGAATCTTCCAAAGCATCAAACATTGGATAAATTGAATCCCAAAAGACATGAATGCGCCACATCCAACTTTATCGCGGCAGCCGTCTCACTAATTCAATCCCGTTGACAGTACGTGTATGTAAATGCCTAACTGTTTCTGTCAATACAAAAAACTATACACATTCGCAGGCAGTATCGTCAAAAGGTTTCTCCTAAAAATAACAAATAGGAGGTGTCAAATTGGTCCCAAAGCACACACCAATTTGTCACCTTCTCCTCAGAGTGTCAGGAAAGCCATACAGAAAAAAAGGAGCACATTTTTCTTCAGCCACATCTACTGTACGGAAAAATTATTCATTTCACTGAACTGAGATTTAAACAAGGGTGACTACGCTAGATGTGTTCTCTGGTAATTTCCACGTTGCTGTCGGTCCACTGGCTAATGACTGATTTACACCAACCTTGCGACGTGATTTATAGGCCACGTAACGTAGGCATATCACGTGTCCCAAAGTGCTAACCGTGAAGTGTTTGTGAGAATAACAACACGAACGAACAACTGAAAAGAAAATTAGAGCACGTTACCGTTCTGGTTGGGTGACAGTTGATAACAGATTGACTGAAAAGGGACGAACAAAAAACACGAGCAAACAAATTTTTCAAACAAGTGAACGAACGTTTCACACTAGCATCAGCATCAGCATCAGCACCAGGCCAAGCCAGGCCAGACCCAGGATCAATAGTTGCAGTGTAGGTTGCGGAAATTATTGCGTAAATTTATCATGGTGCATCCCATGCAAACACCCAGGATTATCAATCGGATGCAATTGTGCAATTGTTTGGCGCAAGGATTTCGTGGAAACGGTCGGCAAACGTTTCCAAAGCGAACACTTGCGCCTTATTTGCATATTTGATAATCATAAATTACCCGGTGGTGTGTTTTCAATGAAAATGAATTCAATTGGTTGTCAACGATGCAGATTTTTGGGAGATTTACAAATACATAGGACGCTCATTGCTTTGATTTGTGTAATCGAAAATTAGCGAAAAGGGAAAAGTATCTCCAAATTGAATAGATAATGCATCAATTGAACATGATGAAATTCTCTGTGGCATATGATATTCGAATTTTCAAATTTATAACATTTTGTCACGCTAGAATTGCTTGAATAACAAACGACATAGTAGGCTTAGATTGATGGATTATATTGTAGGCACAATTACTGACAGTATCCGATAAAACATACGCCTACAACAAGGTACAAGACACAGCCTGTGGCGAGGTAGTAGAAGGTTGCATTTATGGATTCTGGAAGATCCTAGAAATTGTGAGGTAAATAGAAAAGGTGCTGCGTCCAGATAGGATGAAAGGAATGCGAATTATCCAAAATCGTTTCAAAATTCCTATTCAATCCAAATCGCTCAGTATTTTGGAATGATGCCTCATTGCAGAGAGCATACCCCTTCCGAATTTGATTATTTGACGGCGAAGACGACTGCTTGACACGTTGCGCGATTCTGCTGGAATCAGAGCCTTCCAAGGCAAGACATTGTTATGTTTTTAAGCGACACTCTGGCCAGCGTAATGTTATTGCCAGCTTCGTTCTATAAGAGATGGCGACCACTGATGATACTACGAGTACTTCACCACTCTCACCACTGATGATACTATACTTCAACAGTCACTCTTTGAGGATGTATTAATTAATCCTTAAATTTAGTTGTTGAGAAAAAAGCTTCGCTCGAAAAGATTTTGCGACCGAAATCGGGGTAACTCATTCAAAGACCACACAGAGAAGCAATAACCAAGCGGTCATTCTGCTTTAAATATTGAGTGAACCTTATAAGCAAAGTCTCACTAGAATAATTCCCTTAGAGAAGTGCGCCTGATATTGAGCTGTTGAGCAATGCTACGAATTGATGTTCTAAATTCTCAATTCAATACTCACAAGTTTTAGATATACAAATAACATTTAGAAATAACAAATTGAAGCTTGATCGCTTGGAGGGGTCTTAGAACGTTTATGTTCCCATCAAATTTGAAGTGTCGAACCACTTCCGTATGAATTGGAATCATTTTAGGAATATTTGATATTCGCTATACGGAGAATTTCAAGGACGTAAAATGTTGAGCTTCACAATACTTTCTGAGTACACACCTTTTCTGGTTGAATTTCCCTTGCGTTTAACCTCGGCGTTGGGTCAGATTGCGTAGATTAGCCTTAAAGGAATTTAAATAAATCAATGAAAGGTCGCACATTTTACAAGATCCCACGCACTTTTGAAAAATTTTCGTTGAAGGGAATCTCAAACACTACGGAAGGCGCCATTTTCGAGATATTCACATTCAAAAACTATGAATGTGTTCCCTTTGTCCAATTGCGGTGACGGTGGCAGTGGCACAAATATTGTCCGACAATAGTAAGCAGACATAGACTATTTATTCTTCACGCATATGCTAGAACATTGCAAAAGGAATTGGGGTCCGGCAAAATCCCTGGGGAAATCCAGAAGGTAACTACTACTCAACATGATGTGATGTTCCAAGGACCAAAACTACTAATCGTGCACACATTTATTTAAAATCGAACAGAAACGGATATATTAAGTCTGATTGCTCTTACTCCCAGGAAACAAATTGAATTCCTCTGTTGCACATTTTTCACCGCATATTTACCAGGAAAACATCTGTTGCACATTCCCTTAGTACGCGTACTGACAATAAACCACAGAAAAGGGACAAAATCAGCATTAAAAGCCAAGTAGACTTTTTTGGCACATGCACGATATTTATGCACAGCTTCACTGCGAGGCTATAGTAAGTTAAACCACAAATTAAAATGGGATGCAACCCGATATGCGTTAAAAAATAGACTGCACAAGAATTCAAATTACTGCTTTACAATAAAAACCAGCAGACTCAAAATAGACGTAAAACATCTATGTACATACATGTGTACATATATGCTTTATGATATGTGATAAAAATCGTCGATTGGCTTGTACGAGAATGGCCATTGTAGTCTTGATTTATCATTAAATTATTTTTATAGTTCTGGTTTTGTTTTGGATTGATACAAGCACTTTATTAAAATATTAGCATAACAAAATTAAACAATTGCAAAATGCACAGGAAGAAAACATTTTACGCAGATGTAGGTTATGACCTTGCGACATCAATTTCAGAAGCACTTAATGCATTTCGAGTTGAGTCAGACTCCATTTAGCTCCTCAAACTGTCGGTTACTTCCATGTACCTGAATGACAAAATTAATCCCTGGCCAACGACAACCTCCTTTACCTTCTCAACTATGTCGTTTTTACATTGGACTGTGCGAAAATATTAACCACGGCTAGATTCAGGAGACACTATTGCAAAATTCAGTTAAATGACATTTTGGTAATGGGGAAAACAGTGTCTGAGAGGTTATTATATAGACATGTAGTCCATTGTTCGTGAATGTAGGAAAATCGCTGTGTCTATAGCAAGCTTTAGTTTTGCACTTTTTTTAAAGTTTCTTCGAACACATACTAAAAAAAAGAACAAATAGGTTTTTATTAACGCACTATGTACACCATCGATGAAAAAATTTTTTATTTACCTCACAAAAATTTGTCATATGAAAACCAGCAAAAATACCTATAATAAAAAAAAACTTGATGTGTCTGTCTTTACGCACATTAATGTAGGCCTCATATGAGCTAGAAAATAACTCAAACTTCGCACAATTTTTGTGAGGACTAGACTTGCTTTCGATATACAAGGCGTCGCGTCGCAAAGATCAATTTTTTATTCCTTCATAAACACTATCAGGCTTAAGTTTATTGTGCATCTACCTACCAATACCGAAATGTTTTTTCATAGTCCAATGTCACGCGAATGCTTAACAAGCAGCCGAGAGTAATAACTTTCGTAAGGACCTTTTAAGTGCGAGTAAGACACACACTATACATTACATACACATGTGGTCCTCTGGTTCCAACTAATTGATTTGCTTTGTATTAATGAGGTATAAGTTGTATGTTTCAGAGATTGTGCGGCATATGTGCCATGAATATATGTATGCACCGTGGTGCACCATCCGTGAAATAATAGATCTTTTGCATACTAATTTCGGGAACTGTGCTATTAGCCGTTTTGGAGACATGTCTTGGGCACTGCACAGTCACAGATTCATGGTTATTCGAATGACTCACAAACAATTGGCGCACATTATCGAGCTTTTCGAGAAATAGAGCCACAAACAACTGACATAATTGCCTCATCTGCCATCCCAACGCTTATTTATAATGACATTCCAACTGTCAGCTCCTTAAACAAGGTCAATCTGCTCGCTGCACACCTTACAGCCAATGCCACACTGCAAGATGGTGCTTTGTCTGTCCCTGTGCTTGACTGCGTCAATATTCCCTATGGGACAAGTCTACTTTCGCAATCGCATAGTTGCAGGAGTTCTCAAAGGTCTCAATATAAACAAATCCGCTGGTCAAGATGGTATCCCCCCAATAGTTCTAAAGAAGTGTTCTTCTTTGCTGGAAAAACCTCTGCGTAAGCTTTTCTGTCTGTCTTACTCTTCTGGATTCCTTCCGAGCATTTGTCCAGGCCGTCCCTAAAAAAAGCGAATCTTTCTCTGCGACTAATTACCGACCCATTGCACTTACGTCCCTTCTTTCCAAGGTCATGGAAACGCTGATAAATCGTCAGCTCATGAAATATCTTGACTCACGAAAACTTCTCCATGACCGGCAGTATGGTTTTCGTAGCAACAGGTCCACTGGTGATTTGATGGCATATCCCACCGAACCGTGAAACCAATCTCTCTATCACTTCGGTGAAACAAAGATAGTTGCGCTTGATATTTCAAAGGCATTTGACAGAGTTTGGCATCAGGTTCTCTTGTCGAAAATACGTGCATATGGCATCGATGTTCTTTTGGACTAGAAATTTGCTTTTGGGGGCGTTCAATACAAGTTGTTTTGGACGGCATCAAGTCTGATGTTCATCACACAAATGCTGGTGCTCCCCGACTCTCCGACTCTCTTTCTCAGTTTCATAAATGATCCCTTGTCTGCAACCTCTAATCCTTCGCTGATGACAGTACCCTCAGTTTTTCATTTTCGTTCCCTAACTCACGCCGCTGCTCTTCGGCCGTAGAAGAGAAATAAGCCTATTAAATTCCGACCTTGACAGCATAATCAAATGGGGTTCAATTAACAAAGTGAAATTTAATGCATGCAAAACGCAGTGCTGTCCTCTGTCTCTCAAGCGAAACCATGACCCTCAACCATTATTCATGAATTGTACTTGCATCGCTGAAACCGAAGGACTTGCCATTCTTGGTTTGTGTATCAACAACCACATATTCGAGGTCGCCAAAAATGCTGCAAAATGTCTAGGATTCCGTAAGCGGTGCAAGAAATTCTTTACCCCTTCTGATCTGGCCACAATTTATAAGGCATTCATCCGCCCAAAGCTGGAATACAACGCCCATATCTGGTCTGGTGCGATAAAACTTACAGCTGATAGAGACATTGTGAGCTCCATAGTCTTACTAGTACATGACTCGTGTCTTTCCCTATTTTATAGCTTCTTTTACAAAAAACGCTCCAGCGAAATAGCTACTTGCATTCCTCCCCTTCAAAATTTCACCCGCAACACGCGTCACGCTTCGAATGCACATCAGTTCACCCTCAAGCCAAACTTCGGAAGTACTGTCAAATACAGGGATTCGTTCAAAAGCCGAATGATCTTCCAGGCTCTGTGTTTCCTCATCGTTACAACCTTCAAGCATTCAAAGCAAACGTGTACCGGTACCTCTTCTGTTCCTCTTTCCCTTCTTTCAATCGTCCGTGCCCTGAAACATCAGCATAAGAGTATTCATACCCCCTTTGGCGGATTGACAGGATTGGAAGCTGTACTCTCCTTAGCAAAGTAACAATCGATTGAAAATGTTGAAATGTGTGGTTTTAATAATCTAATTTAATGCAATTGAACTACTACAAAGCCGATTCTATTAATTTGAATCTTACGTTTCTGATTACCAGACCACGAAATTGAACTTCATCCCTTCGTTTTCTTCATTACAACTTTCACTTTCATTTTTCCCTTTTTTTAAATTTTTTTTTTATCTGTGAGTGGCAAGAGTTTTATATTACCTTTCTAACCTAGAATGGCGAATATCGTTTTAATTATTTTAAACTTTAACCATTTCGAAAGTTTTATCCTTAAGCCGAATGGAGTCTTCCCTAAACTCCAATTTTCAACACAAATTACTGTCTTTAAAAGTTTCAAGTGTGAATAATACAATAAATAGCCAATTTCGCTTGAAGGAGTCTAAGGAAAACTGTATGAATGTGCATCGTAACTGAGGCGAAAGCAAAATCTCTCACTCTTGGTCATAACTGCAGAGTGTAAATAGATACTCGTTCACTTTTTTGTAAGTACTTCATAAATTGCGTCTTCAACTCCTAGTATTTCAATATGAGTCTTATGAAGTGTGGTATGTTTCATTTTATGAAAAGTTGGTTTCAAAATTTATGAATTTTATATCCTAAAGGGCAATATTCCAGAATATATTTGTGATTTATGTACAACCGCGATATAAGTACTCATTTTATGGGATATTTGGTTGTTGCAAGAATTCCGCTTAATTATTTTCACGTGGTAAGTTAAGTACCTTCTGGAAAAGTTATGGGTCAATGTGATCAGCGACGGAGTATCCTATGATGTTTCCGGGTACGAGTATATTGTAATTTTTAAGATGGCCAGATGAAGAACCGGAGATTTGGACGTCAGGTCATAGAAAACATTGGGAGAAGTAGACGTACACTTCAACAGCAGCCCTAGTAAGTAAGTACTCCTCTGTTGTTCTCTGATATTCATTTCAGATACGTCTGCAGAATTAGTTCCAGGAAAAGTACTAGCCACCTACCAAAGCATATCTACAGATCCAGTTAAGTACATATGTACATATATTTGATTTGCAAGTATTTTGCGTTTCATCCCTTGCCTGCATTTGAGAAAACATAGAAGTAAGTGCATCTACCTTATAATTTCCAGGAATGCCTTTATGACCTGCATCTCGACAAGACTAATAATTCGACTTACTTGTCATTATTGTTTTACTGTTGTACCATTCCATGGGCTGGGACTTTGAAATGTTTGAAATATCTAAAATTTCCCTTTATGTTGCAACTTATCTTGCAATTCGAAACTAGCTGCTGATACTTGGCTTAATTTTTAATTCTAATGAATTTAATATCATTTGGCTTCTTGCTGAAAGAGGCTTTTAAAATATAAATGACACTTCGTTTGAAAATATTTTGCTAGTCTTAGAGCTCACCTTCACCCTTGCAGGTAGAAGTTTACACTTCATGCAGTTAAGTTTCTCTTGAGATGTTTGAGGAATAAAGTTCAAAGATACTTTCTGTAATTTACTTGAGAGGTGGGATGAGAGCAGGCACTAAAACAAAATCACCAAGAAAGTGTTGTTTAAGATTAACCACTGCATGTTGCGTTTATTTCGACCATGAGAGTAAAATTAGAAAATTAAAGATATACAACGCGAATTTATTGTGAGTTTGTAGACACAGATGTAGATGCGAGATGTAGTGGACACAGTGGCGCAGTTAGTGCGTTGGACTACTGCGCGGAAGGTTGGACGTTCAAATCCAAGAAAATATTACCCACGTGTTATGCATGTTATATTTTTTCGCACAAATGGAAGGGACCTACAGTTTATAGCCATATCCGAAAAGTTTTGTTTTTTGGAAACTTTTTTATGACAGTTATTACTTTCGGACGTTTGTCAGACATTCGCGAGAGAAAAAAGGTTTTTCATGTTTTCTGAGAATCGAATCTCGAACCTTCCGCTCAATAATCTAACGCACTGAGCCACGGAACTCCCCTTTATCGATGCCTGCATATGC
Source organism: Blera fallax (assembly GCA_946965025.1). Classification (NCBI taxonomy): domain Eukaryota; kingdom Metazoa; phylum Arthropoda; class Insecta; order Diptera; family Syrphidae; genus Blera; species Blera fallax. The sequence continues at coordinate 86,757,208 of OX337245.1, forward strand.
AAAAATGCAATGGAAAGCAGGGGTTACCCTGACGTATACATTGGCCTTAACTTGAAAAACTGTGCAGATCATTGAGTGTTTCAGTTTAGGGGACGCTGTTTTTTCATTTTATTAAGTGCAGAGACATTTAAAACAACGGTTTCTCAATTTATTCGGAATTATTAGGATTCATGTATGTACATGCCCCGAAGTATCTGATATTTATTAGACTCTGAAAGAAAGTTCAAAGTACCATGTGTGTCTTTCTCTAGTCCACAAGGCATTTTCTAAATCGATCTTTGTTTTGTAAGATCATTTTACTGTAGAATAGATTACCACTTTATTATTGAAGTTCTTAAGCACACCTTGTGACAATTTCAGCAGTTGATATCTTGTATCTGAAGGCACATATACTCTTCCTAGTCTGAGCAGATGACATTCATTACTATGCATTTCGTTTGTTTTAAACCCAAGCCTTTTAAGGCTGTTTGTGAGTGTAATACTCGTCTTGGGTAGTTTATGCCAATGTTTATTTGAAGAGTTTGTTTACTGCCATCCTTCATACCATCCATACCTCGAACAGCACCCATTAGACTTTACGTTTATATACCTACTAGGACTTGGAAAAAAATTGTCAAGACGGCGTACCTAGTTATTGTCAAAAACTTAGAATAGTGAACCTTTAGTATTCCAGACAGTAAAGATGTGCCTCCTTTTGAGTTTTCGAAATCTGGTCACATACACGTTTTGTAAATTTAATGCTGAGATGAGCATGTGCTGTTCTTGTTCTTCGGGAAAATTAGTGGAAGCATGCCCTTCGTTCCCTTACAATGCTTCAGTTGTAAACAATGTTTGTAAAATGAGTTGTCAACATAATTAAAATGCAGATAGAAGTGTTTTAAGAATTATTCTGAATTAGGTTGAGGGTTCAAGTGGTCGCCGCAACTCATTCTGAGAAACATTTCGCCAACACCAAGCAAACTTTTAATGCATATTATTCGAAACCCAGTTGAGCAAACTGTAGATATAAGATTAAGTACGCACAAAAATTACACTGATCAAAGGCACAGCGGTACAGTAAAATATTGCACAAAAGAACGGATGTTCTCAAAAACCCAACCAACAATCATTAAAAGACTTCCATTGACACATTTTCAGCTCATCATAGGAAATTATAATGTGAACACACATTTTCAATGAGGCCCAATCCCTTTTTCCGCAAAACCCACACACATTTTAAGTATAACTTTACATTCCTTCACTTGATTGTTAAATGAAACGTTAACACAGCCTCGTATGAACACAATTCATGCGGCATAAAAAGAGAGCAATCGCTTGTGAAAAGGCCCTCGCAATACACAGACGTACACAAAACATAGCACAATTTTAATTTTTCATCACATTTCCCACACCACTGCGTCACCACCCCCCGCATTGATGTAATTATTCATGGAAGTATCTCTCGAAATGGAGGCAACTCCTTGCGACAATGTAATAATTGAATGAAATATATTGTCGCTTCAGAGTAAATGGTTTCGCTGATGCACGAGCTTCCATTGAAATAACTTTATGAGAATCCTGAAGTAGAAAAAAAGTTTTCGTCCTTTTTTTATTTGGCAAGCAAAAGTGCTTCTTGCGATACAATTAAGTTTGAATTTTCTTGGAGAAAAATTACCAACATAATTATTTTCTGAAACGAGATTTTTTCTGCTCGGTGATATTGTTAACGAACCTCACGCGGGTAACGTTACACCTTCCCTCGCAGAGGCAACGAAATCTTCAAAAAAATCTAATTAAAGTGTACAATGTATTGTTGCATTCATCTTCATGATTTTTATCTTACAATTTAGTTGACTATTAAGTCCAAATTGCATTACAATGTTGACACGTGACAGAGAGAAGGATTTATTGCTCCAATTTCAAAAAAATGGAAATGAAAAATCCGTCTTATGGCAAATGCAATACTCGTCACTTAGGTGTATCTTAGGGGTTCAAGAAACTAGCTCAAAAACGGTAAAAAAAACTTAAGAGCGAAATAGCTAAAACTTTGTGCTTCCAAAAATATGAGGACCTACATAAGAATATACTCGTACAATGGCAACGCACTAGTAAAATATCTCGATAGTGAAGCAATAAAATAATAAAGAGTGGGCCGTCTGTTAGTTTTTTTTTTAAGTTCCTCTTAATATCACACCCCTCAAAATTATTCAATAATTCTTACGTTGTTGAAGAAAGAACATCCTCCAATTAATTTTTTTTTTCATGGATGTGTTCGAAATTACCTAAAGAAGGGAAAAGGTACCCTCTGCTCGCGGAGCATTAGTCTTTTGGAAAAATGTGTTGAAACTTTATTTAGCTTGATTCCCGAGACGCAATGTGCACAAAATAAGATCGTATAATTGAAGGTTTGGTAGAATCAATCGCGACTTACGATTTCAGACGACTGTTTAAAGCTGCTTGAGGCCGTCGCAAAAGAGTCAAGCCACAAACTTCAAGGTAGTTCAGGAGTTCATTTACATCGGAGTCAACATCAACTCAATAAATGAGGCCGTAGTGAAGATTTGACGCAGACTAACTTCGACGAAGGAAACCGGTGCTTCTTCGACTTGGATACACAAATGGGGTCAAAACTCCTCTGAGAAAACCAAATTATTGTTCGCTGGAACGCTAGAACGCCAGTTCTACTGTACGCCGATAGACAATCAGCGGTATTGGGCGCTTTTCAGGGAAAATTCTTCAAAATTTCGTCCTGCACGCGAGGAGAGAAAAACTCTATCAGCTGTACTAAAATGTGGCTGTACTTGAAAACGCCAACATAAGTGGACTACATTGGCCCCGCCACATCAATTTCATGGACGACAATGCTCCCAGCCCCAAGTTGGAAACGACCAGGAAGATCGAACATCCGCTGTAAAGATCAAGCTATCGCGAATGCGAGAGCGATTGGTCCTGAGAACTGGAAGCAGAGAGTCCGGGATTGAAAGCTACACTACTCAGCAAACAAGTACGTAAATTTAAATTCGTATGAACCTGAAGCAAATCGTTGCAGACGTTTTGAGAAAATCAAGTTTTTCAAAAATGGCAGTTTGTTAAGTAGGTACCATTAATTTTGAAGTTCAAGTGAAAATTTCGATTTCGACTGCAATGGTGACCCTACTAAGCTCAAATATAAATTTTGGAGTAAATCCGTTCAAGCGCTTGGTCTGCAGTTGAACGTACGTAGATACAGACAGACTGACAGATTAAGTGACCGGCGTTTCGAGTTTCTTTATGATAAGATTGATCAAAATCTTGAGATGGAAATTTATCACGAAACCAATAATGACAAATATTGGTGCAAAAAGCATTCCAAAGGACTGGCACTGGAAAAGTCTTATTCTATTTAGGTTTACAATCTAGGGAAGTTCTGCGCCAAATTCATCGTCTCTGCCATATATCATATGAACAGGAAAAGCCTACGAATTCTAAGCAGTAACTTTAGCGGTGACTTCCTAAATAAGAATCTTCACAAATTAAACTTTTCGTGCCCTAAGAATGACGAGACCTCTCTGCAAATTCCCACATATATGTACCTCGTATAGGAATGCAGCGAAATACATAGTCTCACCAACCAATATCGCTGCAGTTCACTGGGAGAACCTCCTGACATTCTCTAGAGTAAGTAAATTGTTCGCCAACCGAATTAGGTTCGCCAGAGCTGCCTAGTAAGTCCCACATAAGTAATAATAATAAAAATAAGGGTTCTCTTAGCTCGGGCTAAATATTCCACTGTATGTTGTGTCTTTTGGTGGAGTATCCGTACCGGTTGCTTAAAATATTCACACTTCGTGCTTTGAATTTTGTAAGGAATTTATTCCTTTCCTGTTTTATTAATACAGTTTTCTTTATTGCCTCGTCAACTTCCTATCTCTTACACCGCTTCAACACTATAGACACATACAGTTGTTGCTTACTGTTTTCGAATCTACGTTATGAAAGTTGAATTCATTTAGAAAATTGTTAACAGGCGTCTTGTGGACGCATTTTTGATTTTTTTTCGACATACTCAGAACCCATTCGTATCAATGCCCCAAAGTCTATTTTAAGAAATTGGCATTTTCCTGTCCTTGCCATCCAAGGACGAAAGACCTTTCTTTCCCTGTTTAAATAAAAGTTGTACGAGTATTTTCCGGGCCATGTGCGGCCGGACAGAGGGTTTAAATTGTACATTAAGAAATTCCCTAGATATCTTACGGCAATAAGTGCACAATAATGTTAGGTCGTCATGGGTCTGCGTTTAAACATTTTAAACAAAACAATATTCGGTATGAATACGTACACACACACACACACACACACACACACACACATTTAGGTTGGTTTTCAGCTCGTTCTCGTTCTTATATTAAACTTTTCAGTCTTTTTTTTTTTTCTCTGAGTCTGAGTACCCTAAAAATTGAGACGTAAATGCGATGTAATGATGTGAGATCGGACTTTTCTCTAAATCTTCCAAAGGGATTTTTATCTCCTTTTGTTAATAGCCAACCTTTTTGCATCACATCCCACTCATCGTATACGCACATGGACCGGCCCAGTTGCTGCTTCACAGTTTAATACTTGTATTTAGAAAAAGAAAATGGTTGCGACTATAAAATCCTTTCGGGTGATAATTCTGTTATCTGGGATTTTTCCGATGTGTTTAGTGTTAACATGATATGGCTTGGGCTACCTTTTTATCAGTGTTGGGGGGGATATTGATAATACGATTCTGGGGACAGTGTGTATCCATAAGGAATTTATGTTCCGTTAATCGCACCTTATTTGCGAGGGTTACACTCACCCTTGAATACATTGGGCATCGATGTTGTTGAGCCAATTCATCGTAGTATTGGTGCTTTCTCTGTATTTGTTTCGACTAAAAAATGTTAGATGGCTGGAAGTTTGGTATCCAGGGCGGATGAATTATTTTAAAATGTCATCAAATGTCAATTAACGTCAGATGTCATCAAATGTCAAAATGTCATTAGATGACCAAGCAGTATCGTGTCATATTGCAAAAATGCCAGCATTAGAAATTCTCCCCGATGGAAAAGTGGACGTGACGAAGAGTGTGGGCTGGTGTTATCGTTATTATAGTATGTTTGTGTTCTGGTTTGGAAGAAAATTATAAAACTTATACATACATGTATGTAGCTGGATGGTGAGGGTTTTGAGTTCGTTCATTTCACTCGTTTGTTGTGAAAGGATGTGTATAAATAAGTTCAAAAGCAAATAAATGGGTACGGTCTATTAAAGACTTGCATAATCTCACAGTCCTTGAGCGGATTGCTCGCTCTCGAAGAGTGAAAAAATTATTCAAACCACGGTCGAACTTCTTTGCTTTTAACGTACAGCTCGTCTTCATGGGTGGTGATTTTATTTTAATGTATATCCTCATTCCATGATGCACCGGAATTGACGGTTACTACAAGAATATGCATGGTGTCCTTAAGATTTATACCTTCTTTATCCATTAAAGAGTGCAGCACAAAACTGTTTTTTGTGGGAAGGAAGACTGTTGAGTTTTCTTCACATTAAAGTGAACTAAGTTACGTCGGGGAGTGTGAAGTGTGATTATTTGCATTCACAACCTCTTCCTTTGATGACAACGATATAGGGTTGCTGTAATCGGCAAAAGTAAAAATATTGTTTTTTCTATACTTCATAAGTCGTGGACTAGGAAAGGATAAAGCGAATAAAATTTGGAAGCACTCTACTATTAAGACTTGAAATGATCTGTCCATGTGAGGCAAGGTTATCAATCTGGTTCTGGCAGATGCAATCCAACGATTTCGCGATGTTAAGAGCGACGCTTTTTAATCTCTCTATTCTTCAATCATCAGAAGTTCAGTTGAAGGGCAGCATCAAAAACCATACTGCCGATCGCTTGCCAGCTCAAGACGAAAAGCAACAAAAAAATATCAAATTAATTCCAATAATTATTCTTAAATGGAATTAAATTAAAAGATTACTGATGTATGATTAATGTCAGAAACAAACGCAAAATGTCATTTTAAGGCAAAGCTCTTGTACATGTGGTCAAAATTCTCTAAACCTTACATGACTTCAAATATAATAAATAGCAAAGGAGTAGCATTGTTACATATCTAAAAGTAATAGTGTTTTTGAACTGGACAATTAAACTTCAAAGAAAACACATGGAAAGGTCGAAGTCAACAAGCCCTTCATAAAAAAATCATAATAAAGTAATAGTTCTTCTCCTTTTTGAGGAAAATGTCCCAGTAAACGTAATATTTAAGAGCAATCCATAGGTATTTTTTCATTTGCATTGATTCCAATAGAAAGATGAAAAGATACTCTGTTGAAATTGGTGAACTATTAATAAGAACGCCTGACTTAAATTCGTACACAGCCAACTCCAAGGTAGTTGTGCTTTAATGCTTTGCAACATCTTGTCTAACGCAATAAAGTCCAACAGAATTCCATTCCCCTCTGCGCAAAAGAGCGTAGAACTACTGAACGCATTCCTAGCTAATGTCAAGCACTCAACTGGTAAAGACGGTGCATCTTCTACAAAGATACTCGCTCTCGAACATGGTGGTAGCAACCATAGCTTGAGGTGTACAATGCATTTGTCAGGTTGCTGTGTAAACCAGTGCGCTGGCTTAGCAGGAAAAAGAAATGCAATTCTATATGTCTTAACGAGCATTCAACTAGTTTCATGAAATCGAATCGTCGTCAACTTTTTGGTCTCTATTCTGGGAAAACTCACTTCTGTGCCACATGTTTCTCTTTATTTCAGCAGCATCCACAGCTATTCAATTTCCTATTTCACTTCTTGTTCTCTAATTATTGATATCATCTAGCCACTACATATGTTTTCGTAATTACAAGTCATTAGTGAAATAAACGCTCGCAAATGGAGCACAGTATGAGTATAACACCAAAGTGATAAACTTAAGAGACACACTAATGACTCATTAAATCATTTTAATTTATCCACTATCGTGCGAATCCTTTCATTCAAGACTAAAATACACACATATCAATCGAAGACTATTAAATCTTCTGCTATATCGTTCTTACTAATTGAAACAAATGGCCGTTACATTGAGCAATTAACCTGCACAGTATACCATGCTCACGATACGGAACACTAAGAGCTCCCATTAGGTAAAAACAAAGTCCATCACACGAGAGAAAGCAAATTGACTAAACCTTAACTAAATTACTACGCTAAAAGCACAGGGAAGGAAGCTATAAAAAGTTTTTTTTTTTTTACGATTCAGAAAATGACAGAATCTAATTGTGCACGTAGGTATGTATGATTTTGCAATATAACCTCATCATAGCAGCAAGTTTCAGGCGAAAAGGAAACCTGTCCCCATCATCGAATGCAAATTGATATACTTGTTGGTGTTGGCGTTTTTGTACTTCTTTTTTGCAGGAGCAGCGCCAAAGGATTTTGATTTTATAAGACTTTTTGTTAGCAAAATGCTTTTTTTTCTATTTCACTTAACTTTGTTCTTTGAAATACGGTTCCATTTTTAATTTTCCGAAGCGAATTGGTCTTTTCGAAAGTTGTGGCCAGGAAATTTCAGTGACTATATACAACAGTGCAATATTTAATTTTTTTTTCATCTTAAAAAAAACGAAAACAACAAAAACGTTCCTTCGTCATTGGTGGACGGCCGATTTTCAAACAGAAAAAGCCATTCTGCAAAAAAGTTTTCAAGATGATTTATGACGGAAGTGAACCCTAATTTAATTAAGGAATTCTCATCTTTTTTTTTTAAATCAACTCTGAGTAGGTACTTTCTTTCCAAGGGTTAGTAATTTGCATTTTACGAATTGCCAGACAAAATGGAATAATATTTCACATTATGACCTTCTACTTAACTTTTCTATAACCATTGAGAGAAAAAAGAAGTGGAACTTTAAAACTGCGCCTCAAAGAATTATTCGTTTAGAGGAAATGAATTTCGATTCCCTTTTAGCTTTAAAATTTCCCTTGCCACTGAATTTAAATTAAAAATTAAGCTCTTCAGATATGTGGAGTCGAATCAATAAGGGTTTGGATAACAGTGTCTGGGTCTTACGCTTCAATATTTATAAAGAATAAAATTCACGAGGAAAAACATTTGACATAGTGCTACGTTGAGCTAAATTTAAAAAAAATATGTCCTGAGGCGTATATGATTCAATTCAGCATACTGCGTGAGCATCAAAATCTTTATGGCATCACACTGAATGGCTTATATCACTATCGGGTCTGGCAGGCCGACCACAGATTAAGTGTTTACACTAAAGCAAGTTTAAATTAATTCCAAGTCGAATCTCATCACCTTTTAACACAGCATCAACTGTTTAAGGCGATAATCGATTTTATGATCTCGATCAAACTAAGCCGCGTAATACTCTAAAACACGTGATGTACTGTGTGCTGGAAACAACCCTTTTTATTTATTCCAAATGTGTGACAAATTTCGGCAAGGAGACGCTTTGTCATGTGATTTTACTAATCCAGAGGATAGTACGTATGGCCGCTATTAATACCGAGGACATTATCTTCATTAAGTGCTGCGGGGATATGTAGACGATGTTTACGTCATCGAGCAGTTGCAAGATGCCGTCATTTAAGCATCCATGCCAATTGAAGAGCAGGGGAAAATTTCGACCTTGAATGGGAACAAACGCAAATGTGCAGCTTTAACCCCGAAGTGATGTGTAGTAGTTTACCTGTACCTAAGTAATTAAAAACTCCTCAATCAAAACGATGATTAACGAATCGGTTGCCACTCATGGCTCCTAACTTGAAGAGCTAAATAAATATTGTCGTTCCTGCAACTCTGAGTCCTTGACTGTAAGCACGAAAATTGAGCAAATTTAGGGTTACTTTGAAAGCAAAATGCAAATCTTCTGACATTTGGGTGTCCCTCCCATCGTCTATACTCCTTATTCTCGTATTTAAATTTCAAGCCCAATAAAGTTCTAGACACCTTTAAAAGCAAACAATATTTTTTGGCGAATTTTTAAACTCAAATCGCAAAAACGTATCCTGTACTCATCCAAAGCTCAACTAAACATCAAACACACTTTTCAGAGGAGAATATTGCATAAAGGTGCAACTCACTCAAACTTTTAAGTTTCGTTATCAATTTTTTTCGGGCGAAGCTCATTTTCATGTAGGATGCTGTCACTAAGCAAAACTGCATGAGTCGTAGAGAAGCCAAACATATTCCAAGAATGACTGTTTGGTGTGGGTTTTGATTGGTGGCATCATTGGTTTCAACTTTTTTCAAAATGAAGTTGCGAACAACAATAGGGTGAAGAGAGTGCGCTGCAGAGATACCAGCACTGATTTCTGTGTCTGGAGTTGACTTGGATTCAAACGAGCTATGGTTCCAGCAGTGTAAAATAACTTGCCACGCAAACAATCGATATTTTTTGCACTAAGTTGAGTAACCGTGTAACTTGGACTTCTTTCATATTGGAGACCCTTGTGACTCCAACGATCTATAAACAAATTGTCGCAGTTAGTGAAAGTATGCACTGAGCTGTTTGCGAAATAGTGCCACAAACAATTGCAAAAGTGGACTGAAAGGATGGACCAAGGCAGTCATTTGACATATCGGTTTCATTTCCTCGAAAAGTAGGGTTTCTATGCAAGTAAACGCCGCTGAATAACCGGCTTCAGATCCAACACATGTAAGACACGTAAAAAACATAATTTTCAATGATACTTATTTTAAAATTTTGTTCTTAATCTAACCAAAAAAAAAAAACAAAAAGAAGAGAAGAAAAGAAAGTCGAAAATTCATACTGCAAAATGATGTCGTTATCGACAGGAAAGAACCCCGGGAACAGAGTTTAAACTTTCTCTCTCTCTGATTCCTTTTTGTCATGTCCTGAATGCAAATCTTATGCAAACGACTTTCCAACACACATCTACACGTTCACGTATAACTATGAGGCTTTCATAATGCGATGGGAGATGGGATAAGTTGATGCGCACTTGGTATAATTCCCTGTTGGAATAGTAGTAAAACTTTTTCAGAGTTCCTTCACGTATTGTGCGGCTTAATTTGATTTTCAATGAAGATCAGTGGAATGGTATTTCACACTACAAACCGCGAAAATTCCAGGAATTATTTCGAACACTGTCGTTGACAATTTAATGATAGGGATGGATATATGTCTGCTGGCACTTATTTCTCCTCAGCCCTCATACATATGGCGGGGTGAATATTTTAATGCATTGTGCATTGATCCGTGACTCGTTAAAGGCATGTGCAAGACAGGAGGACATGTGTAATGATGTAATGAGGCCAAATGATGTTATTAATCGGTAATTCTGTGAAATATTCGGAAATACGGAGAGAATATTTCCCACAAAAGTGGCCATTACGTTGGCTTCAATTTAGTCGGTGCGGCATAAAAGGTGGTGGCATGCTTGTCATAAAAATAAACAATCGCTGACAATGAATTTGCATCGTCAGCTGACAACATACGACCGCAGTAAACGATACAGATTTATATTTGCATATTAAATCTACGTATACCTACCTATATGTACATACGAGAATGTGTGTGTGTTTTTTTACTGTGCAGAAAATACTAGCTGAAAAAATATGGGAATAAAATTTCGTGTTCCTGAAATTAAGGTATCAAGCGGGATGTATTCATTTTGAAACAAAAAGCTGCGTAGTGTCATGATATTACAAAATTTCAAAACCAGTGGGATCATTGTATTTAGGGACTTCTCTTAGTGTATGTATGTGTGTGTGATAATCGATTTATTTTATCCATTTGAGCCACTGCCACACTTGGGTCCATTCGAGAATGTCATTCATCACTATTGGCAATGACATTGCTTGTAGGCTTTGGAGATAACAGAATTAATATCTTTTTTTCATGTGCTAATAGTAGCTTTTGGATGAGGGTGTGTGTATCAACTAATAAGCCCATTGATTCATATTATTGTATCCATTAACCTAAACGAAAGTATTTGTTCACAACACTCTTTGAAATCGGATGGTGCTCCCGCAAGTGGAGAACGGAATAAGATTTTGTGAGGATAATATTTTCGCATAAGAAAGTACATATACTCGGGCAGTGGCCTTAGGCTTGTGCCGAAAGGGTGGGGCTACTCAATTCTAGGAAATTTTCTTATATAGCTCTTAATAACCAAAATTACCACCGAGTGGTATGGAAGATGGATTACACCAGCCAACATAATGACTTGTTTTGACAACCAGCATGTTATAAGGTGTTTACAAACGCAACATTCTTGGGCCGTCAACAAATATGTAAAAATAATTTTCCCGCCAGCCACGGCCTTCGAATCTTAACTTGCTAATCTGGACTTTTATATAGATACATATGTTTATTGCGTATAATAATTTACAATGGATTTGTTACCGCACATTTTACAATACAGAGATTTCATGTATTACATCTTTCTACTGAAACATTATTTTTAAGCAGCAAGGTTTCCTTCTTAGACATTAAGATACATTTTGAAGGAAAATTACGACAAAAAATCTGCAATTTAAACAGGTAGTCTGGACTTCCTGTCACCTTAAACTTTGTCTTTAATTCTCGAATCAGTTTCTATTGAGTTCTATCTTGGATCTAAAAATTAATTATATTAAGAAACAAGTTTTAACAGTCTACTTCGTCGTTTTTTTCTTTCAGTAATCATTGACATGTAAGAGGCGATTCTAAAGAACGATTGAACCCTTATATTTTAAAAAAAGTAAAAATGTTATTTATTTGGAAGATCAATTCAGCGCATTCCATCCGTTCACTTTTGGGTCACTTTTTCGAGCAATGGCGGACTACAAGGAACATGTAACATGTTGGCTTGCAGCAAGACAACAATTGTTGCTAGTTCACGAGTACCAGCATAAGGAAATAATCGAGAGGTGTCACTATCGTACCAATTGGCGGATACATTTCTTAAAATTGACTTATCGCCAAATTGAGATTTCAATAAATCGATGATTTCCGTCGCCATATGCCACGTAGCACTATCTTGTTTTAGACCTTTGCGTTCAAATCTGTAACGGTTTGCACTGACCATAACGCGTGTTCCACCCTAATTTTTAAAGAAATAAGGTTGATGATGCCACTAGCGTAGAAATCAGTATATTTTTCTTCATGTCATAGTGCCTCAAACGGTCTCACTACATACATATGTAGCAATTTTACTTAATCATCGCTAAATAAAATCTTAGGATAAAATAAAGGATAAAGAGGAACAGATGAGCTAACCTTTATACTTCATTGTACTTACAAATTAAAAGATTGAAAACTCGACGGGAAAAATTTCGTGTAGTAACTGGTATGTCCGACAAAACCAAATTTTAAAATTTGGCGCTTTCGGAAAGCGACATAAGGGCAAATTTGAACATTTGGCCTTGTGTCATTTTCAAAAAGCGGCATAAGGCCAACATGTTTTGAGACATACCACCAAATGTGTTTTTTTTATTTTTTCAGTAGCAAAATCGGTTTTTACCGATCGAATTATGATTTTGAGTAGGACATAAGGCCATATTCTACAAGTTCACAATTTGTTTGGTCTAAAATGGGACATATGTAAGTTCACAATTTTTCAGAATGTAAAATGTCAAATAAAAAGATACGTATGTATGTATATGCGCCCTGGGCACCTGCATGTGAGGCCTAAGGCCTTCCAGTGTATGAGTTGTGAAAATGTTCATAGTTTGTTTTTTCAGGCTTCGCCACTAATCAAAACTAAGTTGGGGTGGGTGGGCTCGCTACGCTCGCTAAAAAAAACTATGGACATTTCCTCGACTCACATGCAGGTGGTCAGGGCGCCGCTATGCGGCATATAGTTACATATGCAGTGGAAATTGACAAACCCAAATTTTAAGATTTTGTCTTTGGCTTTATGTCACTTGGCCTTATGTCATGGAATCGTCGGATACATATAGCCCAACGCGATGCTAGATGCTACTGTTGCTTGACTTCTCATTGAGTTTAACTCAATTATACTTCTATTTCCAATCAGTGATCAACAAGCAATATATCTTCATTTATTCGTTATATTGCGCCTTCAGTAGGCATGTAGTCGACTCACTGGTTTACCGACAATTTCCACAAAAATCCTCCAATGAATGGTGAATTCCACTCAAAATACCAGTTTCGGTTAAGTTGGTAGAAACTTTTGGCCTCAACAAGTTTCCAAGCATTTTCATCAGTACGCAAATATTTAAGTGTCTGCTGTTTCCCTTTGTTCTTAGATTTGACACAAAAGTTCTTCAATGTATGTTGTGTGCATCCTTTTAAGAGAGTACGAGAAAGTATCGTTGGATGGACTACGAAATTATTTGTTGAGACAATAATACGCTTTCTGTACAGAGTATTTCTTAAATAAAAAAATCATTTAAAGTAGGTTGTAATCAAGTACATCTAATAAAACGAGATCACAAACGTTGACTAGCATTTTAAGGTATTTAAAGATTAAAGTTGGTTGGCTCAGTTTGCTAGCACAAAGTGGTGTGCAGCGCAATCATTTAATTCGTGGATTAATTAAAGCGTCAAAAACTACTTCCCTGTCTATTGTCGTTCTAGTTGAATTCCTACTTTACGCCGTATCCATGTATGTGTGGCAACAGATGCAGCCACAGAAAACTGCTGTGGAGTATCCAGAGTGGACGATACTGTGACCATTAGAACTGTGATGCAGTCTACATACATTCATCATTCCGTCTGGAATATCAAAGCGTGGAAACTATCTCAATAGTTTGCAAAACGCCATTGAGGCGGTGCTTTCGGATGCTGAAACTGACACTTGAAATCTAAAAGTAAAACAAAAGCGCCGCGCCATTGAAACCCATAGTTTTCTAGAATACTGAAGCGTTTTTTCTTTTTTTTGCAAATCAAAATGAATGCAGTGCATGCATGTACGAGAATTCTGTAATGTAAGCATTTGTAGGACGGGGTACCAGACGGTATTTATTTCATCGTGGAAATGGCGATATATGAATGTACATATGTATGTCTAAGCAAAGACCACTCAATTATTGCCTTCTTGTGAATCCCGTGTTTGGTAAAAAATTAGGAATTTCAGAAAACTTTGCAACAGTGCGCTGAAACTTTACCGAATTTCTGATGTGTTCATCAATTCCACTGATCTAATTTTTTCTAGATGTGTTATAGCATATTAGTAATAAGAATAGACTTGGGTGTAGCTATAGTACCAGTACATACATATGTACATGTCAGATTCTTAAATATGTGTCTATGGTTTTATCTTAACTAACTAATCAGAAAATACTCTCGGTATGTAGTAAGTAAGCCAAATTTTGCTTAGTGTCCTCTTGCGTTGAACACATCAACAATGGAACTCCGCTGAATTTGTTTTTTACTCATTTCAAAAAGGCGTTCGATTGCATATATAAACATAGAGGGCATACGGCATCCGCTGTGTAGAACAGACATTTCAGAAAACTGGTGGTAGTCATCACATCAAGCTTCGAAGGTGCGAAGCCTTCTTCAGGTATAGAAGTAGGCTTTGTTGGTCTACTATCACATAGGATTATAGGCAAGTATTTCTGGGCGTCTTATGTTGACAGAATGCAAAATTCTTAGTACCTTGACGGTATTGACTCGAACAAAAATCACATAGTCTGCGACTCTTCGGCTCAAACGGAACCAGGAAAAAGAGCAAACCGTCCGCGAAAAATATATATACATTTCGTTTAAGAAAAGAAAATTTGAACATTTATCCGCAAATGCTTTTGATCGATATACCTATACAATTCAGAGAATTCAAAATGATTAAGTTAAATTTAAATAATAAAAAAAAATATTTACGTATTTTATTAAACAGGATATAAAATTATAAGCATACATGTCACCCCATTCCCATCTGACCTTTAACATATTTCATAATACATACTGGTACTACATGCACCAAGAAATCCGTAATAAAAAATTCCCATATTTTCTCATGTGACCATTACATTATGCAACTGTAGCTCAACAACTCAGTGATTGCGAAAGTTTATCCTATATCCTGTGTATGCATGTATGTACATGCATGTATACTATCATTATGTATATACATATATGTATGTATGTACGTCACCAGTACTTGGGTGGCATCGACCGATGTCCACAAGCAGGAGCTATGCAGTAAGAATAACAACAACAACAACAACACGAAAAGCAAATTTATTTGGAAAATTTTACTGCTGCTCACTTTTTGTCCTTTTATGCAAAAGTGATGCATTTTATGTATGTACATTTCTGCAGAACATGTGTGCGTATGGGCAATGTGTGCTGTGTAGTAGTAACCGAACGGATGCATGTTTGCATTTACAGCAAGTTATGACTTCATTATTTACAGCTGTACCTCAGTCGGTGCAGAGCTCAGCAATATTATTGGAACCATACGTTTACCTTTGTGCAGTTCTCGAGTCGTCCTTGTACCTGCTAGTCGATTGGGTGTGGTGATTGTTTCAGGTTGGATTGATTTAATTAAATTTCGTTGATGGCAGCAGCTTAAAAATGTCTGCAGTAATTTTTATTTTATTTTTTCGATTATGTAAATGCGGCGTACATGGTGACGCATGACGGTGTGTATTCCGAGTTACTATATACTGTTTTGGGATTCAAGTTTAAATGACTTTTCGCGTCGATATTGAAAGGAGTAGGCCGACGTATGAACATAGAAAGTACTTTGTCATTAAGTTTGCCCTTGACATGGTCATGCTCCAGTTGTCTAAGTCAAAATTCATGATATTGATTGGTTGGCCTCAATATGGGTCTTCGGGTTGATAGAACAATTTTTGAAAGCTGTGGATGCCGTGGCTTAGGGTGTAGTGCAAAGGTCTACTTAGGGTGGAGTTCAGGTTTGAATTCGAGAATAGTAACATACGGCGTTACATCCCTTCCATTCGTGCAAAAAATATAATAAGCATAAGAGGCTAGGCGCTGGAAAAAAATCAGTAGGAGTCCCCATTCTACTTACGTAAGCCGGGAGTGTGACAAACTATACGACTGGAGAACCAGTCGTATAACCAAAACAAGTGAAATAATAAAATTTTATACATTTTCGGACTGAAATAAAAGCCAGCAATTCGTGCGTTTCTGAGCGAGAAGATATTGCTTTTGCAGCTTTTCACCTTACATAGCAGTAGTTCCAGTTTTCCTTCTACTAACTACACATGCAGATCAAAAGGTTTGCCTTGGGATACATCATGAAGCTTCGTCTGGTAAGGAATCATTTAAATTGTCTGGGTGCCTCGCATTACTAAAAATCACCCACCTTCTTTCAAATCCGCCGATCATTTCTACGCAAATTAAAATTGCTGAACTTTTTCGCTCCTAAATGCCTATCATGTATGTAAATACATAAGTGACTCATCATTGCAGTAAGAAATACATAAATCCAACATTAATTCCGTTTAAATCTTCTCACAGGAGAACGCCAAGGCATGTTTCAGGTGCAATACACACACCTTTCAGTAAGTAGTGTGTGCTAGTCATGAGTACAGACCTTTAACTGCAATCAGCTTAACGGACAAAGCTCCGAAAACATTGGGAACCTTTTTCAAATCGTTTTCAAATTTTATGCGCATTTCGGGTAGATACATACTACCTAACACAAGAAAAATATAATTTGAACGAAGATGTGCATTTTTGGTATCCAAGGTTGAGGCAAATATTGTTGCATGAGTAACAAAAGTATTACGACAATGAGTACTTATGCGTAGATACTTACATACGAACATATGTAAGTGCCTTTTAAACCTTGGTGGAGCAAAATATTTTGTGATATTTTGACAGCTTTGGAAGTTTCGGTTTAAAATATATTTTCATTATTCGTGGACAGTTTTCTCTCTAAATCTGACAGTTTGTAAGTTTTTCACACGAAAAGCAAATAAAGGATCCAATTCTGTCATACAATATGATATCCAGTAGGTACACATACATATGCATTATTTTATGAATTGCATCTTTAATAATAAAACATAGGTACTTGGTACTCTTATAGATTGCTAACATTAGAAATTTATCTCAGAGCTAAATTTTCACCACCGAAGCAACAATGGTTCTTTGAATGTATCTCTGTTTGGGAGAGATTAAAAGATTGTGTTACGTGATGTATAGTCATTGGCGTTTCTTAAACATCGTTTATCATAACTCACGCTTTGGTGAAATTCATAAAATAGATTACGTACTCCTAGACCTCTCATAACAGTATGAAGTCAAATTTGTAACAAAAGAAAGGAGCGGTCAATATAATGGTTTTAACGAGTAAAATAGAAAAGTATTTTTGTAAATATATTAAGTGTCAGAATCCCGACTGTCTTAGAAAATGTTTATCAGTTTATCAGAATTTTATGCATGCGGATAAAACAAACCTCTTAAAGTTGCATAAAAAAAATCGAAACCAGTTACATTTTGCAACTAAAAAGTTAATGGGACTTGAAGAACACAGTTTCTGATCGAAAACGAAACCCATATCTTTTCTAGAACAGGTGGTCCTCATCCGAAGCGAGCAAAGAACCATCTAAGTCTTTACCGGGTCCTCCGACACTCTTTTATATCTCTCTGCTGTATATTAAAATTGTAGTCTTCTCTCTACTGCTTTTCACTCCTTGCGAGAGATGTTCTCCTAATTGTTGGCGCATTAAGAGGATTTCTAGTCATTTGATGGTGTTCCTAGGCATTCTTGTGATATTACGGAGTCTTGAAAGTGGCTAACATAAGGTGATGGTCAGGCGCCTTCCTCATATCTCTTCCCCTTCTAAAAGACAGCTTCTAAAACATCGTCTTATCGCAAAATAATCGATGAAGTTTTTGATGAAAACGTCGCGTAAAACTCACCTGGCTTTGAAGCAGGCCTTGTGGTCAAATATGCTGCCTCCTATATCACGGTTATTGGTACTGCAGAAGTCAACAAATCGTTTCACTCTCCGAGGTCTTGAATAAGTCCTTAGTTTTGATACCTACTTGGGCATTCAGGTCTTCTATCACGATAACGATGTCTGTTTCACGATTCAAATACACATTGCGTTTGCGCTTATGGCTAGACGTGTATTTAACTTTTGACAGCTCTGGGTTCAGATATCCCTACGTAGACTCATGCTTCAGATTCACATTCTGTTCAGCATTTTAAATATAAATCAATAAAATCTCACAACGATAAATTGATAACTTTCGAAATACTTAATCAAAATGGCAGCCCAGTCTGATTATTTTGAATTCAACTACTTAAACTATTTTTGGTTTTGCAAAATATCAAACTATGGGCCAGGTTGTGGTGCATAGAACTGAAGAGTTTTTAATTTTTCTTCAAAATATATTTTCCAAGTTGTTCTTGCTCTTCGCTTAAGTCCGGTGTACAATATAAAATTATTCACCGACTTTTTTGATTCACCCGTTTTTTGTTTTAAGTACTTGAACATTAGAACGATATCTGCGCTCAAAAATAAGAGTATCAGGAATAATGCGACCCAAGTGACTCCTTCATTCATAAAACAAGTAATATTTCTGCAGTATTTAAGAGTCTCCAGATTTATTTAATAAATCTGCTAATGTTGACAGATGCGTACACTCAATGTAACTTTTTCAACATTTAACAAATTAGCTGACCTTACGACCATAAAGAGTAAATCCATAAATTCAAAACAAAGAAAGAACAATTCTGTTTCTTGTTGAAATCTTTTTCTTTTATTCCCAATTGCGAGGATTTTCTTTTAAGAACTGAATTTGTTGTACGAAGGACTTCGCTTTAATATGTTTGAGCCAAAAAAATTAAGAAAAAGGTCAAATCTCTTAAATTTTATGAGAAGCACAAATTTCCGACAAAACACCCTATTAATATTCACAACCCAACATAATTTGCATAGATATTAAAATTTCGGTCGCCAAATGGAAAGCATTACCCTAGCGAAATGAAAAAATGTGTTGCACTTGTAAATCTTTTTCATTTTTGTCGTCCTGTTGTATAAGAAACATCATTAAAAATTTAAAATGTGTACAAGTGGCGTTGTAAACCTTAATATGGAAGTTAGATTGCATACTGGTGTTTCTTGAGGTTGAAGATGACTTAATTTCGTTGTCGTGGTGCGCTTTTGGATTTGTTAATATTCCAGGTGATACGGACAAAAGTTTTTCTTGAGACAAAGGAGTACTAAAACATTTATGCAAGCGAACTCAAGTTGTTTTCTTTTTTTTATGTAATTATATTCATTTGGCCACAAGGGGAAAAATTGTGGCCAAAACAATAATTTGACGCATCTGTTGTAAATGTCACGTAGTGTTGAGGCCGGTTGACTTCTGGTCAGCATTTTAGTCAGTGAAATAAATTAGCCTCTCCTTAGGGAAATACAAAGAAAATAAATCCTCCACAAAGCCTATAACGATCTCTTGGAACAACGTTATTGCCTGAAATAAAATGACAAAGAGAATAAATAAAAGCTTGAAAAGCACAAAGGACAGCAATCATCTCCGTTAGTGTCATGGTGATGCTTAGCAAAGCGTATTATGAACATTAGCATTGGGTGATGCTGAGATGAGGAGAAAAGTGCCTAGAAATATGTACATATACTCGTATATATTCTTTTTTATGAGTTACACATGCATATATGTAGGTATATAAACATACGAGTACATTCTTTGATATTGCTATTGTTATCCACTGCCTTATTAACTTTATTATGACTAAATCACTTGGAAATTTATAAAAATGTTTACTTGCGCGTACATGCATATGTATTAAGGTATCTAAGATAAATGAGTGCGCTTCTCCAAGACCTATTGTAAGCAAAAAACATTTTGCATCGAAAGCTACATCAAAATATACGTGATTTACAAGTATACAGATCTCGAGTATAAACTTCAGAAACGGGTCATCTAAAAAATGTTTACTTACCTTCCAGTTTAACACTAAGCAATTCCTGAACACAGGCCTGCATTCTCGCTGATAGCTCTGTGGAATGAGCATTACAGGTACTACAACTATTTGTTTGTGACCCTTGTATTAATCTTCATTCGCAGATACTCGCGAGCGTGATTGTAAATTTACGAAAACAAATAAGAACTTTGTTACGAAGCTAAGTAGCAGTCTTGCTTTGGAAAGTTGTTTCCTTGTTTCCACACAGCATTTATGAGCTTTTAGTCAATTTTGAAAACTGTTTTTACTACACTGAGCGGTATGGCTCTGAATGGTTTTTGTCTGCAAGAATCTCAAGGATCGCTATATAATTTTAAGGCTTAGATTAACCAGCAAAAAAAGATGGCTTTCATACTTCCTAATTCGGAATCATGATGGCTGATTTTGGTTGCGTTCATTTTGCTTTTAATCAGAGTAGTATTCGTTTTAAAAGGTTTACTTTATACGACAGTCGTGCGTCCGGCTTTAACATACCCATCGCAGTGTTGGACGATGTATGAACATTATAAAGAAAAAATGTCAGTGACGGAGATGAAAATGCTAATTAGAAATAGGCGTGTCCACGGAAGCCTTCATGTGAAGACACCTATGTATTGTTGAAAAACTCCGGGCGGAGAGCATCAGCTTGTATTGTCACGTACAAAGAAGATCGTCGTAAAATCCCGTTAAAAAGCAATAGCGACTCAAGTTCCAGTTGAAGTTCGGAAAAGAGGCAGACAAAAAACCAATTGGATTACTCAAATGCAAAAATAACAGCAAATTCTCGGCCTCAGCAAGGAAGTAATCCAAAATACAGCGACTTGTAGAAGGATATTGAAGTCCGCAAACTTAGTCAACCCCACAAGCGGCGCACTAGCAAGGCAGATACGTGGGAGAAATATGTAGCATAAGATGTACGTGTACGTACGCGTTATATATTCCAACGGTTAATAAAAGAAAAAGAAGAAGAAGTATTAGTTTCTAATACTGGGACACCTCTGAGAGACTCATGTTTCCTCAAGTTGTAAGCTTTAAGACCTTTTCGAAGTGAAATCCGAAATCTATTCGTTTGGGGTTAATGTTTCCAAACGTGAAACGCGGTTTTACTTGTGATTTAAACAAGGGGATGAGCTGAATCCCTCAGATATTTATTCAAATTCATAAAATGGAAATATAATTCGATTTTCCGTCTGCATTCTCGATATTTCTTATTTGCCCATTAACAAGGACTATCCCTGGCTATACATATACATACATATCATAGTAAATGCAAAAAAAAAATATCAGAAAAAAAGTAGATTTATTTCCCACTTACTTCAGTCAAGCAATATATCCTTTCAAGAAAATTAAATTTCAATCGATTTTTGCGCTTTCCCGCAAGCATATGTATATTCGCCCTCTGATACAATTGCAATATAATATCAAGGATTACCAACCAGCATGACAATTCCTATTTTCTTTTTATGCACTCTCCCTCTCAAAATAAAAAAAAGAAAAGAAAATCTCTTCCTCCTCCCGCTGAGTTATTTCATCCTCTTCTGAAATATTGTACCAAAGTTAAGTTCTATTACAGAAAAGCATTACAAGACGACGACAACAACGACAACGACGAGGACGAATACCTTCCCGATGTGCAGGGAATAACTATTCGTACAAAGAACATAAAGATTCCCCTATGATATGTGTGATGTTGTAAACATTTTTTTTCACAAGAAAGAGCTGTGGTTTATGTGGAATCCAGATAGCTTTATGGTTATTTTCAATACATAGATACTCGTACGAGTAACAAACTTCATACGAAAAACGCCCGTCGCCACTAATATTTTAACATTGCCAACCGTGAATGCGTAACCAAATTTGATCTTGAAGTCAGAAAGTTGGTATGGATGCGAGAGCACCCTAATCTAACCGAAAATCAAAATGAAAGTCATTCAAGGGAGTACCTACTCGTACATAAAATAAGACAATAATACTTTGCAATGGCAGGTGGAAGTAAACGCAAGTAATGATGCTTGTGTGGATAACACTGACATAATTTACGAGTTATGAGAAAAGTCTTTGAACTTGATGCTTTCAGAAAAAGCGAATATTTTATGCGCCGTAAACAACTGCGGCTTATCCACCCACTAAGCACCTACTACGCCAAGTGCATATGGGAACGGGAGCGACCAATTTAGTACAGGTTCCTTCAATTCGCTACTCAATTTATCTAATGGATGCAGTGTTCACGGTACACCTGTGGCTGATTACATAAAAATTCATCTCTCACCAAGCTGGTTGGTAGCTGTTGCTAAGGGGGCGTAGCAACCCTCGCCCTTACCACTTTTTCTAATATCCTGATTGTTTTCTTCTGAACTCTCGATAGCAAAGCAATTTCGAATTTCCTTTTATAATATAAAGCCATCACAAAAGTTGTTGCTGTTTTCCTTTCCAATAGAAGGCACTAAGACACGTCAACGTCACGCAATCAAAAACTCATAAAAAATTCCTGCTAAACGAACTTCTTGCAATGTAAATATCTTTAATTCCACATTCGAAGTTCTCTCAGTCAACACGCCTATCTGGCTTCTATCAATCATTCCTTTATGGTACGATGCTCAGGTGCAGAAAGGCGAAAATGCCTGTAAGATGTGAGCGTTTTCGTGTATTATTATGTGGCTTGGAAATAGAAACACAATTAAGTATTCAATTAAGAAAGTCAGACGTGATGTGCATTTTGTTGGAAGAATTTCCTAATCCCCACGAACGATGGCTGTTAGCAAAACTGATGCTAAAACTATAATATTTGAATGTTCGTAGTTTGGTATTCAGTATAAATTCTGCATGCACAATGAGTGCGTGGTTGGAAAAGAAAATTTTCCAAATATCGATTTGTTTTAGTTTATTAATTACTAATATTATACGTGAATGCATTGGCACAGAAATGAAAACTTCAATGTTCGTGTAACTCGTAGCTTGTACATACTTGGTCTTGCAAGGATTAAACTTTGGTGATATTGCTTCTATTTAAAATTTTTAGTTTTAGCTTACTATCACTGCATATGATCTGACTTTTTGGGGTCGGACTGCATTAGGTGTTATTTTCGCACCTCATTTGTATTGAAAAAGTTTTATGTGGGCGTGTCACATGAGGCCCTATTTGGTAAAACTTTTGGTATGAACCCATACTTTGAGAATACACAGCGTTTGTGTACAGCAGATCCTTGTTGTCATTAGCTGAAATAAAAGAACAGTCACTAAGCTGAAATTACTTCAAAGATAGGAAAGCCTTGGTATCACAGGAGTGTGCATAGGTTCTTATTTCTTCAAGAAGAATAGTGGCCTTGAGCTACTGATGACCCACGGTTTGATCTACAAGGAAATGTTATGTAAGAGGATGGCTCAATATGTATAAACTTCGCAGTCTTAAAACTAGTAGAATATGTATGAGTGTTTCCCAGACTGAGTCTCGTATTATAAGAATAGGCGAAAAATTAACATTCATGTACTCACACATTGTCATGCAGAACGTAAGGTTCTTTCCAGCTGGTGAGCTCAAAATCCATTGCATGCTGCTACAATAATATTTAAGACTTATGTGCAACAAAAAGGTAGGTGATCAACTAGCCAGGAAAATATATATTGCACATAAACTTTTTGGAACATCCCAAGCCCCTTATAAGAGGCAACACACAGTTGGAAACGCTGTATGTCGTTTTGGTAATGCGCAGAGTGGCTTAGGAAGGTTAAAAAAAATCGTCCCTTCCATAAAAGTAAAAAGGATAACCATTTAGATATCAGTATAACAATTAACCGTACCATAGCTATACGTATTGAAGATGGACAAAGGATGGTTTTAATTTCTAATTAAAAGCTGGTATTATTCCAAACTGGGAGCTTTTTTTCAGACATGATTTCTAAATAGTTAAGAGTCCCGTTCAATTTCATGAAAACTTAGCAACTATCAGGATGCACGCAAGCTCATAGTCCGCTCAGCAAAAAATGGTGAATGATAACTGTTATATCCTTACGTAAAACTTGTGCATGCATCTTTAAAAGTGGGTAAGATTTCTAGGCAAAATAATGAGGGGAAAAGGGACACTTCGTCGAATTTATCTCCTAAGACCGTCCATACATGGTGAAGAACCATACCCCACTTAAGGCGTCCCTGCTGTGAACTGAATAGCGCGGTTTTATAGAGGAAAACTTAAAAAACTTAAACTTGTAATTCCAGGTGTTAAACGACCGAGTTTTCTGAATGGAGTTGATTTTATTAAAGTAGATCCAATTGCTAAGAATGCTATTAATCAGCCTGTGTGTAGTGCATGTCTATGGCGCAGAAGGTCTCAGAACTTTAAGAAGAATTTAAAGTGTAATGTAAGCATATACCAGCATAGGAGAGGCAGACTAGGTCACACATATAGTTTATACGTATCTGAACCGATGAAAAAAATAAAATTTTGGAGCAGCTTAACTTCTTCATATTCATAGTTTCCCCATAAGAAGAAATTGTGTTTTGCCTTCACTGCAATATCTGAAGCGAATCATCTTATTTTCCTGTTTTGCTTTTGTTCGGTGATGTTATGATCAGGATTGTAGGGATCATAACCCTTCCACTTTATTCCATGTCTACTGGTCCGCCTGTGGGGTTCACCGTAACGACTTCTTTACTTCTACAGCAAATGAGTGGAGTACGACAAATAAGGAGTGGGAGAGACGCCTAAGTACTGCTATTGTTTAATAATTTCCAAAGGTTCCTTCCCAAATATTTTGTATTTAGTGGTTTTTCTATTTTCTCTAAGGTTTTATGGAAAGTTGTACTGCTTCAGCTTGTTAACTATAACTTGCAGAATGTTTGATATTATCGCTCAAATATATTGCAAAAGATTTATATCTTAATCAGCCAGGTACGATTAAAAGTCGTCTAAAAAACGAAGAAAAAAAAGAGGGTTCAGGTGATATCATTGCTTAACTCCTGATGTAGTACTCAACGATTCGGAAAGGAAAAAAGTATTGTTGGGGAATCCAATCAACATTAAAAAAATCAACCCACAGTAAACAGCAAAAAAGAAAACACTATGAACTTCAAGTCTCCGAGATTCAATTCACTTTGTTATTTACTTAGAATTGTTCAAATGATTTCTGCTCAATACAAAAGGACTTGTGCTTCTTCGGATTCCTCGGACTACTGCTTTTAATTTCCTATTTCTAAAGTTGTTTATCCAATCGGCTTCAGTTTCGACGACTCAAGAAAGAGAACATATTTTTCCCAAATGTTCGTCCCCAATGGCATTATTCTACTTTCTCATCTAATCCATATTGCTGACTGCTTCGAAAGCTGGTTTATTGCAAATTGCCAATTTATATAGCACCCAAAAAAACGAACACACTGAAAGCGGCTTATAGAAATTGGTAAACGGGTGGTAGAAAGACACTTGACGAGCTCAAGACTAGATTCAGACAAATGTTAAACCCGCGTATGGTATACAACTTTGGGGTTGTACCAAACCAACAGTAGAAACGTCTTACAAGTTTTTCAAAACATAACTTCAAAAACAACTCTAAATAAACCGCACATCTACAAAGCCTTAAATGTAAAGAATGTGTGTTATCTAACTTAAAAATGAAATATAGGCAAAAATGTGACAGGCGATCTTGTATATTTTTTTTTCAAAGGCGGCCAAAACTAAAGGTATTATCAGTTTTAGGCTCAGAATAAAAATTCGGAAAGTTCCTAGTTTTAGTTCCGTTTTATTTCGACTCCACTACTACTGATAATAGATTTGATGCCATACACCCGAATTACGTAAAAAAACACAAATCAATTGCACTTCATGCTGCAATGAAAATTTTGGCAAAACGTTTCACTCCTGTCTCGCATTTGAACCCTCAAACTTAAAATACCGTCTCGGCCGGCCATAAATATGCTTCAACGTATTACATTTGGTAAGAGAGTTTGTGGTTTAGAAAAAGAGTATATTGCAGCTTACCAGCTCGGTCTTTCGCTAGCTGCCTCCAGTTTCGCATGATAAGTTGGTTGATGTGCCCTCCACTACGCCACCTGAGTCGCGGTCTTCCTCTACTGCACCATCCCTCGCGGGTGGATTCGAAGATTTTCAGGGCCGGGGAATTACTCAATACTCCCGAAAGCGCTACTGATATTACGCATCGCTCTACCTATTATGCGAATATCTTCGGCGTATGTGAGAATTGGAAGGATTTTTGAAAGATTTTGCTTCTTGTGTTGGCGCGAGTGCGTCGCAGTATTCCTTCAAGAACGATGTTTAAGAAGTCACATGACAGTGCGTCGCCTTGTTGGAAACCTCTCTGTAAATTCTTGACCCACCTTGAAGGAGCAGCGTGCGTTCTCTATCGTCAGTTTGGCAGGGATATTGGGGACTTGATATGATGCTGTCATACGTAGCCTTGAAATCGATGAAAAAATGGTGAAAAAATTTCCTGGCCTAAAGTCACACTGATATGTACTGATATGCAGCTTATAATGCCGGTGAAAATATGTCCGTGCAAATTGAAGCGGTTCTTTGTTAATTAACTTTATCATTAAACATAAATATGCTGTCTGGTAGCTATTCTTTTACACGAAATATCAGACAAAAAAAAAAGTGTGGTTTTCTTCTTGGTGGTGTTTTTTTTTTTAATTCATCGCTGATAAGAGAAAAACAAACCAACAAATTTAATTTTTCCGTTATTAATTTTCCAAGTTAAATATTGAATGAACGTTTTCCCTTTGTTTGCCAATTATACTCTTTTATGGTCGTTCCTTTAACTATCTTTGTGTAAACAAATTTACATATTTGTAGGCAATATGAAATTGTGGTTTTATTCACGCTTTCGCATGTGTACGCTATCCCCATAAATCATGGCAATGTCAACGGATGTGCAATTTATTTAACTTAATAAATAAATCATAATTTAAGCAATTTGTATATTTGCGAAACATTTATTGGAATGCTATTAAAAGTAAAATGCATTTGCACGTCTGAAATATTTACTTAAAAAGTAGTCTCGTTATGAAACGTACACGTACGTGTAGTACATTCATATGTATGTATGTAAGTGAATAGCTTAATTTGATGGAAGGCCAGTCATTATCCTTTTCACTCACTTGACGTAGTAGATTAGATCCTCTCTTAGTAATTACAATCACAAAGCCTTAAATTTAAATTTCAATTAAATATTTAAAGTCTAAAGGCCGATTATTATAATAATAATTTTGCTTAATAAGTTTATCGCGTAATTTAAAAAAACCACAAAATTACCCTCCAACAAGCTACTTTGGAGACGCTTTAATAAAAAATGATGCAGCCACGTAAGCCATTTACCGGTGGAAACAGAAAACAGAGAACAGAAAACAAAAAGTAATTTTCATTACGTTCCCGACACAAATTTTTCAAGAGCCTTGTTTTCATGCATAACAAATTCAGAGTCCTTTTCGCATATAATGAATATTCATGCGTTTATGTTCCATTTTGTGATTCTCTGGAAATGGTCACTGCTTTTAATTCAGAAAATTCAGAAAACTATGTTTTTCTTTTTGTTTTTTCTTGTCTGATGAACGCGAAAAAGAAATTATCATTCTATTGTTTTGAAATCAACAAAAACTTTCAACTGCACGTTGAATCTTAAAACAAAAAGATGCTTTGCAGCCGCTAACATGTGACAATTTTCCCCCGAGTAAAAATTGTTTCTGCGCATAAATTTGGGTGTTCCTTGTATAGGTCCTCTTCGTCAGTCAAATGTATCCGGCTGAAGACTAAAAAAATTAAATGCACGAGTGAATATATTTGGATATGTTTTTTTTAGCATTCGCTTCAAATTTTTCCTGTCGGACAAAGTATTTTCCTTCCTTTTAAAACGTACATACATACATATGTATATACATGCATACATACATCCATCCTAAAAGGGAATAACAGAAAGAAAATACAATATATCTGGTACGCGTAAGTAATAAAAAGTCTGTATGTTTTATATGCATTCATAGCTATCGACTTTATGGCTAGATTCCGTGATAGTGCTTGCTTTAGTTTCCATGTTCTGAAGAAATTATGATTAAAAAATTGCATTCGAGATTAATATGAAATTCTGATAAGTCTTTCCACATGACAGCTATGTGTCTGTTTGCTTGGCAGTGGGTATATGTACATATATCTGTTTGATTTTTACGCCCTTTTCTTCCCTTTAGCTTATGCAAGGTAGTTTTCAAGAAATACACGCGCCTTATCATTCCCAAATTTTAATATACATATGTACACATTTGGAAACTATAACAATAAGCAGTCGCTTGTAGGCGTGGTTGATTTAATTAAACGCTGGTCCAGTACAACGATTTCTGAACAAAAAAGCGTTAATTTTGACTCTTTTTACTGAGCAATCACGGAATTTGGAAGCCCCCTCTGTTAATTACTGTGCATAAAAGGTTAAACATTATCATAACTATCTTCTGGTACCTAAGTCACCGATTTTTGCACTTTAAATCTTGATTTTTCTAGAAACTGCAATGCAATGCAAAACAAAAATAGCTAAAAACGTAGATACAAAAAAAGGATTTAACAAATTATGTAGACGCTCAGTTCTTCCACAATTTGTTGGTAAATTATATGTAAACAGCTATGCCCACTCTTTGAAGGAGTTTACTCTGGAAAAATAACAGATTTCGATTTTCAGGCTAATTAAAAGGCATACTTTGACGAGAGATCAGGATTCACAATTTCTGCTAAAATTCCCGCATCGGAAGGATTTCAGCTTTTTCTATTTTTTATTGATATGGTAAGTAGACTAAATTAACTCTGTGTAACGTGAAAGAATTACTTTTAAAAATTATAACCTCATAGCGCACCTATATTTCGAATGAACTATTTCGCAAATATGCGCATGATAACTAAATACACGAGTATGTGAACATTTTAAATACTTTTATTATTATTTAACTTAAACTTTAAGACGGTTCTTAAGATGTCACTATCAAATAGGTTTGTGGATATTTTGTTGAAATTATTCTGGGATTCAGACAGTGTTCCAACAAATTTCCTGGGAGGTGGGATCAAAGATGATTACACAAAGTCCAAAACAAGCAGAACAGAAGATAACTTTGTAATTTGACCAAGAAGACCCAGGAAATATTATCTACCGTAAGACAAATTGAATAAAGGTGGAAGGTGTTAGGTGGAAGCCTGTAGATTTTGCATTTAAGGTGGGTAGATACCAACACCGACTCACCTACTCATTCCTGTAACATTACTCTCTATACGTACTTACTTTCATGCCATTAGTGGCATCTACATCTACACACAGGCATGTACATACATATGTTCAATGATATAAATATTATGCTTGAGACTTGAGAGTACTTTGAGTGTACTCTACACCTACCTCCTACTCATTACTTAAAATACTTCCCGATAGCTTTCTCCACGTGCTTAACGTTAATTACTTTTCATTTTCCCTCAAATTTCGTTTTGCACGTGTGTGTACAAATATGTACGTATGTACATATATACTCACCAATCCAAAGGTCGAAGTCAGTACGCACAAAAATGTAGAATTCCCTGAACAACAGAGTGAAAAATACATTCGCCCTGATCCGTTCAAATATCCTACAATGGAATACGAGAAAATGAGAACTACTACAGATTATAATTCAAAGAAAGAAGAGGAAGAGAACAAAAAGAAAAAAAGAAAAAAACAAGAACACAATAAGAATTATTGAAAAGACTCGCAAAGAAATTTAATAAAAATACTTCCGACATTCCTTTATCAGAATGGTACTGGGTCTCGAGATTTCAACTGCTGGTCATTGGGACAAATACATACGAACACCAACCATCCTCCAACCCCAACATCCACCTCAGGCAAAAACCATTTGCAAATATACACAAATACATGCAACTTACTTTCGTTCTTTTGGAATCGATTGAGATTAAGCCCCAGGATATACATACAGATATAAGAAGTACAAATAAGCAATACTTCGTTCTGAAGGAACCCATTTCATAGATTCCTTATTGAAATTGCTTGGAATCTTCAGTGGACTTCTATGCTTCTGCAATTTATGGTTCCTTATTCGATTTTTATTACCAATATATACTACACACATTGCCAGCGCCTGTGGCAGTTAAAGCAGTGGAACGAACGGTAGAGTCAACTATCAAACAGGAAAATTGAAAACTAATGAAGATGGAAATAATTTTATTACCACTTCAAAATACAAATGGACAAAATTGTTTGTGAACTCATGTGGGCAGAATTAATTACTCATTCAATGAGGTTATGGTTTGACTTTTTGTGGGTAGAAATGAAATTACGAATGTGTTGGCTTTTTTTTATCAGCACTTACGTTTATGAACATACTCGCATTTATTTCGTGTTATAAAATAATAAAAATTTTTCAAAATAATCGGGTGTAGATGATGGTGGAAGTTACTTTTCATGACCACTGAAGGTTCTTATTACCTAATGTGTAGCACTTGATTGAGTGGAAGTTTTATTACTGGAGACATGTCATTCTCTTAATTTACAGGAAAAGTTCAACTCAAAGGAGCAAAAGTTCAAAAGGATCTCAGTCAATCCATGCAGTGCCACTTTTGCTAAGAAGGCTTTTTTGACTTTTAAGGGCTAATGACACGTGTTAAAAGTATTTGCGGCTTAATTGACATTTGTAGTCTGGTTAAATTTTTGGATGAATATTATCTACTACGATCTAAGAAATAAGCTAGATCGGAAAAGGGACATCATAACCGAAAAATTACGGCAATCCGCCGCCGACAGAATGTGTTTAGATGCGGAGTTCTTGGCTACTGTCAAGGATTATTTACTTTATTCTGATAAGTGATAGCGTGGTTGTGATCCGCTTCAAAATTCTGCAATATCATCTAGATATATAGTACATATGTACACAGTACACGCCTTTGCAGAAGAAGCATATAAAGAATATTAAAAGGACGAAACGGAGCCTGGCTGGAATATGAAGCCAAAATTGTACTCGGTGACTTTAATGACAAAAAAAGACATTTGGCAGATTTGACTAAAGGACATAACAACCGACAATGGCTTTTGATTAATTGATTTTGGAGCATAGTGTTATATAGAAACGCTGATGGTGGAGGGAGGCTAACGGTGATAATTATGAAATTCAGAGATCGGCTGTCTGAAAAGAAGAAGTTACAAGCCGATCAGAAAAAAAAATTAACGTTCTGTTGTGAAGGTAATGCATCATCTATGTATGAGTTGATCCAGTACCGCACTATCACAAAATCAACCATAGGGAACTAACTACAAGTAAAAAAACGATCTTAGCAGAAATTGAGTGGGCAAGGCAAGTTGAGCATCCAACTCTAGTTGGAATCAGTCCTTCCATCCGATATAGAAGGAGTCGATGAGTCTATTAAAAATTTTGAAGCAGCAGCGTAGTCTGAAATGGTCTGATAGTAAATTAGAAGAAAAAACATGGCCATGGAGCTTATCCACCTTTAAGTAAACATCGACTACACGAACAACACCTCCGTTAAGATTCAAAGACAATTGACCCTCCGCAACCCTTGTTTCTTCTGTTTGGCAAAACAGCTCGACTTAAAACTCTTAAGCAGCGGAAATACATTGATGCTCAATAGGGTGTTGATCCTTTCCCTCACATGGTAGATTATAAGCAGGATGGTTTGGTGAATTTTGGCTTCCTTCTAAAGCAAAATTCTTTATCGGTTATCTGGTTATCCGGTTTTCTGGTCTGGTGAAGCAAAAAGTACAACCCTGAACCAGGACATTGGAAATCAGGTCGCTCACTCACTCACTGCTCTATTGGACGCTCTTTTAACGTTTAAAAGGGTTACGATTTTTCGGTCGAATTGGAGGAAAATGATTAAAAGTAATGGTCACCCTTGAATATGCGAAGACGATTTTCATCTGCAGTATACGAAGGTGATTGTAAAATATGGTTTTAATATTTTAATATGGGTAATAATGCCTGCGTTCTTAGTCAAATAATTTTGCAGATATGTTTTTATATTATGGCGACTTGTATTTTGGGTGAAAAGCCCACAAAACTTCAACGAACATCGACACACTGCAAAAGTACTGCACTTAATGAGATCTTAAAATTAATTCAAACAGATCGAGTCTGACGCTAATGTAAAAAAAATCCAGAAAAATTCAATTGTATTCATTATAAGCGTACGTGGTCCAGGTCAACTTTCCCGCGACCATTCGTGTTGTGTATTTTATATTTTTTCTCACAAATGGAAGGGACCTAGAGTTTAGACCCATATACGAAAGGTTTTTTTTGAGAAACTTTCTCATGACAGTTAGATATTACTCTCAAACGTTCGTCAATTACTCGAGGGTGGTGCATTCTGGGATTGCACCTCGAACCTGCCGCTTAGTAATCCAACGCACTACCCATTGAGCCACGGCGCCAACGCTGCCTCCGCACATACATATGTACATAATTAAAGGCACTGAAAAACTAAAAATATATTTTCTTTATTTATTTTCTTAAATATTCTCCTAGTTTGCATTACATCTGTAGTTACTTTCTGTGAAATTACACCGTAAACTAAGTATAATCTGAATTTTGCAACGCCTCAGCGAAATTTCTTAAGTCAACAGGACTCTTACTGATATGTTGTAGCAGAGTAGGAATTTAAACGAATAATTCTGGATCTTAACTGCAGCGAACAATCAAGTGAACTATTAAATAAGCGCAATCCATGAGTTCATTTTGTAACAAAGCTACCTTTTTCAAAGCAATGCAGTAAGGACAAAAAGTACTTTTATTCTTACCGTAGGTATTTATGACCTTAAATTGATTTATTTTCATGCAAATTCTCAAAATTGTTAAAACGATTATGCGTGTAATTAAAAATTTAAAAATTTGTATAAAAATTGACCCAATTTAATGTTGAAAGTAATTAGTTTAACTGGCCAAGGTAAAAAAAAGAAGAAAAAACTGCACGAAGCATATCAGGTACACACGGATACGTGTCCTGTTCTACAAAAGTAAAAAATAAAAACATAGCAGAAAAATGTTCGTTGCTCATAGATGTTCCAATTTCGAACGTTTGTGCTTCGATATGGATCCCGTGACCTTTGCCAAAACCGAACAGGAAAAACGAGATACATTCCTTGCTTTAAACGAATTTTCGTTTGCGTAGCGTACCTATTCATTGGAAGAATATTGCACGTAGGGTAAAAAATCCTTCACAAATCTCATACCAACATACATATTTATGTATGTATCTGAATGGAAGGTAAAAAAAGTATCGAAAGACCATATAATGGTACATATACAACTTTTCTTAAAGCATTTGACTTTAAGAACTTACTGCAAACTATGTATGTCGTCTAAAACAATTGGTCAAGTGGGACGTTCTTGCATTAAGGGTTCTGTTAGAAAGAAGATGATTGCGATTTTTAATTACTTTTCGACACAAAAAGCTGACTACGCGTTCTGTCGGACCATTGTCCATATATCTTATGAATTTTTGATGATTTATTGGTGATTTTTTTTATTAAACAGAGTCGTCCGATAAAAACTTTTTGTCAGTTAACTGTTCAGGAAGCAAGGGGAAGCGATTTAAGATAAACTATCTTTTATCAAGATAAATATAAATTGAGGCATCTTGAAAACAATTTGAGATTCAAAATCAGACATTTTCAACAGCATAGATCCAAAAATTACTTTAACTGAGTCCAATAATAGTTTAGATGGCTGCCATAGCCATAGGGCAGGTATGCATTGCGCCTGTGATACCAAGACATGGAAGTCTTTGAAGGCGTGTAAGCGTAAGGTTGCAACTTCCCTGGCTTTCATCCACCAGAAAATGGATGCGTTTTACCCCATCTAGAGGCACTCAACCAAAGTTCAGCCAGATCAAAGGGAACCACACCCAACGTCACTGTGCCTGCTTTAAAGCTATAGGATGTCTTGACGAGGGTGTCAGTCTCTGTTCTGGTTTATTCCCATGAGGTGAGATTTCTCTGGATGGCGAAAAAAACAATGGGGCGAAGAAAATATAAGGTCACATTTCTTGTGAGGACTTCTAGAACTAAGGTAGGAAAAGATATCTCACTGAACAATCGCACTAAACGGAATTATGTATGAACATCCTCTCGGATCATTGGAAGCCCCATGAACAGCTCAGAAAATACAGGTTTATTGATCACTTACATACATATGTAGTTGAACGACGTGGTCTTATCTAGAAATTCCTTTCAGTTACACTCAGCATACATAACTCCGATCTAGTTCATTCAATCTGTAGGTGCCTGGCGACTTTATAACTTTAAAACTAGAGATATGAGGCCCTTCCAAATTTTCTCCCGACTTGTCGTTTATCTAAACTAAAAACATTTATAAATACATAGAAGGTTCTTTTACACATTTACCAAGTGTTATTGATTAATTAATTTAACACGCAAGAACCTACACTACGGTATTACACCCACTCACTTGATTTTTCTACTCATGCTCCCTTATGCTATACTATTTATTTTTAAGTGATAAAACACATTAATATTAACAAGCTATTCCAACGTCCAAAAGGTCATTCACAGATTAACACATTGCGCCGCACTACGATCGTAGGTAACTAACTATTCACATCATTGCATTAATTATTTCTTAACGGACAATATATTTAGCTAGATACGGAATACATGTCAGGTAGGGTTGGAAAAAGTTCCATGCGACAAGCGTACATATAATATGAGGCTGATGGCCAGGGAGCACATCTTTGGAAGGGCAGACAGTAAACAGAGTGTAGAAGTCGTCCAGGAATACTACCCCATAACATCTGCGTTGGCTTGTAAAACTATATACGACTACTTGTTGAGTTATAGGGGTGTGTATCCATGTATTACGTACATACTTGCACGTAGTTTTTAGACATGAGGGTATTGTTCACGAGGAAGGCTTACTCATGACAGAAGGATTAAAGTCGTTTGCAGAAATTCAGGGATAACTATGTACCTTAAATTTTTGCGA
Source organism: Blera fallax (assembly GCA_946965025.1). NCBI lineage: Eukaryota > Metazoa > Arthropoda > Insecta > Diptera > Syrphidae > Blera > Blera fallax. The sequence goes on from OX337245.1 coordinate 86,792,058, forward strand.
ATGCTTTGTGTTAAAATACCTGGAATACATGTATGTACATATATGTACACGTATTGTGTCTAAGACCAAAAATTGTACGAAAATTAAACGTCATATTTACATAGATACTCGTAGATGGAAAATTCCTCTTTTCACACAAAACGTTGTTAAGCTCACCCCAAATTATTCTCAAAATTGGATATTAAATTAAAAAGCATATAAAACAAAATGATTTTATTAGGAACATTAAACAGAAATATTGCGCTTTAAATTCGTTTTCATTGTGGAATACGTTATGAATCCAAATGAATTTAAAATATTATCTACGCATGAAGATACCTCCCTCGGGTTCGATTACAAAGCATGGTAATCGCATAACTCATTATACAAATCGTACCGAAATGATTTTGATACATCTACGGGCTATTATTCCTATTTAGTGGTATTTACTTGCATTATAGCGTTAAAGCCACAATTTGCATTTATTTGATTTGGTGCCTTCACTGGTGTTCATTTTCATTGTTTATGACGATGTATGTGCAACGTCTTTAATCCCATTTCGAGGATGATATGACTTAAAGGAAATATTTTCTAATCGACCTTGACCTGCTGCTGCTTTTTCAAATGAAAGTGTTTAGTTTATAGCCTGCCCATGTGAATATGTTGACTTTTTTTTCTTTTATATGCGTCTAGACGTCTGAATATATGTAGATGCAGTCAGAGAGTAGGTACATACATGAGCATGATTCCTTTTCAAAGATTGTTCTACACACGCAAAGTATGCTTGTAGTCACTTCCGTGTTCACTTCAGGGAAAATGGTGGAGAATGCCAAATTATTCAAGGAAGAGAAGGATTCTAAGCAAATTTAAAATTGGGCGATCTGAACATTTTAATCAATAAAATCGAGCACACAGCGACGAAGAAAGCGCTTCCGCTCTTTTAGTTGAGTCGATACAAAAATGCTTATCTTTCAAGAAAATATTTTCAAATATGTACGCTTATGTCATTCGAAAGGGATGATTGTTTTAAAATTATTCAAAGCAAAATAGAATTACTAAGATCCGAGTGAGGCCAAATAGTAATTTTCAAGCTCATGAAAATTTTTCTTCCGTCCGGAAATACCCTCATCTCAAACAATGAAGGCACCAAGGTTGACTCACAACAAAACTAAGAGTGGTATGTGTTGAAAGTTTGAAACTATACAGTGTAAGAATATGTAATGTGCACCCAAATTTTCTGGTATAGAAAAATTCTTAGAAAAAAACTTTTGCTCGTGTACTTGTCAATTTGAATTACATTGTTATTTATCAAGAACTCTTTAGTGTGGATCAACTAAATAAAACTTATTTCACACTTTCTTCAAAAGGTACATATGTTCACATACATACATATGCACATACATATGTATGAATTCTTTTATGCTTACTTTGTTTGAGAAAAAAGTTTGTATGTGCGAAGGAACGATTTTGTGGACAGTTAATGTCTATATGAAGTGGTGAGCAATACACAAGTGAGGAGAATAGACGTAATAGAATTTAAGGAAAGAAGCACACTGTTGCTCACACTGTGGTCGATCTATTGTCATCACCAGTAAGATATCTAATCGAGTGGTAAAGTGAACAAAATGTGCTGAAGATAGTTTCTTTCTACCATTACCAAGAGCGACAGAGGTCCTTGCATAGTCTAAATCAATCGTCAAGCCAATGAGTAGGCAACAGCACTTAACTCTACCAGCAGAACTGACAGTCTGTGCTTAACAAAGTCCAATTTATCTTTCGTCTTCTGTCGAAACAACTCTAGGTGGAATGCTACGCTTCGCCCTGGAAGTGCTATATAAAAGGTACTAAAATTCTTTGGTTCTAATGATCACCCAGCTTCCTGTTTTGCAATTTAGATTCTTTTTTACGTATTCATTTGTTATGGTCTTACAGAACCGTATGATGAGTATCTTAAGAGTTAACCAAGATTAGATTTAGCTTAAGCCAGGGAAATAGGGAAAAGAACTGATTTAGCAAACCCAATTTTTAAGGCAACTTAAAAGACTATATCTTAAGGTGTAAAAGAACACAAGATCATTTTTCAATGAAACTCGTTTGGTGGTATTAAAATAAAAGTGTGAGAAGAAAAAAATACGTAGCAGATGGGCACACACAATAAAAAATGCTAAAGTTTAAATATTCAGTGGACATACTCACCGGAGGCGAACAATTCCTCCAGAAATGATTGCATGCATCGGAACTATTCTCTGTACAATACATATCTATGATACGAGGGTTTATGCCCAAATCTCCGAACCAAAACCGATTTAAGTTTTCGAGAGCATCTTTCTAATCATACATTACTTAAATTGACTCCTTCGGTAAAACGAAAGGACATAATTGTTTTTTCTACGGTTTGTATCCATTCCTTTCTCTATCTTTCGTTAGATACCTTGATAAATTTAAAATCTAATTATGCGGTACATTGCTTCCGAATGTAACATTGTTTCGTACTGCACCCTGGTGCTCCTTTAATGCTATTACAAGGTAGATAGACAATGGAAATCGATTGCATAACTGGTGTACCGTAAAACAAACTACTATTCTTTTATAAATTACCTTCGCAACATGGAATTCGAAAAAAAAATATGCCACTTGGTAGTAAATAAATTTCTGTCCAGCGGTAATTACTACAACATAGGTACTCTATTTCAGTGCGTTTTTTTTTCATGATAGGGATACGTTAAACAAATCCATGGTATTTGTGCTAAGTACCATCAAAAGTACATTATTAATAATGCCTAAATATTCCTCTTTGTATATAAATTGCTTAATTGAACGTAATGCACACCAGCATCATAAATTGAAGCGTTTATCCGCTTAAAATTTGCACACTATCTTTGTGCACACAATCTACAACATGTACCCTTCCCAATTTGATCATTTTTCGTTATTTGCACATGGTAATTATTCATAGGGATTTCGGTAGAGACACCCACACGTACACGTCGCATCGTCCTGTGCAGTGTACTCCCCTTAAAAACACCGACTAACAAAATCTTCTGATTCTGAGTGAGTAATATTCTATTGCAGCAGTTGGTATTTTGGCACTCTATTGACGTGAGACATAAAGTATCTTTGGTAATGGATGCGCTCTCACCACATCAATTTATCGAAAGAATTCGTTCGGTTTTTATTCAAGCGCATTTTGAAAAGGATTTTTGCGGTGAATATAAATGACATGGTGAGGTATTAAAGTGGTTGTATAAGAAAAATTACTCTTAGATATTGTTGTGCTTTTTTTTCGTTTCGTGTGTGATTTGATTGCGTGATTATCCTTCTTTCAGTAAGCTAAATACGGTATATTTGAACATAAATCAGTAAAGTTTTCAGTCACTTGGAAGTAGTAGTAGAATAATGTCTGAATACACAGCACGGATACTTGTATAACAAAATGTCACTGAAATGCGTTCGTACTTCTCGTGTCCGAATAGTATCTTTATACCTTATTTGCAAAATTTGAGGCACTCGTCACAGATTTTTCACAGAGAAAATCTTTTTTAAAATAGCAAATTATTGTTTCAAAATTCGAGCCAACATAAAACCATTTGTCTAACTCGGGTGGGGTGATGAGTACCACCCAGGTCTTACGTAGGTGATGAACCTTGTAGTTTGCATCTTAATTTTGGTTCTTTAACCAAATCTGATATGTTTATAAAGCTTTGATCGTTTTTGTATCGCTCAGGTCAAAGCAACCCCGTTTTTCATTCACAAAGCCACTTAGAAGGTACCAACATGTATCGTAAGGAGTTTTCGAAGACGCAGGGCAAACTATCCGGAATTGGGGTGGCAATGGTGTAGTGGTAGCGTCATCGTTTGTCCAGCTGATGGTTCACAGTTCAATCCCTGATGTCAGCAAGCATTATATGATAAGAGGCAGTCCGAACAATTGCGAAAGCTTATGACAACACTACTGCGAAGGCATAACACTGGCAGTAGGTTTGTCATATGGCTGGAGAAATTGTTCGCTCTGTTGATGATTGATATGCTTATGATATCAGGTTGACAGGGAAAAAAATACTGTGAATCAGAAGCGAAGACAAAACAAATAAATGACATCAAACAACCTCCCCAGTTATCTGGACACCCACCCCTGGAGCTAATGTGTGAAACCTAATACACCTGAGTTTCCAACCACTACACCAATCTCTTTCTCTCTCTCTCTCTCTATCTTCCTTCAAACGCCCGCACTGTGTATACACATTAAAAGGGTATTCGTATCCCCTTGAGTGCGGGTAAATTATAAAAAAAAAAATCATGTGCTGATAGACTTGCAATAGCTTGATGTCAAAAGGCAGAGAGGTGTTTATATCGATTCTGATCTAGCCATCACTACATGTAGCGTTATCAAATGGAATATAATCCGCATTAAAAAACAAAATGTAAGACAACAAAATAAGAACGAGATAATCTACCGTGTGATACAGATTCAATATTCGGAATCACATCACAGGAGATAACTGAAAGAACAGTATGAACAGTGCAATTTTTACGACCCGAAAAATGGTTCGATGACGAATGCATATGACTTGTGCAAAACGAAAATTTCGATGCGCAAAAACTAATCAGCAAAGCTAAGAAACTGCGCCGTAAAAAGAAACGAGGTGCAAAGTGAAAGCAGAGATACAGATAGTGGTAGAGATGTCACAACTAAAAGATACTCGAAATATGCTTAAAAAATAAACGAACTAAGAGCTGAGTATAATCTTGTAACAAGATACTGTAGACATCGAGACGGGAATTTGCAGTGGTACTCAAATTAAATCCATAAAGTACGAGTGGTGTCACACATCTGGGTTTAAGTATTGAAAGCGCTTTGTAATGAACAAGGTATTATTAAGTGTATTAAAAATTGATGGCTGGAAAAATTGTTCGCCCCGTTAATGATTGATATGCTTATGACACCAAGTGGACTAGGAAAAAAATACTGTGAATCAGAAGCGAAGGCAAAAATAGATGACAGCAATCAAATCTCTCCAGTTATTCTGGACACCACCCCTGGAGCTAATGTGAAACCTAATACACCTGAGTTTCAAACCACTACACCGATCTCTTTCTCTCTCCCTCTATCTATCTTTCCAACGCCCGCACCATGTGAAAAGATGTAAAAGGGTTTTCATAACCCCTTGAGTGCGTGCAAATTAAAAAAAAAAAAATTGGACTGGTCAGGGTATTATGACGGTTAAATGAATTCAAACTCCGAAGAAGTGATTGCTCAATAATACGCCGTAAACTAAATTGTTTGTTCCTAAGACTAATGACAAAATTTTAAATTTTTGTACGAAGTTTTTCTGTGTATGAGTCAAAATTTTTGAATATAAGAATAGATAGGATCTGATCGTTGTGTATAATACTTAGGTATCACCCCCATAGAATATATGTACATATGAGATTTATGAATCTTGAGTAGAATCAGAAGTTCAAAGATCCGAGGAAGCCTTCACGCCAAAGAGCCCATCTCGAAAAATTTGGAACACGACCGGCTCAGTTAGTATTGCCATGTTCAATAAGGAGGGATCCTACTTACCTTGTCAAAAAAGCAATCTCAACCAACGTTCGTAAACAAGCGCGGATAAGAGGCAGGCCAAAAAGCTCCTGGATCATATATGTAAGTGCAAAAATAGCAGCATTTGAACAGCAGCGATCAAGTGATTCGAAACCCGAAGGCCCGCAGATACCTTTTTGAGGTCGAATCGGCTAGCCCCATAGACCGACCAGTAGGGGTACAGTAAAGTGGGATGGCTATGATCCCTAAAATCCTGATCATAAACTTGCCGAAAAAAGGAAAGAAGAATGAATATTGAGTAAAAATATGCTGACAAGAACTGGACCCTTCCAGAGTGAGCAGAAATAGTTTTCCACTGTTTAAAAAAATTATTGGTGTTACTTCTTTGTTTTTTAAATTTCAATGTCTGTCACGGATTATACATACATACAAAACATCTATACTTTTACTTTTTGTTTGCTAAACATTTTACCAAGGTGATGTTACTGAATAGTCCATTCATTGCTGTATCTTTCGCCAGGATGATTGTAAACTTGGATATATTGGAAATGAACTAAGGTCAATCCTGGCTTTCCCAAGAATATGAAGAAGCTGGACAAGTTTCTTTTTCCCTAGGCTTAAGTAAAGCGAAAGGGTTTCGTGTCTAAAGTCGTGAATTAATCCACAAGTCATGAATATATATATACATATGTATTTATTTATTTTAAGCCTGTTGTCTATTTGCCTGGTCACAGATTTTGATTGCTTCTTTCCTTGCACACATGAACTCATAACTGAAGGCTGAGTGGGTTCTATGCTAAGTTCAAGCCATCCATAAAAGCAGATTTACCCTAAATCCAGCCAAAGAAAAATTGTTTCCTGTTAATGGTTAAAATAATGCCAGCTGCTTATGTATACAATCCTTGAAGCGAGGCAAACCCTGTTTACAGTTGGTCTTAGTCTACTGGTATAGAGCGCAATCGAGCAACAAGTTTTACTTATATTTTAACGTCAGCCTTTTGTCCAATATTATCCAGCACTTGTTGGATGTTTGAGCTTGATTTTGCTTTCCTTAAACTTCATCCAGATCCCCTATCAATGGTAACTACTAAACAAACAAGCTCATTATTCGTTAGTTCGTTTATTTTAAAACAAAAAAACTTATACTTTTTCACACAAAGCGGAAGTTTTCTGTTTTAAAATACAACAATTGATTAAAATCCACAAGGCAAAGAAAGCCAGGCGAGAAGTACATATTTCATTTTGTGATATTCATTTCGTTAAAGTTTTCCAGACAGTCTTAGTGTCTTAAGGCTGAAGAAGTGTAATTGTATACCTCCAGCATTTTTCTCTCACTCCCAATCTCAAAAGAATATTGAAAAAGTTTCCTCTGGCTGCCTTTCAGGAGTACAATTACAATTCACTTCCAGAAAGGAAACGATATTTTAACTTTCCACCCTGGAGGAAAGAACAGACCTTTAAAATGGCCAACCAAAAAAGGTAAGTGACTAAAGAGAGTAACGGAAAAGCCCGCAGACAAATTAAAGAGCTCGGAAGTGTAAGCAAGAAAAGAAAGGCAATGGCAAGCCCTGTGTATACCTATACACAGGAGTTTATGATGTTGAAAATAGTTTTCAATGCCACCCTGCATTACCAAACCCTTTTTGCTTTTGTGTTGCAATTTTAAGGGTAATTTGTGATCTCCACCTTTAAATACCCACGGCATTGTGCACGTAGCCTATGGAAGGCAAAAAAAAAGAAGAAATTGTGAACAGACTGCTTTTATTTCCGCAACAAGGATTCCTTTTTTTCTTTTTTCCTGGCAAATTGCGTATTTGAGAAGGGAAAGGAAAATCTCCTTAGAAAACGTTAAATCGGGTGTTTAAATTTGGAATATGCCGCCTTTAATTAATGTGCGAATGGAATTAAAAGGTGTTAGATAACGGCGAATAATCCTATTCAATTTCTGTCTTCCCAAGGAGTTGCGCCTTTGGGAGTTAGTGGGTATGTTAATTTCTTAGTTTGTATAGCTGCAGAACTTAGTTATTGAACCAAAAGCTTGAAATTGTTTGAAAGAGACTGACTATATGTTGTTCATGCCCTTTATTTTCAAGGCTTTGTCATTTACCTAAATATGTAGATGAGTAGCAATATAGTACCATACCGAACCGAAAGCTCCGTCCCATATGTACATGAGATTTAGGTGGATTAAAATAATCCTTGAATGCTAACTTACTTATATGGTAGTACCTTCAGTAAGAAAGAAACTGATTTGTCCATGTATATACAATGGAAAGTAAAAACTGTCTTTTTTAAAGCTGCGTCGTTGTTCTAAAGATAGAAATAGGACGAACCCATACACACCCTTTCAAAAATACTTTTCCCATTTTACATTCAAATATAGTATACATGTGGGATATTTAGTTGCGCCAGGTAGTGTCTTGTATCACATAATATCGGCAATCAAATGCAGTTCCTTTTAATTACTTATGAATGTGGAACAACAGGTATGCAACGTTTATTTGATTTATTTTTCTCTCAAGCATAGAGTACTTCTCGAATCATAAAGCAGAGTACTTGCCAAATATTAATTCATTATGTGAAACCAGAGGCACGTTTGTCAAAAAGAGACGAGACGACAAATAACCTGTAATTGATTGATAAAATTTTGCCTCATACAGTTTTTAAAGAGTTGACAAGTGCGAAATTGACAGTGCGAAAAACAAAAAGTCGATGAGTTTGACTAATCAAAAAACTAGTTTTCACTTTAAAATTAATTCCTTGACTATCGTCGCTTGATTTTGGAATGAAGCGACTTTTCTTTTTCAAAAGGAAGAGAAAGAAAAAGCTTATGGGAAATGAACTTTTGTTCTCGGATTAGGGAGAAATAGGAAGTGTTTGCTATCTAGAAAGAGATCAGAAGAGACAAAGAAAAAAATACAGTGGCATACATATCGTAAACTTCTATTCCTTGCTAGCAGAAAGGATATGCATTCATGTATGCACATAGCCAGCTACTACTAATTGATAACCGAGAAGCTAAGCTATAAATTCTTCAAGAAATTTTGACACGTAAACTTGAAGTCAAAGAGAAACCTTGGAAAAATCAAATGAATAACGTAGATGACTTGTGGAAATGACACGAAAGGAGACCGAACCAGGTGGTATGGTTCCATTTTTCTCTTAAAAATTTAGCGATATATCCCTTTAATACCAGTGTTCAGGTATAAAGACTGTTTAAAAGGGAAAGAAATATTGCTGTTACCTTTGAGTTTACCTTTTTATCCGCATTATACGGCAATTTGGCATTTATTATACATAGCTTGACGAATGTTGTAAATATTTTGAAATCCACCAATTCATAGCACACATATGTACATCAAATCTATTGAGATTGAATAATGGGCGCAAAATATACCTACCTCGGACAGTGTGGTGTTACCCAGGACAAGGTCAAAAATGGTACTTACCTATTCTACTCTAGCTAAATGTGTACATGTGTATACACGAGAATATATATTTACAAAACCCAACACTCTCACCGCATAGTACGACACTGAAATGAACTCGTGCGTTCCCCCGTCGTTAAATTTGAGAACCCAGACAAGACGTGTCCCTCAATCATCGGCGAATTCGTAATGATTGCCGAAATAAAACTAGCCAATTAAGGAGAAGACACCAGAAATGAATCATAATAAGATTGACAATTTCGGGGGTTGTTCGCTTTGTTTCACTACCCAAGCTGCCAAAAATATCCTTAAAAGGAAATAGAAACCAGTCCCATTCACGGTTTCTAGTTATGTATTCCAATTTCTTCTCTATCGTTTTTTTACACTATAGATTTTTGAATGAAAAAAACGAAACATCCGTTTGTCAGTTAGCAAGTTATGGTTTAGCTCTGCCCACACTACCTGGCTTGTAAGGTTTCTTCCTTTTAAACTTTTTCAGTTGTTATGTTTTTGGGTCATTGAGCGTGATGTTTGACGTTCGAATTCCACATGAAATAAAATTGTTTTATTTCATGCACTCACCACTCACCTCTCGCGAATGTACGCCAAAGATCAGAGAGTAATAACTATATTAAGATAACCTCGAAATTATCTTATAAAACTTTAGGTCCCTTTCATTCATACGAAGAATGTAACACACAGGACATGAATGTCACGAGATATTTGAGCTATCTGAATTATGTGCGCTGTTTCAAGGTACAACTGCGGACTTACTAGACCACTTCTGAAATGGATGAAGAAATTTGATTTTATTGAACATATGTATGTACATCAAGGGTTCCATTATGGGCTTCTTCAGGTTTTGGACTACTTAAATTTTTACCGAAATTTTACGAAAACGAATCGGTATACAGCAACTACCGTTTCCTTTGTGCATGAATGCTTAAAAAAAATGAATAATTTCAGATCATTTAATTTTAATTTAGAGGAGAGTAATTCTGGCACAAATAAAATGGATGATTCTTACGCCTTTTTTGTAGAGATGTCAGACTTGTTAAGGCGCATCTGCTAGTGTAAGTAGGTATGAAGTTTACTTTAATCGATATATGTACATATATAATTTTCGTCAGCAATACTGTTCTGAATTTGTACAGAGTTAAGACCATGCATTAACTAAATGCAGAAGAAGAAACCTCCGATATGTCAGAATAAAATGGTCGGATTGAATAAAGAAGAAAGTATTTTGCGTCTTTTTATTCAGTTGTTAGACTAATCATATTAAAAAGAAATGAAATGAGGGTACAACTGTTACGCTTAACAATATGCGGTATACTCTTACCAATAGTATTTGCATACAACTGGATCGGTCAAAACAATCACTTTTATTTCTATGAATTGCTATGATTACGCTTTTCCTTTATCCTGACAGCGCATTTTGTTTTCTCGTATCAACTTCGAAAAACTTTAAAGAAAATGGATTTTTCGAATAATTTTCACAACTCACCATTCCAAAAATGTTCCTTATACTGCAAAAGTCACGTCTTAAATTTGACTCTTTAAACTGTAGCTACCAACGAAGCTATATTAGAAACAAAACCGTTTCGAGAAATTACTTCGTTCATCAAATTCATTATCGTCATTTTACGGTCCATTTACGAAAAAAATTCGTTCGACCTTCGGTCCTATACGTGACTCTTACCTACATCAACCATAAATTATGTTAAATAAGCAAATTCATTGGGTTCAAGGGAGGGTTTGGGTCGAAAAAAGTCCGCACAAGTACAAGGACTTATGCGGTCATTAGAAAAAATCGTCATTTTGTGTGTGTTTCGTTTCGTTTGCTTTCTGTCATTTTTGGACTCATTTACACTTGTGGCTTCCTTTGAACTAAAAGATATTGTAATTCCATTGGAAAGTTCTCTCACGTTTTAAAATTAATGAACCAAATAATTGAATTTTCTAATTTATTTGTGGTCTCCCAAAATATATTTCTTTATAAAATTAAAAAAAAAAAAAAACAACATTCATCCACCCGAAGAAAAACCAGGAATTCCTTGTAGCATTACAAACTCATTGCAAATACTTATCATGAATAAATGCCAAGGCGTTCTATGAATTACCTTGGCCAGCAGTGTTCTCTGCTCGAATTAATTAAGTGAAAATCATTGTGCGTTATTAAGAAAATTTACATAATTAAAGCACAGGCACATGGCTTCGTATTACACCGAATACGAGTATATATGTATATCCTGCCATAATCAATACAGATTATTATACTCCAAGCGTATGTATGTATGTATGTATACAGAATATGTAAATAACTTGACAGCATCCTGGTGGGTTTGAAATGCAATCACGTCTTTAATAAACGTACCATGAAAATGGTTGGCAAATAACTTCATAACTCTAAATAATAAATTTCCATGCGAATTATTGGTTATTTCAGACGTCATCAATTGAAAATATTCCTGAGAATGGAGTAATTTTGCTGCTCTGAATGTAGTTTAATGTCCTTATTGAAGTAAAAATAATTCCTACGTTATTATCGCTAAAAAGCATTTAATAAAGCAGTACCGCTGGGCAATCAATATTTAAAGAAAAAGTTGAGTGTTTTCGCTGCTATTCATTAGTCAGTTTATTTACATGTCTTCGGGCGGTAACAGTACAGAAAGGGAAGCCTGCATTTCAACGTGGTTTAGGCAGGTAGAGGAAGTGTAAATTAAGAATTTTATTTTTTGAAGAAAATGCGAATTATGGAAATATTACAGGGTAACAGCGGGTGTTTCAAAATTTTATCGGAAGTTGCACGCAGTCGGTATCCCATATTTTGTATATGATTGGCCGGAGGCTGTTTGTCAATATTTCTTATAGGCTTTCCTGTTTTACAATTTATCATCGACGGGGCTTGTGCTTAGAATGGTGTAATTAATTTGTGTTATATTTTCCAAACGGTCACTCTCACTGTTTTTCATTGGTCAGAAGAAAGTGAAAAAAATCCTTGACTTATTTTATGTACATATATAGTATTTCTAAGAATTTAATTAGCCTTAGTAAAATAAAAAGTCTTTTCGAGTAAAAACAAACAAAATGAAGTTAAAAAAAAAATTTGAATTCCGCAAAGTATCGCATGGTTTTTAGAGTACTAACTTAAACAAACCCTCTTGAGACATATCGTGTCAGCAACGACGACCTAGACGAGTATTCGTTTTCTTCAATTCAAGGACTCTTGATTTCTTCTTGACCACCTCGCACCAGGTTGAAACAAGGTAAAGGAAGTTATTTACTTTTTCGATGTTCTGTTCAGCTAAAATATTACTTTGCTTGAGGGATGCATCAGTGGATTCCATGATATCGCTTTATGGAATCCAATATTATGGCAACAAAGTAGTTCTTAGTTTGGATCTTCAAAGCGGACTGTCCCAGGGACTAATCATGCAACAGAAATTAAAACTTAACCAAATTACTTAAAAGGAATACTACAAATCTCGTAATGGAATTCTGCAATATTAAAGGGCATGGGAACTGTCAATGCGTAGACGAATTGCGTCCATAAGCACATCGAGCGAAAGCATCCATGCGTACTAACCAATATTTACTAACTAACTCTAAATGCCTTCGTTCTTTGAGGTAAGAATTGCACACTCGGTTCCGAATAAAGGGTGGTCTCTGATTTTTAGCTACGTCAAGAGAAATAACTCCAGAAAGGTTCTTCTCATAGTCCACAATGTAAAGAGAGTTTTTTCAGATCTGCCAGGGCAGGGCACCCACAAAGGTAGTGGTAGAGGGTTTTCTCTTCGTTCACGTCTTTGCAGTGGCGGCAGTGGGTATTAAAAGGGATACCGAGTCTAGCTGTATGATGTCCTACAAGCCAATGATGCGTGCAAATTGCCGCAGTTCTCCCGATGTTATAAGAGGGCCACATCCTTCTCGATATAGTACAACTGTTTAGTTCACTCCACTTTGCTTGAGCCTTTGATAGTGTAAACTATTCTAAGCAGAATGTGGACACTTTCCGCTACGGATTCGTTAAGGGGCGCCCCCCGCCGGGCCAGTTCATCGGCTCGTTCATTGCCGTCAATGCCTCTGTGTCCTGGGACCCAGACTAGAGCAAGTAACAACCGATTGCCTAGGCACGCGAATTCCTTTCTACACTGTTCTACCACCTTGGAGGATGTGGTTGGTGATTTAAGCGCCATAATTGCTGCCTGACTGTCCGAGCATATGGAAAGGTTGATTATTGTTGTTGGATTGCTATTAAAAGAGCCACAGGCTTCAAGAATTGCTAGTATTTCCGCCTGGAAAACGCAAATTTTGGCAATGACTCAGGGTAGCAATTCAGCTTTACATCTAACACTTTTCAGAACGTCGTGCTTATAAACCTAAGCAATCTATATACTAACATAAATATGTTACATAAGTATGATTTAATCAGAGTATGAGCTTGCTGCAGGAGGCGGTAGACTTAGACAGAAAAATTATGGTAGACTCTTCCACTGGTTGGTAAGTAACGCCAGGAATGGCATAGAGCCAAACCGTTCTGCCTTACTTGCGCGCTTTGATTAAGACTAAAATCTCGGATTTACTGGAGGTCTCAGTGTATCTGCATACATACATATGTATCATCAAATTATGTATTACTTTTTTCAGAAATATTAACAGCTCGCATTTCCTAAGGATATAACTTTATATTGCACTAATTTGAATTTTCAAAATCGGATAAAGTGAGGATTTTCAAATGTACGTACCTTAACTATTTCCACCAGCTACCAAAAATAAAAATCTATGAATTACGTTTGAAAATTATCTAAATCAGGTCGAATAGCGATAAGATAGGAGTAGGGTTTCACACATTGAGTCGAATTTTGATGAAATGAGGGTTTCAAGCCAAGTTTAGCATGATGGTATGTCATGCATGTTTCGTTTAAAAACAATAAGAAGCGCTAGATCTATGCTTGACGCTTGGTTTGCATAGATTTTGCAGTAGTTTTGCTAAAAAAAAAATTTCAAGAGAAAAATATTTTTTTTAAATTTTGCGGAAAAGTGCTTCACGATCCTTTGAACACCCTCAAAATTTAGATAGTCATTTTCATCAAGAAAATTCTGTAACGATCGGAATAGGCGGTAGTCCAATGGTACAATGTCAAGGATATATGGTGGCTATGTAAAATTGTCCAATTCAACTCAGTAATTTTTTCGTGGGTTTTTCTTTTTTTGGAATTGCATTGTGACGCAAGTTTGGTAATATGGTGATGACGGAGTTGCACCACGGTAGAGATATGCTTTTTCTTACAACTTGTTTGAGGCATATATTGAAATTCTCTCCATTAAATTTTGTTAGCTTAATTCGTTTTGGCACTCAAACAGAGTTTTGGCACAAAATCGAGCCATGATGTGTTGTCTGATGACACCCGAGCTTAAAGCTCCCATGTAGGATCATGTAGGAACATCTGATGGCCTTCCTGATTGGAGCTTAAAATTCAAAGAAAAGTCACATGAAAAAATTTTAAAAATCACCTTTCGTAGGATCGAGCTATCGAGCTATTGCGGCTCACATGATTCACACCAGTTTATTTGTACCAACAAAAAAGTGAACGCCGTATGTACATATGTACATATGTCAAACTTTACATGAACACCTTATCACTTGCTTATCTACATACCTACTAGAATAGGTTTGAATCACGTCATGTGACTTAATAAAGGTCAACAACGCATGTACATATGTACGAACATACATATGTACCTATATAACATATCACAGAATTTCCCATTACAGGTCACTTTGGACCGTAAAACATTTTTTCGGCATCAGATTTGAATTGGACTTCATTTTTAAGGGCATCGTTCGCTGATTAAAAAATTAAAAAGTTCAAAATTTAAAAAAAATATACGCATGTGAAATGAGCCAGTGAAGGTGTTGTCTAACAAATTATTTAACTGTATCCCAAAGGAAAACTAATTAATTATCTTGAGTTTTCTAAAAGACATTACTGATGATGGATTGTAGTGGGTGCTAGTACTTTGCGATGACATAAAAGTAGCAGCTCAAAAAATACATACTTCACTATAGAGTAGCTTCCAATCATTAAAACCTTGGAATATATGTAACTGTGGGGACCTGAGAAGTTGAAGCTCATGACGAATCCCAAAATCCAGTTTTTGTTGTGGTGAATATACCATCCCCTCCTCTCTTCAAACGTGAACTACGATAAAAAAAAAATAAAAAAACAAAAACACACATCTCAAGAGTAATGTGTGTAAATAGTTCCGAATGGTTACTAAACAAACAAATCCACGGGTTAGGAAAAAAGCTATTGTATTTTATTCGCCAATTTCTCCCGCATAACCTTGTAAAAGCACCGCGAGCGGTTTCGTGTACGAAAGTCAATACCTACGAAGGAACTGGTCGCGGTTGTTTTGCGTTTGTTTGCACTACATGAAGTTTACTGTGATGTAAGCAAGACCTTGTGTATGTATTCCACCGCTAGCCCTTTGAGAATTATGTTGCTTTAAGCTTCCAAAGCGAAAACAACGCTCGTACACTACTATTGAGGATGCAAAGGAAAGATAGCACAAACATGTGCCTGTAGGAGTATTGTAAGATCCTGAATTGACTATGATGGTTTTGAAAGTTGAGCGTCAAAGAACTAAGAAAGGAATACTTCGGAAGGGAGTAAGCTATCGATATCCTGTTTCAATAGCTTTAAAGAGATGTGTATGCACAAGCGAGTGGAGGAAGGAGGTCCAGCGAAAAAAGTGGAAATTGCTATTCTTTGTGATATGTAACTACACACAGCTTTCAACCGAATTGCGTTCAAAAGCCATAGCTGGTTTCAATGGATTTCTACGAAAAAATCTTAAGATACCTTAGTAAATGCGGACTAGGTTTAAATAAGATTTCATATTCAGAGGTTTTGCAATGCTGCATGAACGTACTCGCATATACATATGTACATACATATACATATAAGCTGATAAGGTAGGGAATAGTTGGAAATGAATTTACGTATGTAGTAGACAGGAAACCTCGATTTTATTTGTTCCTTAACTTTTTTTATTTGTTCATGTGAAAGGGAGAATGATTGATACGGAACCTACAACCTCCCCCATGACAAACCAAACACATTGCTCACAATGTATTTCTTTGATAACTTTGAATGTCTTTAGTTTAGATGAAGCTATCCTATTGCTTTCTCAGGATTGTGTACTGTTGAAATAGGCATTCGAATGTATATGGAAGTTTAACAGTTTTTTGCATGGAATATTTTTAGTTTTTTCTTAAATTTTAATCATTTTGGAAATATCGATTAGGGAAGAGTTGAAGTGTCTGCAATTTTTTCTTTGTTCTACTTAGAATCTGTTGGAGGAAAAGGGAGAAAGAGTACTGGCATTTGTTTGAATCCGACCCCAAGACAAGCTCAACAGTTTTTTAATTATTTATTAGTGATCCATAACTAGTACTGCCTGATGGACCATTCAATTCACTCCTCTGTTATCATTTCCATTGATGGTTCCGATTCCGTAGAACTGTTATTTCTTATGCTACTGTTATTTTATAGTACTACGGAAATGACTAAAAGAGTCTGAGCAGGATTAAGTTCAGTTTCCATTGGAGCCCTTGAAAGATCCTAGAATTTTTGGTTCCCTAGAAAATTTGTGAATTCATTACAGATCTGCTGCATGAGCCGCGTCTTGCTCTCTATGCCTCATTCGTGAAATTTCTTTCAATTTCCTTGTATTGTACCGAGTTCCTGGGCGTAAATCTAGGGTTTTTAAGTCCAATATTTTTCAATTCGATTTGGCAATCTTTTCCAAAAAAATTACCTTGTTAGGGTAGGTTAAATTCCTTGATGGTAATTCAGTACAACAGCTTGCAAAACCTAGTAACGAACAATTCCACTTGTGTGGATTGGGTGCTAAAATGTTTTGGTACGTTCTTGTATTTGGTTTTGTCCTCGTACATGAGTACGAGTAAATTCTTTAAATTAATCGTATAATTCTGGTTGGTCCTTTTATCAAACCGTCTGTAGATATTCACTAATGACGTAAAAGGTTACTCATTTCTTAGTCAATGATAGCCAACTTGTTTCGGCCTGAGATTGAAGAAGTTGATGTGAGTGACATAGGTCATAGGTCATTTACTATGGCAAAAATTTCAAATCACTGCTGTAGTGCGGATCTTTATTACTATGTAGGTAGATGATGAAGCAATAATTCGAATTGTAGTCACTTCCCTACCTCCAAAAATTTAAAAATTTGGCCTTTAATACCCCTGTTCCGATACTTTACTTGTTTCAATATTTTTCTGAAAATGTGTTTCCTTTCAAAGTCCAGGATATACGAGATCGAAGTAAGTGTGTAATCTAATATGTATCTTCCAAATAACTCCACCTGTCTAAAATTAAATTGACAATAATGTTCAAAAGTAAAAATTCCCTTACGTAGAATTTCATGACGTATGACAAGATATTTTTGAACATATTTCTTTCCTGTCCTCCTTGTACCATTTGCCACACAATATTCTATTAGAAGTCATATGACAGAAAAGATGAATAGCTACGTTCAATATTAAAATAAATTGAATTCCCAATCCCTGAAAATTTATCACTGCCATAGAATCTCTTTGAAGCTGTATCACAGTAATATACGCATAATAACACAAGATTAGAATCTCTATTAAGGTATATTTAAGAAAGCGCAAAGAATTTGTTTGAGGCTATCCTGCGGAGGACAGTATAAATGAAAAATTCGAAGAAAAATTTGTCCATTGTAATTACCTGTTGTTATATCAAAGTAAGGGATATTTTTCCCCCAACGTCATTTGACCATGGGACAGACACAATGTTGGTAAATTAATTACTAATTACCTTCTCTTTGGAGCAAAGATATTTTTAAAGATGAAAAATATCTGGGATTAGTATCGATGTCAGAAAGGTAGGACAATTGAATCATTTTCATTGTGTGAACACTTGAGGTGATGAATTGAGGTAGCATTTAATTTAATAGATTCATTACTCTGAATTTTTAAGCTTTCAGGTAACATTATTGAGATTTGAATTAATGACTTGCATATTCTTATGATTAGTTAGTGGTCAGAATTGCTGCATCTGAGAACACAAACTTTTTTATAAACGCGCGTAAGAAGCTCACTTGCGATTAATTGTTAGCAAGGTATTATTGCAGGAAACATTTTAGCAGAAGGTGAAAAGTCTCTGTCAAGATTATGCGTCCGAAACAGAAAATTGTATAGTCAAACACAGAGATCTAGTACAACATAGGTGCTGAAGATTTAAAAAAACAGTCCTGCAAACTGCTAAATGGTGGCGATAAAAACAGCCCGCTGCCAAGCAGTAAGAGTCATTCAATATTGATGTTGACAACCAAGAAATTAAATGAGAATAGCAATATCTGTGTTTAAGTCCAACAAATCTGATTTTCAAAGCAGCGAAAGTAAGCTAAGTATATCCTCAAAAAAGAAGGCCTTTATGGACTCTACTGTATGACGTGTCTTGATGGCTTTGGAAAACGATTTGTCCCCGCAAAGATCAGATGTCCAATCTTTCAAAAGTCTGTGTAACTTCTTCCCGTATTAGGCACTAGTGCAGTTGCGAGTTGAACCGTTGTTTTATCGCAAAATTGTGGTCAACGATGTGACTCATCTTTGTCTTCAAGCGTCGGTTAATAAGAAAGACAGATACAGTGAGTGAGATCCTATCGATTTCCTGCCATGAATGAATATCTCAAAGATGCATAGTTCCAACTATGTATCATATGGCAAAGGAGACATGTTGAAATTATCATTCGGCGACAAGTTTATTTCGATATTTCAAATTGAGAATCGAAGTGACTCTCGAAGTATACAACTATGAAACAGATCTACTGTTAAAGCCTATCTCTGTGGTTTATTTATTTTTATTTTCTTTAATTTTCAAATTGTACTTCATACTTGAGAAAAGCATGGTACATATCATATGCACCAATGTCCAATGCAGATTATTAATCCGGTAAAATGAATTATAAATATTACACACATACACTTTCATCGAACATGAAATCTTTTCTGTACTAAAGACAAAAGCCAACGAACGAAAGGAGGTATGTACATATGTACAAGTCTCTCAAAAATCGAAGTGCAGTAATTGCCCTTAGTCAACGAATGAACAGAACTAGTCACCAGGTGGATAGAGTATCGCATTTACATACATATGTACACATTTTCAGTCGGAGTCTAGTGTTCTCCTTTACCTTGTGCCACATTTCAATAAAACGCAGACAGCTTGCCCAATTTTATTTTTGTTCCAATTAAAAGCGAATAAACTATTCTCGGAGGACATTCTTTTGAAAGTAAGAGCTATTTGGCTCCTCTCTTTTGCCGTCAATTGGTTTCCAATTTGTTCGATATGAGAAAATATACTTTCCTAATAAATACACATGATTAAAAAAAAATTTCATTGAGGGTTTTTCTTTTCAATTGGCGCACGTAACTCGAAAGTATTTCCTACGGAGAATAAATTTTAAAATCTCAACTTCCATATGTTAGAATGCCCCCAAAACAAATCAAAGCTTGTCTGACATCAGAAATCTGATGTGTCGATACCAAAACACATCCATTTGCAAGGGAAAGGCTTCAGAGTCACTACCACTATGTTTAAAGTTTAATGCCATAACCTTTTGCCCAACTTACACCAACGTACAAATTTAATTAAAATTGTGCCACTTAATTAATTCCGCAGAGCCATCATTATTACCCCATAAAACAGCAATATCCAACGGACTATAATAGGGCTCCTGTTTTACCGCAAATAAGGTAAGGTTCTTAATTAGAGTTTCACGTTATACCAACTAAATGGGGTTGAACGAAACCTATTCTGTCGTTTAAAGGATTATCTGAAATCGTATATACACACTCGTAGCTACCCAGCTCATAATTTAAGGCAAAAATTAAAAAAAAAAAGAAGCGAAACCAGATTAAATTTAATGCCGTTAACCCAACGTTTAAATGCTCCAATCAATGCTGAAGTAATTTCTTAAAAACATCAAACAATAATTGCCAAATTAAAGAAAACAAACATTACGGAGGACTATGTTGTCAAATGGGGTTGGCTGGATTGCAGAATACTCGTAAATGTTATGACTTGGAAACCTCCTCGGGGTGTGTATAAATCGTAGTCTGTGTGAGTTGATATAAAACAGAGATATCGTAATTTAACTTTACGTATGATAGAGGGTGTGCTTTCGGAAGACATGTCGCTTACTAGGGAGCAACATTCCAATTGCTTTTCAGCTTTGTGGAAGTTAAGTCGATACAATTTGACAAAGGCGCATCCAAACATGTCCTTTGCGCGGGATTCGTAATTATAGCCTCGTAGCAGTTTTCTTCAACAATACTTTGTTGTTATTTATATCACTGTGGTTTAATTTTCAACTAGTCGACTCATAACAATTAAAGAACCAAAACTTTTCGAAAAACGAATCACAATGAAATGAGGTGATCTTTTTGAAGTACCTTTGAGTTTGTAGTGTTTTGCCAAAGTAGTGTTAGTTGAATCAATGAACTTGTGAGAATTCAAAAGTCGCTTGGGCTTAGCGTAAGATGGTGATCTGTGACCATATTGAAAACACATGTGTTTTTGAAATTTATTCGTAGTGAGACAGTCCCTTGCATTTATATCAAAACTGGTAAAGTGGAGGATTCTAAGAAAGGCGCTACATTTATGAAGAGACTCTGAAACACTTAGCATTCCTTTCCCATTCTTTTTCTAAAAACATTCCAGCAGATGGGGAGATATTTATTTACAATATGTTTGCGGAACGAATGCTACCTTCTATTTTAACTGTCGAATTGTCACTGAACCTCAATCCTTTTAAAGGACACAGCGGTCGTGGAAACGAGCTGCTAACGATTTTAACAGTCAACTTAAACATAGCCCATTGTCAAGATTATAAAAGAAATAGCAACGACTTGCGAATGAGTTTCTGCCCATATCTGTTGGTTTCTTTTTGAAGTATATGTTATATCTACAAACACTAGAAACACTAATGCGCCTGAAATAAATCAAATATGCAGTGTCAAGTGTCCGAAGTTAGAAATACGCTTTAAAAATGCTGGAAAAATGTATGATATATGCATGAATTGGCGCATTCCTACCCATTGGGGCTGCAATAAGTCCACTGGTAACCACTAAAATTTTTAAATAGGTAGAAGGTAACAGACTAATAAGTGAACATCGGCATGGGTTTCGTAGATGTACTGCACTAGGTGGCCTCCTTACCCACATATGGACTACAGCTATCGAACAACATAGTCAATTCAAAACCGTTGTCCACGACATATTAAGATTACTATGCAATCTATCCCCTTATGGACTTTTACTATAACTCTGCGGGCTCAATCAAAGTTGTTTTCAGGGATGTATTTTGCGATACCCTCGACTTTACTTCCTCTCCATATTAACGACCTACTTTTGGCATCTCGATCGGATAGCATGCTCTTCAGTGCCTATAAAGGACTAACCAAGAGATGGGAACACATCTATTTATTAAGAGAAAACTCACTGAGTATTTTGCTGTGGGATTTGGTTTCAATGCGAATAAAACCCAATGCACCAGTATCTTCAAATATATCCATATAATCAAATATAATCTTAGCTCCTCTTAGTGAGACAGCCAAGTCGGGTGTAACAAGTGATGACCGCATACAAGTATCTAACGCAAAATCAGCATTGAAATAACCGTTCAGAGCAAACACATACGGTGCCGTGACATAACGCTAAATCTCAAAATTTGGCCTTATGTCGCTTTGTGAAAGTGACACCGAATGACCTTCGGTCTCACATGTAGGTGCTCAGGGCACATACTTAGGTTTCTTCTTATTTGACGTTTGACATTTTACATTCTGAAAAAGTGTTGACTTACATATGTCTCATTTTAGACCTCACATATGTCTCATTAAGGCCACAGCCTTATGTCCCGATGGGATGAAATATAAGACCATAATGAAATTATGGCCATGTGTCCGACTCAAAATCATAAATCGACCAAATTTCAATATTTGGCCTTATGGCACTAATGTCACGGCACCAACACATGCTTCACCGATGCAAGTCTTTTTATTTTACAAACCACAAGTTAGACCGAAGCTTGAGTATCGCCCTCAAGTTTGACGTATGAGAGTAGCTGAATTATACATACACATATTGTACTCTAGATACTACCACACCAGTCCGAGCAACTTAATGAGATGGTCTCTAGATATTAGCAAATCTAAACTTCGTTTCAGACAGCCTGTAGGGAAGCACCAGATCCCTGCTCATCTGGCAACCGCAAGAACATATCTGTACTAAAATTACAAAACAAACAAACTCTGAAATTGATTCTAAAGAAGAGTCAAAGACAAATATCTGCAGGCAGTTCGGGGAGCCATCCCAGCGTTATTGGGTACTTTGCCCCTCCCGAGAGAAAAAATTTGAATACTAGGTTGAACGTATCGTTTCAGTTTTTATGTCAAACTTTTTTTGAAAATTCCTCAAAACGTTGTTCCTTATGTCAGATATTACTTAAAATAAATAAATAAATCGCAGTTGATAGTTCATACCGACGGACATTCAGACACACAGCCAAGTAACTTTTGTATGTCATCTCACTAGCACCAGTTTTCACATTAGTTTCGGCGTTAAACTCTGCCTCAAGCGAACTTTTATTTTTTCTTCTTTTTAAATCCCACAAAGTGGTCAAAACTAACCAGCACTCTCACATAAATACATTTAGAAGTCTTGAATTCATTCTTTATTGTATTGTGTAAGCTTTATTGCAGCGTTCAAGAGTATGTGTTTTTTGAATGCCACATGAAGTCCTTTGCAATAAAGCACTGGTCACCGACTCAGATGCATTACAATAAATTAACCCTGTATCCAGTTCCATTAGTGCACGGTTTGTTTAACGTCTTGGAAAACTTTTTGTCGTGTGCTTTTATGTGCCCATTTTCCTGTACGTGTTGAAAAGATTTTTCCAAGCGTATACGAGTACACTTTCGACTTGAAGTAAGGAAAGCTAGCATATTCGATCAATTTGATGCAAACAATTGGGGAAATGCATTTCAGAGGCTTCTATAGTTCATATAATGCAAAGACTTCCTTCTTATCAAAAAAAAAAAAAAAAATTCATTTATGAGTACATATGTACATATGTATATGTACATACGATGTCTAGAAGTATTGCTCGTATAACAGGATTGAAGAGGAAAATTTAAATCACATTACTCGTATATTGTACTAATTAACAACTGTCATTCAAGTAACACATGAACGAGTTTAGCCTTTTGCATGCACTCCTACGAAGTTATGCCGTTGAAATAAGCTGAGCTGAAATCTTCTTAATTACCTGCATATTCGCACCTAATTATCAACTTCGGAGCAAGAGCGTGTTAAACTTTTGCAAAGTTCCTTAGAAGAATGCCATTTAGAGGAGCTGCTGAATTCCTTCGAAACTTCCTGGCATTTATTTTCATTTTAATCGAGAAGAAAAAAAAATAATTGTTCTTTGCGCAACCTGAAATAACCTTTATTCCCTCAGGCAATTAAAAGAAATTTATTTCATTCTGTCAAACGGTAGATTTATAACTTGCGCGCATTTTTTTGTATAGGTATACAGGGGTGGCAGGGCAGCTATCCAATAGGGTACAACTACTATTCATGTGGAATTGTATGCCATGAATTCTCATTCAACACCCACATTCAATTACCAGCAAAAGTGAAACATCTGATGTACGTTAGATTCAATTGGGGATTTCTTCGAACAATGACTTTTGGAAACTGGTCGCAATATAGTTGAAAATGTTATAAAAAATATTATTGCAGGGTATTTTCGCATTGGTTTCTTAACAGATTTCAGCAGAAGATAAAGAAATGATTTCGAAACTGATATCCGGTGCATTTATTTCCTTAAGTGAGTTCATTAGGGTTGAATAACCTTGTTTTAAATGGAAAAGGAACAAGTAATTGTCGCAAATTTAAATTGATCTACAAGTTTACTACACTCTAGAAGAGGGAAATATTTTACATTTTTCAAAAAGGCAAACGAGTTTTGCCTAGTTTTGGCTGAAAGTTTATTAGATGCAACCTTTTTGAGAGCGTAAGCAACTAAACCAAAAAAATATTGTCCTGCAAGCGGTAGACGCCAAGTTGCAAAAATGGTCATTAATCGCAAGAATCACATTAACGGGTTCAAAATGCTACTAAGCAATCAAAAACCAGGAAAACAAGCGATAATCGAAAGCCCGTACAGCAATATTATCCGATCATTGAAATTTGATCCTTATAAGAACAGAGAAGGAAAAACCAATGCCCAACGTCTCATTAACTCAGCTGGATCTAGACAACCGAAGGCAGCATGCACAAGACCAAAGTGTATGGAATGCTACAGTCTGTCAATCCCAGACCTTTGAGGAAAATAAGTAAGTGAACACGTACAGTACCATACCCATTATATGGGTATTTATCAGGTGTTGTCAACCCAACCGTAAGTTGTGAAATAATGGACCGCCCTAATAATCGAATAGATTTATCTGCGCTACTAATAGTTTTCACCTCTACCATGCTCGATATGTTTTTTCCAAGGCATCTTGTTTTTCCGCATTCCGCCAGAAGTCAGTAGATCTCCGCTCAGACCGGATAGAGTACAGTATGTGGCTTAATGTACATATGTATACATTTTCTGATAGCTATTCTAGGAATTGCCACTCTAATTGTCAGATTATCTACAAGTAATACAATAATTGTTTTGCGTCACGTCTGAAAAAGCCCCTTATAATTAAGCATTAAATGACCTCTCCAACAGAATATTGCAATGTGAAGCTAATGTACACTTCATGGGTTACGACTTACATATGATAGCTATGCCAATTTGTTTGTGTAGCATATTACGGCAGACATCTGGGACACCCTCAAATTAAGAAATTCAAAGAAAAATATTCTTTTGACCTAAAAGGATTGTCCAAGAAATGCGTACGAGCCTTAAACGACACAATTTATAATCTAGTTTCAGCAAAAATATGAAGTACGACCCTTTAAGGGTAATAAAAACGTTGCATATTCTTCAGCTTCTTTTCCGAGGTGAAAATCTAAAATCCCTGTGACTTGGGCAAACTTTGAAATTCAATGTAATGTTTGAATTCATTCTTCTCAAAGAGCATCAAAGAGCTCTCTAGAAATTTCCCAGAAAATGCCCTTTTCCGATTCGAAACAGTCAGCCTTAAATTTCAAACAATAGACAAATATTGCGTTCAAAGCTCCGGTTACACGCACATAGCAAATGCTTATTTCAGTAACAATAACTACACTTTTATTCACATCTACGACTGGAGAATTATCTGATAGAATGACATCAAGTCAACAACTGACAAAGATAGTTATTTTACATTGTTACCTTCTGGAGAGTAGGATAACGTTTATGCCACACCTACACAAAAAGAGGAAAGTTAAAACACAAAAAAAAACCTTTATTGATAACATTTGCTTTACCTGTGACACCTTTTGTTTTTTTTTTACTTTTTTCTCTGAAGAATCCAGCCAATATATCTCCCCTTTGTTCGTAAGAGAATATAACGAACAATGCGGGAATCACATTCAAACTGAAGCCTGCAAATGGCCTCTATTTTAAAGTACTTAAAAGAAATGAAGGAAAAAAACAAAATAAGGTTCTCTTGACAATTGCCAATCAGAAACAGATATATCTTGATTCCATCGATATGCTTATTGCTTTCGGTTGTTTTAAGACTTTGAAGCAATAGAAGTGGTGTCATGCTATCCTTGAGTCAAGTGGAGTTTATTTTTAAAGTACATATTTGATATCAAGCAAAATTTACACAGACGCAATAAATTCCGGCTTTTATTGAATTTGTACTGAAAAGAAAATTCAACACATAGATACTGCAAGTAAATAAACATTTTCTTGATGCTTAAATAAATATGCATTTACTTTCACATTTTCCATACAATATATTCATTAAAGCTCAACAACTCCAAACAACTGAAATGGAATTTAATTTTACAATTCAACGGTTGGAATTGAGTGAGATGCCATATCCTTCATTTTAACTCTGTTATTATCCTTGAGTGTTACGATGGATGACAACAAACTGCAGTGAATAATTGAATGGACGTCCATTCATTCTTTTAGCAGGTAGACGTTTCGTTTTAATTCCAATAATTGAATTCGAGCGATGTGAGTGAAAACGATGACAGCTGAAATTTCCGAAAGAGAACAAAAAGCCATTCACGAAGTTCTTTTTTCAGCAAAAAAAAAACTGTTGAAGTACTTGTTCTTTTATCGGTATAAGTGCATTTCGTTAAACACCATACAATTGGAGGTATATATTTCAATTTAATTCTACAAAGAGTGACGCTTATATGTATGAGTTGTGATTATTTAAGTATCATATTGTGGAAATGACATTTTTGTAATTTCAATTTTGGTGAGCACTCAAAATGCCATTTAGGGTATGTCCTCGTAAAGTATGTGACAACTGAAGAATGAGCGGGCGATGACATTTTTTTATACATGCACATATTTCGAAATTTTTGGCGAATATTCCTACATTGGGTTTCTGTAGTTACAAGTGGAACCGTTCATCTAAACTTCATATTTTTGCCATTGTCTTTGGATTAAAGTACTCACACTTTACTACAATTCCTTTCAATGGGGTTCCTTTTTTACTGAGTTCTATTTCCTTGACTCCAATCCCGTGATTTTAGGTATTCCCAGCAGTTTTCAATTCAATTTAATTCCGAGAAATTGCCACAAAAATGTAAGACTCTCAAATTTTATTTAGGTGTGGCATTAAGCTTTACATATCATGCATTCCTTGTTTAATTTTCTTCAGCATATCCAGTATATCCAAGCGTATCCAAAGAGTATTCAATTCAATTCAATATACAGACAACCCTGGATCCTCAGCTGTAACATCCCCGAATCATTACAGTTTGAGTTTCATCATCTTAATCTCTTTTTAAGCTTCCTGCTGACAAACCCTGTATCCTATGTCACTATAGAAACTCCCAAGCGGTACTCATAGCTAAACAAAAAATCTGAGGAAAATTGTTTTTATAGAAAACATGTTTGCTATATGATAGCTATAGTAGTGATATCTAAATATGTGTGCCCAATGTAATCTCTGTGTAAGGCAGTTTTGCTCTACATAAGTGATAAATCAATTACAGCGCAATTAACAAAGCTTGAGCTGGCGCATTATACTGCCTGCCAGTTATTGGTAATATTTAATTTATTTATCCCCAAAGCATATTGAATTACCAAAAACTTACTTTTTCAACCGATATCATTCATAAAAATTCGTGATCTACATCAAAAAATTAAAATACAGACGATTTCATGGGCGGATTCACAACAACATCAATTGAAACTTGGTGATCGTAGAAATTCCAATATGTATGAAGAAAAAAAAAGTTGGACAAAAGTATTAAACAAACATTGTCAAAGTGATTCCACTTATGCGAAAATTCCTTGATAGTCTTGACAAATGAGACTTGAAACATCCACCTTCTTCCCCCCTCATTCGTCAGACTATTTACGTCACATTTTGTGAATATGGAGTTACCATCCAAATTTCATGAGAATGAAACAAACGTACATACATAAACATAATATTTGGCGCACTACACTAAGTAATAAGAGTCTAAAACTGCCCTGCATAATAAATAAAATCCAAAATACTGTCAGCCTCAGTCTTAAGATTAGATCTTTTCGAAAGACTGCGCTTTCAGACTAGTAGCTTGGGTGCAGTATCGATTGTGGATGGTCTTTACATAAGTATGTAATTGCTCTAGTTACATACTGGTGTACTAACTCTACGTCCTCAAGCCTAAATATTACTGCTGAAAGCAGTTGATTTAGCCAACATCTTCTTGAGAAACACGCTTATTTATCGAAGCGAACCAAAAAAATAAATACGTAAATTGCAGACAAATAATTAATTAAACAGAAAAGGAGTCCAATCAATATAAGAGTACAATCTCAACGAATGAGAAAAATTGAACTCAGCGAGAGAACCCTATGAACTCCTGCCTTCATTGACGACGAAGGAGACCAGGAGACCGGAAAACGAATCTCGAATTGCGGTCAACTGAAATAAACATTAAGAGTGTTTGCTTAATATACGACAACGAGCTGTTCAAAAATATACAAATCACTCACTCAATCTATACGAAGCCATTCCATTCGAAAGAGAAGAAACAGAAGCGTTAATCTCCGAGACCAGGAAAATTCTACGTCTAAAATAAACGGATTGTGCAATATAAATTCACGAAGATGAAAATCGTAAAACAGAACATTCCCTTGTCGACAATCGTTGCTTGCTCTTTCACAGACCATGTTGTTCGTAATTAACAAGCGCCTGGGGGATATTAAATTTGCTTCGAACTATGTTCCAAGTTGTACCCCCTGAATTGTGTATTGGGGTAAGAGAACATGCCATTGCAAGAGCTCAGTTAGAGACGCTGTATTCCCTCCGTCTTTGTGTTTGTCTCTATGTTTAGTTGTTTATTGTTGTGCTAACTGCATATCTCTTGGCTAACCTCAGTCCCCAGTGCCACTGGTGAAATGTTTCATTTTTGCAGTACTGCCGCAACCACAAATGTAATTTATTGTATATTTAGGGACTTGGCCGAAGTTACATGCGTGCAACTAAAGGTATTGTGTTCACAATTACTCCTGATTTTGCTCCTTTTGTTACTGCCCATGATGCTGTGTACCTTCTGAGTTTAATTGTTATATAATTATTATTTATTTGGGTGTCGGAGTAATGCACTAAACAATTTGTTCGAATAAAATTCTATTTACCAACTGTGGCGTATACGTAACAAAATCCAATTTCTTAATAAGTGCCATCGTAATTAAAGAAGTGACACTTTCCGGCTGCCCGGTTCTACAAACGAATGAAATTTTCTTCTGTCAAACTTTGTGCAAGTTATAATATTCAAATTTTCATTTTGAATATTTGAAAATAGAAGAACGGATTCCAGAGACGAAACGACAATCTTTCGAAAAACCACCTTGTGTTTGCAACGGCGCGGCGGAAAGTAAAATGAGTTAATCTTGGTAGGAACGCGAGAAAAGTTTCATAATAACGTTTTCCTTCAGCGATCCTTTCACAAATTACTTTGATGAGTTTCTTTCCTTTTTTTTGAGAAATCTCTGTAAAGAAAAACTTTCACAATCCTAAATTTCCAAAAAAAAAAAAAAACAATAACTTACACTGAGACAAAAGTATAAAGAAAAAAGGTTTAAAAAGTTTGTATACCCTATTGGGCTAGGGTAAGTTAGTTTGAATGCATGGCTTGCAATACAAAGAAACAACGGCCCCGTCATTGGTCAAATTCCGTTCAACATATCCGTGCAGTACATACATGCATACAAACATATGTATGCCCATACATTAGATTAGATTTGAGAAGCGATCTGAAAAAGTCGTTTGTATGTAAAAGCTTTTTTCAAAACCAACGATTTAAACTACATTCATTGGAAGCATATACATATGGACTTGAAAGCATTAAATAAATTTTAAAAAATGTGTCGGATCAAAATATGTTGTTATTGACAAGCTATTTTCAGGCCTAGTGCAAATGCAAGTAGCTTGTGAACTGGCAGCGATATAACACTTAAATACTGGTATGGCTTGTAACAATAATATTTATATTATGTAAAAACGATTAACCACCAATTTAAATGAACAGATAAATAAATTTTATCACGAGAGTCAATGCACTCAAAAATTACTTGGTACTGTTGTCTGGCACGTTCGACTTTATTGTCTGGTAGAGCCACTTTCAGGTTAAGATGTTTGTGCCATATCAGTGTCAGGATCAATCAGTTTGTATAGTTTTTAACGTGGATTAACAAGAAAACAGATATTTGGCTCAATAGACAGTATGTGGGGGCCGTGGCTCAAGTGGTTAGTGTATTGGATCGCTGAGCGAGAGGTTCGACGTTCGAGTCTGACAAACGTCCGAGAGTAAAAACTGTCAAGAGAAAGCTTCTCAATTTGCCTTTCGGATTCTCTCTAAACTGTAAGTCCCTTCCATTTGTGTGAATAAATATAACACGCACAACATGAATGGTCGTGAGAAGCTAGGCCCTGGACAGACATTCGCAAGAAGTGGGATATTGAAAAAACTCTCTGGTGTTTTTCTTGGATTCCAACATTAAACCTTCCAATCAGTAGTCCAACGCACTAACTACTGACCCTCGGCGACCACTTACGTGGATTAACTGCCCAGAGGTAATGCGGCGTGATACTATCTGTTCTTGAGGAAGCTTTACCATACCACGTGATTCTGAAAATGGTAGAATTCGCTTTATTTTGAATCAGTGTTATCTGACTTCTGGCACGAAAACGGCGATAGGGTATTACATAATTTGGTACAAAAGAACCAAAGCCTTTCCTTTGCTGTTCATTCGATTTTCATTCGAATTCACATTCACAATTATTCCTTCAAAACCACATACATGTACGTGAGAAGAATCTCTTGCTTATCGTGGTAACATGCAATGTTTCACGGAGATGCATCGTGGGGAATATTCTGCAGAAAATTTATTTTTATGTTGCAACTTAGCGCAATCGAAGGAATCGGTAAGTCGTTCCATGTAGGAAATCTGTAGACTCAATAAATTCAACATCGATTACTTTTCGTTGAGGGTTAATAAGGAAGTTTTCTTCTTTGAACTTTTTCTGTCGAATCCTAGCAAAAAATATTTGTAAGAAGATTTTCAAAAAGTGTCAACAATTTATACTCAGACAATATCTAGGTAAGAATTCTTCTAAATAAAACTTGTAAGTATACCAATCGAAAGTAGTTCGAACGTGTGAAATAAGTCAGCCCGTCCTTTCAATAAACATAATACAGGATGGAGGGCAGGTTTGCACGTACCTGCACATACGTACAATTCAAGATTAAGATCAAGATAAATATATATATATAAACATATGTGAAGTGGTATCAACTTGGAATTTCGCATTTTCGAAAACAATAGAAATTGATAGACGCTAATAGGCTCTAAAAGCATTATTGATGAAGGAATGGTATATGATAAAAGTTAGTGCTGTAGTAGAGCGTAACTCTTGTCTAGAGGGTCGCCGTATTTCAACCACCAGGTTCGAATCGGCTAGGAAAATTGAATTCACATTTGAAAACAATTCTATAATAACTGCGAGCAAGAAAAAAACTTCATTTTTACAACTTGTGAGCTTTGAAAGACATCAAGCATCACATGAATTTTTTAACTGTCGCAAAATACCCTCTGGTTTAGAAGTTGTATTATCCGTGATGTTGAAGACTAGCGGATAGTGAGCAGCTGAACAACAATCGGTGAACACCTTACTCACGAACGCATTCATATGATCATAATGCAGATTCTTTTTGAAAGGGAGATATTCATACAGTGGGAGCCATGGCTCAAGTGGCTTGTGCGTTGGATCACTGAGCGGGAGGTTCGACGTTCAAATCCCAGAAAACACCAAAAAGTTTTTCACTTCTCGCAAATGTCTGACAAACGTCACAGAGTAATAACTGTCAAGAGAAAGCTTCTCAATTTGCCTTTGGGATATGGCTCTTAACTGCAGGTCCCTTCCATTGTGTGAAAAAATATAACACGCACAACACACATATACTCCGTTGCTCCATTTGAAAGCATCTTATCGCCAAATTGCGATTTTAGTAAATCCATGATTTCGGTAGCATTTTGTTGTTCTGTAATGACCGTAATGCGACGCTTACCTAATTTTTTAAGAAATAAGGATGCGAGCATCATGAAAATCATATCAAATCGTTCTATTTTCTGCATGTCATGAGATCTGCTAAATGTCACTTCATTTGCTGTAATTTTGCTTATTAACACAATTTTACTATAAACCCATGGGTCAGCTAGCAGTAGCCCTGGAGCCAAATCAGCGAAAGAATGATGAACCAGATTTTTATTCAAAATTGTCCATGTAATAAACGGAGTGCCAATTGCTGAGACCAATGTCAGATAAACGAATTTGAATCTTCTTGCATTATTTAAAAATTGATGTGGTACTTAATCTGTCTACAGTTCGACGAATGGCTTTTCGGATGGACGAATGTATGCGCCATGAATATCGTACATGAAGATATGTATATATGTACATTGATAAGTATATGATCGGTTTGAAAAGTAAATTTGGATAATTTAGTAGCGTTGTTCAACCGTGAGTCGATTTTTGATTATTTGTCAGACAGAGAGTGACAGCTTGGTTTGACAGCAATCTCAACACAAACAAAACAAAATACTCTTACATAGATTTGACATGAATTGATTAAAGATATTGTATTTGTGTCGGAATAATTGCTTTCCGAAAACCACCACACCTTAACTGACCTACTCTAACTGGCACCTTTGTAAAAACAAATTCGCATTTGGGACAAACTTATCTCCCGTGTATGTGCAATCTCAAACGAGTAAAAACTGCACTCATGCATACTGGAGCCATTGGTTCCACAGTATATCTTCATTTCCCTGCATATTGATAAAAAGGGAAAGCAAAAAAACTTCATCAATGCATTTATTCAAATGAATTCCTCCGCAGTTTCTATGAAATGGAAATATTATTATAAAAGTTTTGCTTCAATTTCTTTACGCTTTTTACTGGTCGCTATACTAAAGGTTCAGTAAAATGTCAAACTAGTTGAGTATTTATGTAGAGGAGTACAAAAGTCTAAATCTATGGTTAATTTTGCCGCTGGGCTGTGAACTGAAAATAACTTTCTGATTTTTTTATCGGAATACAAACTTTTCGCCGTAAAGAAAACTTCTGAAGGAGAAGGAGAGCAGCAGTAAAAAATGTTTTGGTTTCCTGTATAGACGAACAAAAAAAAAACAACCGTCAAACTTTTTTAATTTGTCGAACGAAGTGTTTTTGCTTCCAACTCTGATGTCGTTGATATGCAAACTTTGTAATTGATTTTCATTTATTTATTATTGTGAGAAGCGATCAGTAAAAAAAAAATCGCTTCACCATTATTGAAACGTTTTTTTTTTTTTTTTTTCCAGAGTTGCTAATTGTTGTTAAAACAGCAATACAACTGGGATTACGAATCGATACTTTGGACAAAAGCTTATATGTAAGCATAAAAATTATTTTCAGTAGGGATTTAGAGTTTGATATCAGATTTGTCGATTTTTGACGTAAATATGGATGGGGGGTTATGAAATTTGTACTTGCGATTGATAATATTGCTTGCAGTGATTACAATACTGTTCTGAAGTGTCACATCTTACGGGATGCCGATTACATTTCTAATTGTGGGATCAATCCAAGTGGAAATACGCTGCAGGAGAAATAAAACGAAAGTTCACAAACAGCTTATCCTAAGCTTATAAAACAGACCAATTCCCAGACAGAGTTTTGCCTTATGTAAGCACGTAGAAGCATCTTTCAATGCAGACGAAATAAAAGGAAAACGAAATACGCCATACAATCAAGCCGTTCTACTCCTGCAGCGTGGATGCTGATGTATCCGCTGATTAAAAATTTATTTCGATGACTTGATAAAAAAAATTATTTTTATTTACACAGCGTATATAAGTCGATAAGCTACAGGGATGATTCATATGTAACTTAAATTAAATACGTAATAATAATAAATATGCATTGCAGTATTCAGATAAGTTTTGTAGATACTTAATTATGTTTCAATGTAATTCAACTCCTTTTACACTGACCAGATATTTAACTCGTCCTAAGCATTTCATTTGCAAATTTCTGATCAACAGAGTAAAAGGCAACGAAAAATGTTCAGCCGCTCCTGGATTCCACTGTCGCAACTCGTAAAATACTACCTAACTTCAACTTTTAAGAACTACTGACCAAAAATGTGAAATGAAAATATTTATTTTAATACTTTTAATAGATTCTCGGAAACAGAGTTATAGCCAAAGGCTTGCACTTCAATGCCAGTTTTCGTGACCTGTTCTTGAAAATGATAACTCCTACCAACAAGTCGGGTCAATGAATGGTTTCTATAATCCCCATGCATTCGTTGAACTCTGATTTGTGATCCGCCTTGATATGCTAGTACACCGTGCTATGTAGCCTGTCATCTCTTTCTTCTTCAATCATTATTGGAGAACTTCGATCCATTTCTGCTTGATCCCATTACCTCACGTTCAAGACAGACCATTACCCACCCCACTGTGCTATGGACTTAGATACTAGGCTAAGACTATGGTACTTGTCTAATAAAATCAAAGTGTATAGTGCTGTAGCTACAAATGTTGAGATATATTGTACGTGAGACAAGTCAGCAGGTGTTCGATATATGTACGTATGCTAGGATGTAATGTGAGTGCCGATGCGTGATGTGATGAGTTTTGAGGGGCGTTGGTATTCTCGCCAGCGGAGGGTAAATTGCCTGAAGCGGTCATGATTACTGAACTGGATACGTAAGGGTGCTGTTAAATGGGTGAATTAATATGTTTTTTTGTATGCGAATGGAGAGCGGCGTTGATCTAGGTACATACGCAGCATCTAGGTCAACTTATATTCCCTAATGTACTAATGTACCTGATGTATTGAAAATTCATTTAAAATTTTTTTTAGAGCGCTCTTGTATGAGAGGATCCTATCAGTTGCTTGATAACTATGTTACTATATATTGTGGTTGATACGAAGAACTCTTCGCAAGAGTCATAGAAGGAAGGACGAGGTCCTCGAGCTGACAGGGCCGGCGGAGCCAAAGGCCGAAGCTACTATGCGCCTCATACACGGCGCGTGCGACGTCGCAATGCCTCGGTCTAGGAGCTTTTGCCACCTTTGGTTTTAAGGTGGCGATGCGTAAACTTGGGGCATTTTCCAATAGCCCTAAAAAATTAGATCCTCAAAAATGAAGGAGATAGTGGACACACTCTTCCCGATTCACCCGGTCAGACCACCCGACACCATACAACCTGAGGAGGTTCCTTTGTTCACCGAAGATCTTGGCAGTACCGAGTGTAAAAAATAAGAAGGCTCCCGGCCCCGATGTCATACCAGGGGAAATGCTGAAAATCATCTCAAGAACGTGCCCGCAGCTACTGCTAAATATGTCCAACAGCTGCCTCATAGACGGGATCTTCTACAAGAACTGGAAGAAACAACGGTTGGTTCTAATCAGCAAGGGAAAGGGAGACCCGGAATCGCCATCAGCCTACGGCCGTTGTGTATGCTGGACAAATAAACCTGAAACAGAAGACGAAATGAAAAAGCCGGTCCCCATAGGAATGAAAACGACACCTCTCTGAAGTTATGCGAAAGCGGTGCCAGAGTGGAAGGTGTCAAGAAGAAAAAAAAGGGGTCAAAGGTGGGTTTTTGTGGCGTGTGAGTCCCACACTTCTTGAAACAGAACGGGCCTGTTGATAGCAAGTAATGGAAGGTTGATACCGATTAATACCGGCAGCACGCTTTCCGCAAGCTCAATCGTATCAGCCAGCAACAACACGGAAAATACTAAAACTCTAGATATCTCTTAACCGTTCGATCGATCCTCATAACATCACTATTATTAGTTTTGAAATTAGACAGAAGACTTGCTTGTATTGAACTTGAGGACGATGCGATGATGCGTCTTCGCTTGCATTTACTGCAGTCGCTGGAGTACTTCAGGGACTTGCAATTGGTTGGCTTCGATAAAAAAAAAACAAAATTTCTAGCTTTGTTAATGTTGGCATCTTGCTAGACCTACATCCTCGTAAAATGCCTCATATCATCTAAGACTAAATTCACTAATTAAATGAAAATAACATTGGAAAGCGGGAAAGTAGACGTCTTTGTGGAGAAAATTATTTCGCTTCCATTAAAATGACCAACCAAATCATACATCAGAAGAAAACCATGAATCTTCTTGACGACAAAGTCATCGCTAATGCAACATTCGCTACCACATATCCAACATCACATATAATAGACTACCCGTCAAGCCCATCACCTTTGCAATCGAATGAGCGTGTCTCTATGAAAATTATTTTTAGTACTGAACAAAGCAAACTTCTAAGTTCATTCCTAGGACTCACTTTCCATTCCTATCATAAACATATGAGTATTCCCGTCGGTTTTTCATAATTCATAGATTTCTGTCTATAAATCTCACTTCTGACGACTCTTTTTTAAGTATACTCGAAAATTGTTGAAATACTTTCTTAGAACCTGAAATCTGTTTAAGCATAAGTATATGCTCTTCAACTAAGTCAGCCAATCTTTTCCCTATTCCAGTACTCGAATGTTGGTCAGCCACAAATATGCACCTACCTAACAGCGTTGTTTTTTTCTGAAATGCTTTCTATTACTCCCTTTCAAACATCCTTCAACAGTAAATTCTACTTCTGAAACGTTGTACACAGCTAAAATCGCTATAAGAAGAAAAGCCGGAGGTAGCTTATATGTAAACTAAATTTTTGGTTAGTTGCAAATGCCCTATACTGTTTGCACAGGGTACCTGTTCATTCATTCAAAGTTCTTTGAATAGCGCCTCTTCAAATAGATGAACGATAATGTGGAAATGGAGATTACTAAACAACCACGTAAATGAATGATTCCCGGTGAAACCCGTAACCATAAATTATCAGCACCAGCAGTGAATTAGTACACTGAATACCACATTGGTAATCAACATCTCAGTTAGAAATTGAATTCTGAGTACACACAATAGCAGCACAGAATAGAGGTGAGTTTAATCAGTTTCGTGTGCATACTTCAATAAATACCCGGGCAAACTATGCCGTCCTCAGATCTGTAGCCTATATGTTCAGGATTCAGCAGCCGCTTAATGAGAAAATAATGCGCTATGCTATTATGCAGAAATTAATTTACAAATTCACGATAAATATGGGATTTCAGTTTAAAAAAGAATCCAGTAAGCATTATGAAGTCAATTTGTAGTGATAAATGTAGTACATATTTACTAGGCGCATACCATCATTTCCTTTTTTTCTCCTTAGAGAATTCACTTTTTTTTTTTACTTTGTAATTCAGTTTAACACTTCAAAGGTTTTTGTTCTAAGTGGTCCAGTAGCAAAATAAACGAACTGCAATTTGTTTCAGCTTTTGATCAACAGGCTGAAATGGTATTCTGATCTATGGAATCTCTTGAATATTGAACATCGAAAATAACGGTATTCCGCAACAATACAGGAAGATACACGAGAAAATAAAAGTTGATTTTTGGACTTGAACTATTGATGCTTAGGCATCGTTCTTACACCAAGGTTGTCGTATTCCACTCATTCGATGGAGATACTTGCAGAATGCAAAAAAGCCATCAATAGCATTTGGTATAAGGTTCTCCGCAGAAACGATATTCAGGTATGAACTCTACTAAGCCACTGTTAGATCTGCAATGTGCTATGAAAAGCTGAGCTACTGCAGAGGTTATACATCTTTTTAGATTATTATCGAACACTCCCAAAATTGTATATGCCGTATCCGTAGGAACCAGATTAGTCAAAGATTAACAAAATAGTTTATTTTTATTTGAGAGAATTTATAATTCAATTACAAAAAAAAATGTTTAATGAGATAGATTGTTAGCAACGACTTATCGGCTTGACGGCTTACTTTCTACTACTCAGTTGTATAATCTGTTGTGAGTGCAAGAGTTGAAGAGTGACGTCTGCTACTCGACCCACATACATACACACATAACACGTCTGCCTCTACTTCGTTTGTAAGCACTGAGGTTATGCTTTAAGTACATACATACATATGTGTGTTTAAAAACTAACAAAGCTGTCGAATCACCGTCTACCAAATATCGTTCATACCATTTATTAAGAAGGAAATTGTAGCTCTTCCTTACATGGGAGCAGCCCAGCATCGAAATAAGGGAAGAATTGCTACCATTGCAATTTATGTGCATAAATATGTACATACTACATATATATACATATGTACCATATACAAACGACCTACCAATTTCGTGTTCTTTGTGCAACATGAAAAGGAAGAGGATATATTCCATTTTCTTCGAGGATGTCCCATTTTCCAGGAGCGGAGAAGTGTATTGGAATCAAAGTGTGCCCTCGTTAGAAGAAGTATCTAACACAAATTTTAAACAGCAGAAACTGGATATTACTATACATTTATGTATCGTAAGCATAACAATACAAACAAAAAAACAGTCAACATCACAGTAGTTATAGACACAGCCCTTTCTATATATTTAATCTTATTTTCATCGTTAAAACTGTCAATCTGGCTGAAACATTGCTTATAGATTTGGTCACACCAAATTACAATACATTTAAAGGCGAAATAAATTTATTAAACGAAAAGGTCTCATACTGGTAGACTTTTAAGTGCCCTCGCTTAGCACTTTTAAAATATTACAAATACAAATACAAATACAAATACAAACAAAAAAACAGTCAACATCACAGTAGTTATAGACACAGCCCTTTCTATATATTTAATCTTATTTTCATCGTTAAAACTGTCAATCTGGCTGAAACAT
Source organism: Blera fallax (assembly GCA_946965025.1). Classification (NCBI taxonomy): domain Eukaryota; kingdom Metazoa; phylum Arthropoda; class Insecta; order Diptera; family Syrphidae; genus Blera; species Blera fallax. The sequence goes on from OX337245.1 coordinate 86,830,520, forward strand.
TGCTTATAGATTTGGTCAAACCAAATTACAATACATTTAAAGGCGAAATAAATTTATTAAACGAAAAGGTCTCATACTGGTAGACTTTTAAGTGCCCTCGCTTAGCACTTTTAAAATATTACCGTGGCATAAGGTGGATGTTCAAAAATTTTAGTCTCAACAAAATGACTCTGGGAGCTAGGTGATCACATCATCGGTGTTGGCTTGCAAATTGAAATGCAATATCAACGCAATCTCAAAACCTATTGAAAATTGATTCATTTGAATTTATTTGAAGTACTTTATCACTTTGAAGATCCTTTTTTCTGCGAAACGTTATCTGAGATTTGAAAAGAAAATTTGCCTCCCAAAAGACATCTAAAGTGAATGCCGAGGAGATGGCCGAGCAGTTCAATATTCACCTGAGTTATTGGTAAATGCCGGGGCAAGTAGACATTCCAGGGAATTGTAAGGCGGATGAACTCGCCAAAATAGGAACAATTTAACCCATACTGCCGGAAAAAAGCACCTTGGGTATACCAATCGCTACATGCAAGCCAAAATTCAAGCTGGATACTATGGAGAGTGCAAATCTTAGGTGGACAAGAGAACCAACATTTCTAGCGACAAAACAAATTTGCCCTAAGGTGGATTTAAAACGCTCTAAGAACTTGATTTCTCTCAACAGATTCCATATCGGCGTTATAATAGGTGTCATTACTGGACACTGTCTAATAGGCTAGGCCTCTTTGCAAACGACTTTTGCAGAAGTTGAGTGGATGAAGAAGAGAAAAAAACTATTCCTCACCTTCTTTGTTTCTGTCCAGCTCTCTCCCTTAGAAGAAGGCTTTACTTAGGAGCCTTCCTCTACAATGATAGAGGCGATCTGACAAATATAGGTATTAAAAGCCTCTTTCGCTTCATAAGAAGCTCAAAATGGTTCAACGAGTAGGGAAGAGAAACTTTCTCTGATCCGATTTACGTGGTATCACAATGGACCTATGAATGGTCTAAGTGTGTTGGCGATTACTAGCTGGCAGCCACTTTCAACCAACCAACCAAATGCATATTTTGTGAATCAGGCGACGACCAGAACTATTACAACCATAAAACGAATGAGAATTTCAAAAGTTTACAGAAAATGTCAAATAACGAGAGAGATCTTACATATAAAAGAGTTTACTTGCAACGAGAATTTTGTGGTAAAATGGGCGAAGCTATTGAATTAATCAAGAATCAACAAAAAGAAAAAGAGCAAAATATCAGAAAAGTGGTTCTGGATCTTAAGATAGACCTTACGAGTACCAAAAAATATTGTTGAAATGTATAGAAAATTTGAATATATTTTTACTCACAATGACTATGGTGACTCGAATGATCCATCAAACAACTTCGCCATGATCGTTGACAATTGTTTCCTCATGCTCCACAGTAATTATAGGTATAATGCTTTTTTAAGTGCATTTTTTTCAATTCCTTGGTCGAAATTGTTATTTTTTCACAAGAAATATTTTTTGCAATATTCTTGTTTGATATACGTTCGCAATAAAATTTTCTGTCATATAAGAAATTATATGAAATCTAGTTTTCGAAATCGATAGAAAGGTGTTTTTGATTCTGAGAAAAATTCATGCCGAGATTGGCGATACGAGGACTTATTATCCCGAAAAAAATCCGGTGGGAAAAATTGTTCATGTAATTGACGATTATTCTGACTATTTTCAGGGTAACGAAACAATTGGAAATTATGAATACAACTTTTCAATCTTCACCAAAATCATTTTAAATGGCATACTCATCGGGCACTTCGTAATAGGCAACCATGCAACCCGACTAGGTCTACCTTATAATTATTAATGTACTCATAGAAATGGTAGAGACGAAAAAGTAAAAGAATCTATTCAACACCTGCTATGTGACTTTCCCGTACTGACTCATAAATGAAATATCACGCTTGACAGTCAGAGATAGATGATCTACGAAATACTGACCCAAACAAAATTCTCACGAAAAATCTGCATCTACATACATATATCCAAGATCCAACTGAACGCAGAACTCATCGATGTTGGTCGATGATGCATTATTGGGTTAATGACAAATTTGCTGCGAAAATCATGTTTAGATATAAGCAACATTTTCAACTCGATGGCTAAGGTAAAATTGTCGAGGTGTGAACAACCCTGAAGGAATTCAAAGGAAGCCCATGCGTCCATAGTTGTTCGGTTGACTATATTTTTTGGAATATGGCTGGAAATGCAATCACAGTGAAAGGTTTCTGTTACAGCACGTTGACAACTGATTTCTCTTGAGTCACTGCGAAAAAAAAAATGCTGACACTGTCGCGCCATAATTACTTATGTAACTAACTATGTCACCGAAAAAGTCATCAAAAGAGCTGAGCCGTTGGGCGGATTTGTTTGACATTTTATTCCACACTTAAGCTCAATATTAGTATTTTACAATAAGCTCAAAATATTATCACAATATTGCAGAACCATTGCCAGTTGTCAGCTGGATGTTTAATTTTTTGTTAGTTATTGAAAGTCGTCATTGTTGTAGGGTATTTTCGCTTCAGCTTTATTTTCTTCATAAATGTATTCGAATTTCAACTCTGCATAGTATATGTATGTATGTATTTGACAAATTCTTCAAACTTGTTCTTTGACTAAATTTAGTACTCTAGGAGTATATGTGGCAAAAAATAGTCCTTGTCGAATCATATTTCCTAAAACGTACAACATAATGATAACTAAAATTGTGGCTTCACAAAACGAGAACTCGAAATATATTAATTTCGATAATTGGATTCCTTCCGCATGGTCAGACAATATTTTTGACCATGAAATTCAATACATAACCACGAACATGCATTTGCCTCCCTGTAACATTTGGCCAAAACACCCATTTGCGGGTAAGCAACCACCTGGTGCAGTTCAACATTTTACGCATGTGATTTCGTTTATTTTAATTAAATATTTCAGCTATAACCGATGGTGAAATTTTACAGGTATTTTCCAAAATTTATTGTTTTTTGTTTCTATGGGATATTTTCCTTACTCCTAGATATTTCACAAGAATAACTACCTTATTCCTATCAAAAGTGCCGCATTCTGCAAGGGATGTTCTGATACAGCACAACTAGAATTATTACTTTCTGTACAAATAAAGAATCCTGGAGTAAAAATAGCCTTTGAAGATACATACACGAGTGGACCGTAATTATTGTCATGAGAACGCGAAAGAGGAGAAAAAGTAAAAAGCAAAATCAGGTACATAGTTAAGTCCTGAAATGGTTTAGTTTTTTTTTTATTTATGTCCGGATAAAATATTGGACAAGCATTTTCAACATCTAATCAGTTTTTCCCAGAAACTCGGAGAGTGATTTCTTTTTCGATTCGTTAATTCTTTTTGTAAGTTCATCACTAAATTCCAGGAATTTTCAACACTTCGATGTCAAACTGTTTAAACTCTCATGCATTCCACATGACCATTTGTCCGCCCCTACAGACTTATCACCTGTTTCAGCATTTTATTTGTACCCCTCGCAAAATACCCCCATTAATAGGAATCAGCGTTGTGGATAAATGCACTTGGGCCGGGTCATCCCCAGATATTTATTAGAGCTAACCACAGGTACAGCAAATTCTGGGCTTAAATCTAACAGAGTTACTTTAAATGATCTAAAGGGTGAAAGCAATGGGACGAAAGGTGTAGGCGGAGTTAAGGACATTCTTAAGGAACCGTTTGTTGGGGTGATTGTCAAAGAAAATTTGAATATTGATGACTTCACGTAGCATTCTAGACATTGGATCTTGGTAACCATAATTTATTCGATCGGGATTAACTCGAAATTAGATTACGCGGATTTGTGTTAAAAAAGAAAAGCTGAAGTTGGGAGAGGTCATCAATGTTACCAGCTAAGACTTGATGAATAAATACTAAGTCGCACTTTACAGCGTACAGAGAGAGCCTGTACACTAATAAGTTTCTGTCGGTCTAATTTCAGGGGTAAATTTAGGGTATCAGCCCAGGGAAGCCCCTTTAAAGCGAATTAAATAAACCTGCGTTGTACAAGTTGTGCTGGTGTAATAAAGAGATCAGACTTGGCTGTCTTATTCAAAGAGAAGCCGAATAGAGGTTGTGCAAAGGAGTGACATAAGCATTGGCGACTTTGTAGACCATCGATTGATAAATCCAAGGGAATGGTTGCCTTTCATTATGATATTATCGATATGGGTACGGAAAGCTGAAAGAAGAGTGTCTCCCACCGTAAATTGAAACTTTGTTCTAACTTACTTACTTAGATGACGCTACAGTTCGGGATGAACCTGACCCTCAAACAACAAGCCCCTTGTTGGTCTACATCATCTAGGTTAAATGGTTCATTCGATGTTATACAGTCCACAGAAGTGGTTCTTTCATATCCTCAGCATCGACTGCGTTTCCACTATGATGTTTCCTTGATCGTCCTTGTAGGCTCCAGTTTAGGCTTCATAGCTTTGACAAGCTCTTTTATCCTTTGATCAAACTTCTGTGCCTCATTCCTCCAGTACCATCTCTTTATTTCCTCGATTGCGGGTTTCTTATGCCCCCTTTTTTCCTCCTGAGAAGCCGGTTTTTGTCTCGTTGCGGTGGTCAAGTGAAACTAGGACAAAGGCGTCTTCAATACTTGGTGCTGGTGGCATAGGACATCGTAACAGATTAAGAGAGACTCTATCGGAAAATGATTTGGCGATCTTTTGCAATTGCAAGACGAATATTGCCTTGTATTGGCTGTATTCAGGATATCCGCTACCGAAGCTGGACTATAACAAGGTAGTAGTCCAAGTCAACGTCCGGAACGTTCGGAAGTTCGGAAATCCATACTACTCCAGGAGTGCGTCGATCACTTGATGTGGCCAATCTGGTTGACAGTTGACTAATCAGCACACATATTAAGCTCATGTTGGCAAATTTAACTCTTGATTGTCGTGCGGCCTTCGTTCACCTATTTGAGACTTAAGAAACTGCTATTTTCCTCTTCTAATCAACACTCGCGCTTACAAATTTATCAAGTTGAGTCCCGATGGACAGCAGCATCCAGTATCCGTTAGCTGCCACGTGGGGCTAAAATATCCAGCCTTTCTTCTGACCAATCCTCAGAAAATAAGTTGTATTCACAACTCTTAAATTATTGTTGAGATTAACGCGGATATATAGACAAACAGTGTATCTATGCAGAGATGTTATCCGTCGAAATCGTAAATCGTTGCTTAGTTACAGGTAAATTATAGTCAGGCCGTGTGGCAATACTGCTGTGATTATAAATTGTGTACCAACAAAGGAAATGTGATGCTTTTTGTGTGATTGATATGCACTTTAGTTTGCCATGTCCTACATGGGTTATGAGATAAGTTTCAGTGCTTACTAATGACATCCAATGACCTTTATTGGCAGGGGAGTAATCCTTTGAATGTATATCCTACTGGTAGGAATAGATAATGTCAGTGGTGCATATTCTCGGATGATCAGCAGTGGACATTTGGGGCAATGTTTCTTTGAGACGATTATGCAGACGGTGATAACGAAAATTATGGTGGTAAGAGCAGAGGAGATGTGTGGGGAGTTTTGACCTGTCGTGTTGCATATATTTCGACATCATGAACATCAATTTGAACATCAAAGTTTTGCAATGCGACGTAGGGAAGACTGACTTCACACTAAGCTAAGTTAGAAAGAAAATGTTAACGACTTCTAACGGTGTCGTGACATAACGCCAAGTATGTCACTTTTAAAAGCGACATAAGGGCATGACTCGAGGAAATTTCCATAGTTTTTTTTTTTGCGAGCGTAGCGAGCTCACTCACTCCGACTTTCAGGCTTTCGCCCGCTAGTCACTTCAATAGTAAGTTAGGATAGGCCGTAATCTACCTTCCACACCGAAACAAATTTGGAAAATCTTCTTCTCACAGAAATTTTCACGTTTGGTGCTTGTTTTTTAAGAAAACAAATCTGATATAAATCCGACTGGCATATTTCACACTTAAAAGTTCTTCGGATTGAAAAACATTCCCAATTATTTAAAGACGACTCGGAACAAAAGCTCCATGGAAATGAATTCCACCAACGTTAAGGGTCAAAACAAAAACAAGCCTAAAATCTATTTCGACCCAAAATCTGCAGCTTGCTTGCTGATGAAGCCATAGTACTTACAACTTTATTCAGCCCCTAGCGCTTTTGCTTGACTTGCAAATAAAAACCTTTTCACACATCAAATTAAACTACTATTAACTTTTTATGCGAATGCCTCTAATATGAACGGTGGCGGCATGAAACAAAGAACGCTGTTCCATGTGCACATTATGTGCGTTCGCACCTTTTGTACATCACATACCACGAAGCTTGTTCCCTTTTATGTTGGTTTGTGCCATAAAAATTGATTTATCTGGAATGATATAAATATAACTTCTTTATTCTTTCAGCATCATTTAACAATTTGGTTGTTGCTATTATTTTCCACTGCTCGTAAGTTAGGCCCAGTTATCCAATGACGAGCACAGGGCTTCTTTAACGATATTTTCATGACTGAATTACAGTGACTTATGTTCCGTAAAAACTTTATAATGTTCTGTGCATAAGTCTCAACTAGAAATGTTTTATCCCACACATGACAAGCAAAATAATTACTATGAAAGTTATTTTGTACGAGTATCTATGGTATGGCATACGCATTTTAATAACGCATTTCTTACACACCCAATAGATAAATTCATTACCTGGCCCTAAAAGCTAACCGTAGCAAATCTTTCTCGAGTAACCATGGGTGTTGGCCCTTTGAAAAACCATCCACAAATCTCCGTCAGTTTTAATATGAATTGATTGCACATAAGCCCATAAGCAACGTGATCCCGTGTTAAATTATTAATACCTACTTCCTTATCTCCGATGGGGAGAGTGTACGCCGCCCTCTACAAAGAAGGTACATACATAGGTAGGTAGGTACAATATATAATGGCGCTTGCGAGTGATCCCATGAACTGCATGAAAGGGAAACATCTCTCTGCTCTCCTATTAAGAATTAATTTCAGTTTGAGATGCGTGTTGACGTAATTTCTTTTCTCAGCCAAGTTTTACTTTCGCGTTTAATTTTTTTTTCGGCGGCGGCGGCGTCGTCGTTGGAAGTCCTTAAATATTTATATATATATTTTCTTATTTTGGCTTTTGTTCGTCTTTTGTGTGTTCACACCATCATTCCACTCACAAAAACCAATTAAAAACTCATTAAACGAGATACCGCTCAGTAAGCTGACAGTAACAAATTGTTGTCATTTTTGGTGGAATAATTTCCTTCTTGAATCTGCTTTCCTTCCTTTTAGCAATTATTTTCATTATTTATTCAGATTTATGCAAATTTTCAGTTGATGAACAGTTGCCGGGTGCTAAAAGCTTCTTCCCCAACTTAATTTATTTAGTCACCACATCAAATCGCTCGGTTCTTCGTGACAAGTGCGGTACTGCGGATTATATTCTCTAACGGAATGTGAGTTCATTACAAACTGTATATATGAGATAATAAATAAATAATTCAATATACATTATAAGCAGTTACTTTTTTTTGGGTTTTGTTGGAAGAATACACCCGTCGCAACCCTTTCGAGATGAACATAATATCGTTCACGAAATTATGAGAATCAACAAGAAGGCATTTATGTTGTATCGATTTGCGTGGATTGTTGTTACAGATTATCCTATCGGGCGCCGTTGTATTCTAAAACAATCAATCGAGCATCCCAAATCATTACTAAAACCAGATCTAATTGCATAAATTCAATTCGAAGTAATCCAGTTCCCCTTGCTGCTTGTATGAATAATTATATCACGTAATAAATGAAAGCAATTCCTGAGGAAGAAACGAATTAAGACGTGTTCGGAGCATTTACACCGACAAATAAACGCACGACCGAGGGAGCAGAGCACAGCACAGGCCACAGGCAGACGCAGAGGCAGCATTTTGCTGATGATGTGTGTACGAAAGCGTAAATCCTTTACAGCACTGAATGCGCACTTTTGTAACACATAAATGATGTCACTTGAGAGTGCGTTCACGATCCATTTAACAATTAATGTAAAGTAGGTGAAGCAGGATGGATTACTTAATGCCATTCTGAACAGAGGAATTGAAGTACCTTACGGAGGAACGTATTAAGATTATACGGAATTAAATCAATAATCTGCCAACAAAAGAGAAATGGCTGATAATTTTCAAAAGGCTTAACGGAATCTTTTCATCTTTTGTACACGAAATCAGAACTTATTACGAATTGTTTCGTTCTGATAACATTAAATGTATATATGTATGTACATTATGATGGAGAGAAGCAGCAAAATTCCCGTTAGGAGTAATAAAAATAGCCTAAATATCCTTCATTCAAATAGTCTTGAGTAACTTTTATCTTCAGTCTCTTCTTATACGCTTCGAGAGCGTGTCTTATGTCGATAGCATTTTCCTGCCTGCTTTTTATACTCTTCAGCTAAAGACAGGAAAACTGATTTAAAATATTAAACTTGTTCATTTTTTTTCACCCTACCCCACTCGAGAAGGCCTACTAATATGAATGCTTAGCTTCCAATATAGAGAAGTAATGAAGCTATGTGTAGGTTCTAGCTGAAAGCATATATGATTGTCTGCTCGAACTTGGAGAGATATGCTTCCCAGATGTTCGGCATGAACTGCTGCTCTATTACAATGTTTTGGTGTTTATCTATGCAGACTTTCTGTTCGAGCCTAATCATTATTTTTTACTTTTTTAGTAAAACTATTGCGTTGGCCCTGCCTTTGAAATAACACCACTCTATTGCTTACTTCCTATGTGTCATCCTTTCTGGCCTTTTTTTTTCTCATAAGCCTTGCGTACAACCCTTGTCTTCTTCTACATACATACATACAAACGAATGCAGCTGTTTTGAACCCCTGTTGGCAGCATGTGCTGGTACCATATTAGAGGCAACATTTGTGATAACTTGCTAGCAATATTACCACGATCTTCTATACTTGACGCTTGATTCAGAAGTTTGTTTAAAATTTAAAGCAAAGTTGTCCGAGGAAGGTTATCACTGTTTTTGGGATTGATATCGTTAGAAGTTAAATCACCAAGTAATGGACCCAGTCGATGTTGGCTGCTCACAATGTTTGAATATTTAAAGTAGTGGAGGCGTCATTAGTAGTGTGACCAGTTTGGTCTTCGATTTTCTGATTTCAAGCCCTTTAGGTACCCTTGTGAATACTAATATATTATGATTATTCATTTGACTTTGTAAATGACACAATTATGTGTTATGTGCTTATGTGTTTCATTTATGATTTCTGTAATTGCAGATCTTTAGAAAGTTTTTAGGCAAACTTATGTCTTCGAAAATCTATAAAAACGAGAAAGTTCGATGTCAAACATGTATTTAACGTGGCGGAAATAGTACCTCTCTAAAAGTTTTATTTCCCAGGTGATAGACGTTGACCAGTGGCAAGAAAAATGCGGTGCATCCCTGTCATTATTTTTCTTTCGAGGCTATGGCTTGTGGATAGTGGGCTTTTCTAACCAGGGTTTTCATTGCATCATTTAATTATTACTTGTATACAGATGTTAGTAGTCTCCTTCGGGGATGTGAGTATTACATTACATTACAATGGTTTGTCGAATTTTCAAATTCATTTGACAACATTGATCATAAAATCATTTGTTGTGTCTTTATTAAGTTTTTGCTCAAATGCAGCGAAGGAGTAATATTATGAAACAGTTCATTGCAACGATGTGTTCTAGGATGAACTTTCTATTTGTGCCGGTTTACCCCGGGGATCAATCATTGGCTGATTTTGTTACGTTATTTATGAATGGTCTTCTATTATGTTATACCAACATTAACATGTAGACGATGTGCAAATATATATTTTTCACCAACTCAATCTCTTAAATGTTATGTCTGTCTTTAAATTTGTTGAGTATAAGATTGGTTACGTTAGGCATATTGCACTTATTTTATTGCTATATCGAAGATATCCATCTAATTAGTCTTAAGGAATACCACCTTATGATAGTCCCAATACAATAAAAATTACTTTTTTAATATATATATGTATAGATACATGTATGTTTCTTTCTAACTAAAACTGTAGGCACTACGTTTGATTCTCTTTTGAGAATTTTTCTTTAAATTTCTAATAATTTAATTCTTAAGAAACATACTACACAGTATTTATTTCTTTTATGTACTTACATATGTATGTACATAATTTTATAGTCCAAGCAAGGCTTTTTAGGCAACACTCCAACACTAATACTACTCGCATGACGTAAGCATAACAACATTTGTTATGAGATACATGGCTTAATACGTAGCCATAATATCTATAGAAGGAGTTAGCCACGATGATATATGAAAAATGACGCATGCCTGAAATTTAATAAAGAGTGTATTATAAATACATTGTGCCTTAAAATATGGAAGAGTAGCTAAACACGTAATTTTCAAGTCATACATCATAATATACATTTCGGCTGACAGTTTCGTTTTTAAAATTATATTTCCTTGTATTGTACGAGTAATGTAATAACAAAGCAACCTTCTCCTGTATCTAAGGACATTCCAAAAATATTGTCAACACGAAATTAATGGAGCGTAAAAACAATGCAGCAATAAAAATGCCATAAATAAAATATTAAACTGTAGTGTGGAGGAAACGTCGATTCGATTGGACGTGGATGTGGAAAGTGTTGAAGTTTTCTGATTCCTTTTACATTTGAAATATTGATTTCTTGATTGAATTTCGTAAGCCATAGATTAATGTAGTTTGTCCTTAATACTCTGTAATAGTAGCTTTACATTAGAAGTGAAAACTATAAATCTCTCGAAAGGACGGAAGGTACTTTATGAGAACGTGTTGTCTATGAGGGTAGATTCCACATAATCTATTTGGCATTAATTAAGCAACATCTAGGTTTAGAGCATATGTAGCTAGTTCATGGCAGTAAGCATTATGTCGATGAAAATACAATACTTAATTATTGATCCCAAAGGTGACTTGGTGAACAGTAATTAGATGTAATTGTCCTTTGTTTCCGAGGAAACCAAACATTGTTTTAATCCTCCGTGTGTGTATATAATTGTTTTAGCTGTAAACTCGATTATGTTGCTGATGCTGGTCTTTCAGTTGACGTCAACCACCAAGAACTGCTTTGAGGGGTTTGTGTGGCTAATGGCATGATTAACTGGTTCTATCGATTTATCTCTGGACTTATGCATTTACGTGTCTATGTATACGCTTGAAGGTTTGTTACAAAATATCGTGTACACTTACTGATAGATACAAAATTCGATCGACGAAAAGTTAGTAGATTACGAGTATCTAATCCTTTCACATTTATTCCCTAGCAGACTACTACCTACTAAGGTAAGGTTTGGGGGTTATATTATGTTCCTAATGCTTAAGACAATTACGAAGACGAAAAAAAAAGAAGAAAAGAATACGATTGATTCAAAGCACGAGAAACCGTTTGACAGCAAACATGTGGATCCAAACTTTACTTTTGGTTTCAAATCTTCTATTTATTAGCAAGAAAACTCCCTAATTTTAATATCATCTACATATGTAAGATCGACCTGTTTTTTATGTAGTAACGTGCAAATAATTAACTCTTTTACCAAAGGTGATACGAATCCTAGGGCTCTCTGTGCACGGTACAGAGGGAGTTTCTTCATTTGAACGTTTTTTCAGTGATTTACTCTCCATGCAAATGGAGAGTATTACAAACAAATTAATTTTTTGTGGCTTGCACATTTGTAGATTATATTTCACATCCGCTGGTTTTGCCTTTTCAGCATTTTTTCTAGGCGTTTCTTGAACGACAGTTGCGATGTAATGTTGACCGCAATACCATATTTCCTGAATAAAGTTCATACTTTCTTTATGGTTAATGAAAAATGTCCCTTCTTCTATCGGCTGTTTATTTCATTTAAAAAATTTTAAAAGTAAATAAAAAAAAATAAAGTAAACAACTAAACTTCATGATATCTATGTCCAAATGCGTTATAAACTCTACGATAAAGCAGATAAATATTGATAACTGAGCACTCTATGGACAATCAATCTTGAAAATACAATTAAATATACCGCTAACTTACAAACATAAGTACAAATATGTACATATATGGCGCAACACACCGTATGTGGTCCAGGGCCTAGCTTCTCACTACCAATCGTGGACTTACAGTTTAGAGTCATATCCGAGAAGCTTTCTCTTGACAGTTATTTCTCCCGGACGTTTGTCAAACCGTTCAAAAACTTTATGTTTTCTGGAATTCGAACTTCGAACTTTCAGCTCAGTAATCCAAAGCACTAACCGCTGAGCCACGGCGCCCTTATTTCGCTAACTTACTATGAAATTTAATTAACATTCTATAAGTTTTCTTGACCAAATGCCTCTGCAAATAATGTGGATTACTGACCGGAAGACATCTGCAATAATGTCCTTTGAATGATGTATATAATCTGTGATGAACTCGAATAAAAACAACTAAGGACAAGAAAATTGAAAACGGAGAAAATCGGACACAACAACGGAAAATGAATCAGTAAAAAAAAAAAAACCAAAATGGGATTTGAGTGGGAAACCTCAACCATCAAGAGAAGACGCGATGAGTAATGTACAACCTCCTTCAATTGGAATAAGGCAAAATCAAAACGAAAAAGTATAGAAAAAATATGCTTCATGAAACTTTTATTCCCTGAAGTAGACGTGTACCGGAAAAAATGCTACAATTTTATAATAGTATTCTAAAGAATACATCAATGTTTCCGAAGAGAAATTTTAAAGGAGAGGTATGCCATAAATATACCAACCACTTTGGAAAAAAACCAGAAACACACGGAAGGACATACATATGTATATGTATGTAAGTACGTGTATATTCCTTCCAAGGGATAACATAAAGAAACAATTACATTACAATCTAAAAGCAATGTTCATAAGTTTGCAACTTAAAAAGCATTTGTCTGTTTTCACTTATTTGTGTGAAGTTCGATGCGGTTTTACCATTTTGCCGCCACAAAAAGTTCGAAAGAATTTTCTTATAAGAACTTTTCAAAAGGTCCCAGACGTCTCAAGAAACACCATTAGCAGACGTCAATTGAATTCAATTTCCAATAACATGAAATTCGTTTTAATAATTTTTTTCTATCACAATCTAAAGGCAAACGGAGAATGGCAAGAGAAGCTGTACCAGGTATTTGTTAAATTAGTGTAGAAGTAGATGGTGAATCCACATGACATAGACTTGCTAATGCATGGTTTTCGAGTGACGCTAAAGTATGTGAAATGGCAGAGGGCATACATATTCCGAAAATAAGATATTCCAGATGCTTTATGATTTAAAAGCCAACGAGATTCAAGTTAGGATGGAATCGCAAAATCTAAGTGAGACATCACGAGGCTAAGTTGAATGCTGGAAACATTCTGAATTAGTAACGAATGCAATCGAAGTCCATTGCGAAGGAAAATCATCTCGAACCCCTTGGTCCGCGTGTACTTTTTATTTTGTTGCATTTCTGTTGGTCTCGTGGGTTAGTGGTAAGTGCTTGAGCTGGCGGTCTAGGATTTTGAAGTTTTTTTTACCTCGCGAATGTCTGACAAATGGCCAAGAGCATTCAACTGTTAGCATTGAACTGCAGGTTCCTTTCATTCATGCGGAAAATATTACACTCGCCAAACGAATGGCTGCGAGAAGCTGCATAGGTTTTAAACCATATCATAACCAATAATGAATGTGATAGTTTCACAACTGTCATCTAAGCTTACAAGGCTAGAAAGCTCGAAGATGATATATTCAGATAGTTCTGAGATGTGCGCGAATGAGGATGTTGGTTGGTAAGCCGTGGTAAGGGCAATACATCCTGAAGGTATCACATATTTTACCGACAGCCAGGATGCTATTAAAGCAATTGCTACAGTTGAGATAAAATGGAAGCTTGTGATGTGCTTTTCTGAAGAATTTAAGGCTCTTGGCACATAGCAAAAGGTTGTACTCTGCTTTCGTTCCGGGACATGAACGAATGAATACCAGGCAATGAGAAGGCTGAAGAACTGGCAATGGGTGTCTCTGCATTGAACACCGAATTGACAGACCCATCCGTGAGTATCCCGCCTTGTACACTTAAGCTTGAAGGGAAACAAGGAAACTATGGCCCACCTTTGATAAAGCTAGAACCGAGAGATTTGTTCGGAAAGACCAGAAATCCATCTCCACCCTCGTGGGTATCATCACAGGGCACAACACTCTACGGTATCATATGAATAAGCTGCGTTTGATGAAAGAGGAACTCTGCAGAGGCTGTGGCGATGAGGTAACGATTGAGTATACAACCCACTCCGTATGCCACTGCCCCGCCCCCGACCACCAACACTCGAGATACAAGTTCCTTGGGAGACACTTCTACACTAACCTGGAGGAAGTATGCCAACGGAAGCTCTGGCGAAGTTCATCAAATCCACAAGATGGCTTGTATGTAAAGGACAGTAAAACAAGTAACACAGAAATTAAGTAGTAAATATATATGTAAGGACGATCTTTCTTCCCCTAATGGGTAACACAATAGGTCTGCATTGACCTGAGTGCGGCGTGGAGAACTTCTCCCCGCCAGCCCACCTAACCTAACCTAAGCCGTGGTAGTGATAGTGCGCATCGTTTATTCCATTTATGAGTACCACATAGTTGCTGGAGCTAGAGCTAACTTCTCAATCAATAATATTGAACTTGATAGAATAAACAAGGTGGTCTACGAAAAGAAGTATATTCTTGCAATTTTGAGGTTGAAACGGACTCGGTTTATTCTCTTTGGGAAATATACCAACCAAAAAAATATCTAATTATGACGTGTCCAAAAGTATAGCCGGGAGGAGATTCAACTTTTAATAACTGTAACCACAAAATACTCTCAGAGCTTTTGTATATCAGGTGCAAAGCACTAGTCATTAATTAAGGAAGGAAAAGTTTTGCTATTAAAAACAAAATCTGTAGGGACAATAACATTTTGAATTAAAGAAATATATTCGCTGTTGAAAGGATTGACCTAAACCAGTTAGCGTATGTGCAAATTTGTTTTTGAAGTAGCAAAGAAGTCGTCTAGTCCTATTGGCTAAAAACACACAGGTAATTATAGAAAAATGTACATTGATGCTCTTTGGTATGGAGATGGGATTGGGGATAAGCTTCGATGAATTGTATTGGTTAAACAGCGGCATTAACTTAGTCGAAAAAATTTCAATTTATTACCTAAGGTTTCTAGCAGTAGAAAGTATAAATACCCGCCGGAGAGAATTCGTGCTAAACGCCTCAAGTTAAGCGGTATGCTGAAATAAGAATATCCCATAGTCAAAATGGTTTGCGTAGCAGCATGTTCTTCTTTAAGCCTAGCACTTACCGGCTTTTTCTACAAAAAAGTGTTTCTTAATGGAATGCATGTACTAATAATATATGTATCTACATATTTAATTACCGAAATTTAGAAAAAGTATCCATAGCATGCAGCGACTTTTGTTCACACTTTTGAAATACTTTTTATACCACCCAATTGCTTGCGTTCTCAAGCGTTTAATAAATTTTGACAAAAAGTAACTCCAATACCTAGTTGGTATGTTTTTATGTATTCATAAAAAGTTTTATGTGTTCATAAAAAATTTGATGTTACAATTAGTAAGCGAGTAGTTAACATCTACTCGTCCATATTTTTGCAATCTGACGTTACATTTGATGATTTCTGTGGCAAACTACTTTCGAAAACTCATTCCACCGAAACTCTCAGATATTTTATTGTATTTTCATATTCCGATTTTATTTGTATCACCTGTTCCAAGTTACTCCTAAGAGTTACGAATAGTAAAGTTATAAAATGTTTGTCTTTAATAACACTTCCAGTCAACGGTTCTCTCTGGTCATAAAATCAATTCAAAACCTTACGAAAGGGGGGAAAATAATGTTTACTTCATTGCGTATTGACAGCCAAAAAAAAAACAGAACAAAACACACCCGACAAGCTGAAAAACTTAAGCAATAACGTTTATTTGAAATTGGTAGGAAACATTTGAAATGCAAATTCATCTCAAACTACAATACAACACCATGGCTACATTAAAACAATCCATTACACCATAGCCACGTCATAGTTATTTCAAGTAAATACACTTTTAACTTTTTCATTACAATTTGCAGAATGTTTGCGAGATTTTACTGTCGAATGCGTACGCTTTACGATTATTTTAATTTGCGTTTACTGTAAAGCCATCACCAACACCGCCGGCCGTAAAGGCAGTGTTGCTAAATTATTTTCGCTTTCCTCCGCAAAATGGCAATGTAAAGGACATTAAGGCGGGTGGCAATTTTATTGCGCAAATTACGCGTTTAAATTTCACATCTAAATTTAACTGTTTTGGAAATCGAAGCTCGTATTGTGTGTGCTGACTAAGAAGGGATGGATATGTAAGTTACAACCAAAAAGGCATAGTTCAATCCAATTTTTTTCAGATTCTTTTTTTTCTAAATTCAATCACAAATTTGAAAAAAAAAATGCAACCAATTTAACTTGAATATTTTAATTAAGTGCTCATCATCGTTGTTTAGAATTCAGTAATTCCTCGAAATGGCTTAAATCGCTGTAACACAAAGCGATGTAATCTTATCATCAAACTCACGTTTACTTCAAAGGTGTCGAAACCATAAACCTCTAGGGTATACTGTATAAACTTGTTACGTAATTCTTCTCACACGATATTTTTGATATTGCTTCTATACTTTAGCCTCAAACACTTAAGATTGGTTAACCTAACAAGGTGGCACTTACTGGGAGTACTCATCAAGTTAAGGAATTATCAACACAACTGTGACTCAAACAGTCACCTAATATTTCACAAATATTGTAAAATGCTACATTAAGGCCTAAACTGAAGACTGGGTCAACTCTCTGATTTTATTACATTATTCTAGAGGTGATAAAAGAAAGCAAAGGAAATATCTAATAAATCTCTGGACAGTGCTTTATCTCTTCAAGTAAATAAATTGCATAATAAAGTGAGAACATCACACATCCTAATAAACAAAATGCAACAAAAAAGAGTGCAAATATTTTGTTTGTAAAGCCCGTACATAAATATTCTTTATGTACTTTAGCAATATTTCGAAAATCTATTACAGAGATTTAATCGAATCGGAGGAAACCTGCGAGTAGGAATACCTATCTGCTACAAATAACATAATTAAAACAATAAGTTGTTCTTGATTTTGTTTAAAACTTAAGGCAATACCTAATGAGGAACGTTATAGTAGGCTTAGACAATCTACTAGTTGAAATATATAAGAGGAACAGGGTGCCAAAATATTATATATTGGGGACAATAAAACTAAACTGCGCTGAAGAGTATTTACACTGTAGAAAATTTTCAAGTTTCCACACCATCAAATGATGGTTCCAGTGTGTCATGAACGTATTCGAGAAGAACAGATACGCTTAACCATAAGGACTCCAATGTCGTTCAATTTTATTTGTCTTCCTCCTTTTCTTTTCAACTTATATCATTTTTCTTTCCTGTTCTTCTTTTTTCCCTCTTAGAAATCCGAAAAAGTTGAAATAGACGGAGTAAGAGGACGCAATATCAATAAAATTGATTGGAAAATTATTGAGATATAAGGAGCTTTACATTTGGTTCTAGTACGACGGTGAAGCGCGCAAAGAGAATATTGGTGGTATGGGGAAATAAAACATATATCATTGGTTCAATACATTGAAATGAAACACGCAAGGGGCAGAGATGAAGTCGCTGTTACAATTGGTATATGAAAGGAATATAGAAAGACAGTCGTTCCTCTGAATAACGAGGATTTTCTTCAATAATCTTCAATTCTCGATATCGTGTGAAACTGTACAGAGGTAAAGAAGTCGGCATGGGGATTGGTAATAAGATTACATGCCTTGGATCTACGGATGTAATGATATATGTATATAAATAATAAACGGTAATTGTGCTTCAAGAGCTCCATTTATATGTAGGTATACAGCTAAGCATGTGCACAAAGTTATATAAAATCACTTTGGTTCCACTTAAATCCAATGAATTCTGAAGCAGTCTTAATGGCCTGTGGCCTTACTCATATGTATGTCTAAATTGAAGTAATAATATGCCAAATAAAATGTCATTATGAAAATTCACAGTTTTAAGGTCTGATTTGACAAGCTAACTAATTGTATTTCTTATCGGTTGAGAAAAATTCTATTGGAGCACTTAATGTTCATCTTTCATGGTGAAGAGCTTTAATGATCAGCACTGATCGCATAAGTCCCAAAAGCTTATTTTCTAAAACAAGAGTAGGGAAGATTATCACAGTGAAAGTGCTCCGCCAAATTTTACTGCCATAGTTGCTTTGGCTAAGAGTAAGCGATACCTTGAAGTTTTAGCAGACGTTAGAATGCACTCGATTAGTTCATCCTCGAGAGTGTACCTACAATTAGTAGAGACACTAGCCTGCAGACGCATGAAGACGTAAGCTATGGATTGTCTTATTTTTCGCCATCCTATCCTATCCTATCCTGAATTGAAAGCGAAGAAAGACTTAGGGATCAGCCTATTTTAGAAACAGCTTATGTGCTCGAATAATTAAACGTCTGGGAACAAGACACAATATTATTATCCTTCTATGTCTATAAAGATTTTATTTTTATTCATTTCACATTTGTGCGTAAAATAAGTCAAATATTTTAAGGCATCAGTTTTTAGAAAATGCCTCCTTCTCTCCTTGTTCTTTTAATCTAAAAATAAAAATTCTTATTTTATTATTTTCTCAAATTAATATCTACATTTAAATGCACTTCCACCCAAGGTGTTTTTTAAATACATTCACATAAAAAAAAATGCTTGTGTGTAATAATAGAAGCAACGCCTTCTAAATGGAGGGAAAATGGAATGCCATTAAATCTACAGTAATAAATTCTACCGTAATGCTAATTTTAATTGAAATAAAAGAGCTGCAAGGTAAGGATATCGTGGTCCTCAGAAATGAGAGTTCTTTTGCAAGGGTGCAATTAAACCTTAATCTCAGCTATATTGTGTACGAGAAAAATTGGTTTCAGCAATAAAGTGCTTTGCAAAGAGGATTAAAGCACTTCACCGTCCAATTAAATAATGAGTACTACTATAAAATTGTTTAGTTATTGAGTATCAATTAGAAATGATACAGTGAATGAATTGATTGTCATTAAAAAAAATACTATAACTAGGGGCTAGCTAATTCGAGTCACAATATTGGAGGTAATATCATGCACCTCTCATTAGCGTTAATCTTGAAACCATAAAATCAAATAAAGTTCTTTTTTTCTTCTTTTCCTTCAGACACTCTGGAAAGGTGTCCATAATTTCCTATTCCAGAAAATGAGTGCGCACAAAATGCAAAATCCTTTCATTAGTTACAGTCTTTGAAACACACGTTTGGCTCTCCGCAGTCGCCTAGCTAACATGTTAAACGTACTTTAGTTAATTAGTTTAACATTTTCGCTGTTGTTTCGCATTGTAACCGACGCCGGTAGTCATAAAACGGTACCTATTCACTTCCGTTCTATTACCGCAGAAGAACAGCTCCACAAAGAATATTTAATTAATTAAGTTAAAGTATAAAAATTTCGAATTGTAGCAAAAACTAAGTCAACATAGTGTTTAAGAGTTTTCCCATTCAACTTCCGGGTGGTTTCTCGTTCCGTCGGGCGCCAAGTAGATACTTCGGGGCAAAATTGTACGCCCTATTTTTGGTCAGAATAAATAATAGAGCCATAATTCGCTGTGGATATAAACAAATAACCCAGAGCTTTGTCTAGAAACTGCAGTGCAGATCACTTGCGGATACTTTTTGGGAAGGTAGCACAGACAAGATAAACCTCAGCAATTTTCAGCTGGCAAATAGTGATGCTGATAAGACAAAGTAAACTAAAACTCTAAAGGGGAATATTTTCCAGAGCATAACGAAACCACAGAATATAATAAATTGGACACAATTTAATTATTTGCACTTGTATTGTTTACAATGTGCCCAATATGCTTTGTGCGTCTATGTTTCAAGAGTTTCTTTGTTATTAATTACTATAATTTTTGTTTCATGCTTGTAGGTACGCTTTGCCTATTTACTTTCTCATAGCTCTGAATAAGTGAATAAGTTTTGATACAATTCCTTTCATTTGCTAAACGATTCCTTTTGGGCAAGGTTAACGCATAAATTTACTGCATCCTGTTTCCGGGCTTAGAGGTAGCGGGTGGTTATTACAAGTATGGAGTTTTGGACTTTGTATTTATCACCGCAAAAAAATGTTCGTCAAGCGAGTGGTGACATCTATACGAGAATTCTTGCAAAGGATAGCCCCTAACTCAACGAACTACACTAACTAGACCCTCTAGGTAATAACCAACAACGAACTACATTAACTAGACTGCTAGTTAATCGCCATCACCCGGATAGCTGGCACTAATGACGACTGACTACGTGAACACACATGTGGTTTTGATAACCGTCCTTCTTCAGTGTCCCGCGCCTGGGCAACCATTTCAATTGGCTGCAGCTGCGCTATTGCACCCACGAAATAAACATCTGGGCGAGATGCAAGGAACATTGAAACGAGATCCCGCAAATTTGTCAAACTGACGAAAATGTAAACAGACAACACTGACACCTGCCTTCCCCCGTTCGCACGCAAATAGGGCGTTTTCCTAGGAGACACGTTCCCAGCACAGCGAGATTTCCCACTCGCACTTTACTTTTCGGTTTTAACAGATGACTTCCTCCTACTCACACTCTTAAGTAAAATATTAGGGGATGATGTGCAAACAATTTGCGAACCGAGTAAATGCCCGAAAAAGAAGGGAATCTTATGGTATACGAGTAGCTCGAAAAACACGTGACATGTAGGAAAAACTCTGCGAAATTTTCAGGAGAACTTCTGACATTTGTCACTGGCAATTTTGATTATGTCAGATTCAGGATACTTTTAGTTACCATTGTGGTGTATTCCCAAACCAATTGTATTTAGGTCGCTCACTTGGTTTGTAAAATTCTTAAACGGGCTCATGGGAAACTGAAAAATATTATAACAATATTTTGTAATGCGAGTGCGAGAAAATTACCAGAAATCGGTTAAAAGTTAATTTCAGTGGACTGTGTGCGTTCCCCCGACACCTCGAGGGAATTGTTTTAAGCGAGATTTTGCTTAAGACTTCTTAGACTGATGAAACAATTAAACAGCGGAATATTACAGAACAGTGATACTGGATTCAGAAATTTAAAACGCTTTTATTTATAGAAGTCAATTGATAATGTTTTTCTTTTTCTTTTTCAAAATATTCACAGTATCGGTTGATAGTGTCAAAACTAGACATACAATACAACCAAACCAAATCCGAAAACATTTTTTCGATTGAAAAAGATGAGATTAAGTCAGTTCAATAGATGAACTGAAGATGATAGAAGCAACAGTTTTTAAATACTCACATACTGCCTCTTACCCAAAAAAAGATAGACATCATAGTCACGATCTAATTACTCATAATGCAGCAAGGCTTAAAGAATCATTGCCTAGCTTTCCCAAGAAGAACTAAATTCTTGCCAGTCTTAAGAAAAGAAAAAAAAAAGAAAAAAAAAGATGTGTCAATGTGTTTGTGTTTTTCATGTATTTCATGGATGCGTGCAACAAAGACGTTAAATTTGAAAACGGGGCAAATAAAGTTGGGCTAAAGATAAGAGCGCTAAATATACAAGCTCTGAGACTTTTCCAACCGAAAACTAACGTTAACAATACTGGACAAGAGGATCTGTAGTTGCCGCCGGCACTATTGATCCGAACTAGAGGTAGACAGCAGATTCAAAGCAATATGAACTGCATTCGGTAGGCTGAAAAAATTTGGAAAAATAATGTCCTAAAGATAAAAACTAAATTATAATTCCTTCGCTTTAATATAGATTTAGTACAAATGTGGCAGTATCGTAAGTAGATGGTGGCACTCACATGTGTTCGCATCATCTTAATGATGTTTTGGCCCAGCCGTATCTCGTACGAACATTTTCCTATATGAATGGATCCCACATATATATAGAACGCCCTACGAAAATATGACACAGGACCGGAAACTTGAATTACTTTACTTTACCTAAATTCAACAATTTTCTTGTATTAACGCAGCAATTGTTGAACTAAATATGCCTTATCACTAAGAATGATTTTCCTAGCAAAATTTTCATACAATAGCTGACGTGACGTTTCATCAATTAATTAACAAAGTCACGTCTGTTGAATCTTATGCGCTTGCTGATGCAAATATTTTGTAAGAATCAGCTGTGAGGTGTTTCTTGAAACGCCTGATTCTAGTGAATTGATGTTCTTGAGGTGTCAGCAACACTTTATTTCGCTGCAACTAAGTGATGGAGTAAATGTACGTTATGAGGACATATACGTAACATGTTATGCTTTCGAATAGCTTTCCAAATTTACTAGCCACAACAGTGACAAATTAATTCTTTTAGAGTTGCCTTTATTCATAGGTTCACCTCATTGTAATTCCCAGCTAGTGGTGAACGTTACTTAAACTTTTTTCCTGAGGATTTTATATCTACGCCTCTTACATCAATAGTGCGTAATTGGTAACTTTACTAAGCAAGACATCCATCAAGGCAAGTCTTAGCTATTTTTCTACCGAGTAGAATAAAGATGCCTCCCCTAGGTTAGAACACTTTTTTCCTGGTTTCTTTTAGCAAAACAGGATTCAGTAAGAGTATTTTATTATCCGAGACTATGTTCCTTGTTACATGCATACTTTAATTTTAATGTTACACTGCAACAAGTACATATATGTTCCTTAGTTTGTTGCCCTAGGCAACGAACTCGTCTGTGAGCTCGATATTAAAAAGTGAAAGCGCTGCCGTTGAATAATTAAGTTTTCATCCGACACCATCTCTTACGTTCAATTTGCTTACACACCTAAGGCATGAGCTCCACACATGTCGAAATCTTTAATGCAGTAGTAGTACCTTATTTTATGATCGTAAATATGTACATACTTGTAGCTGCAAGTTTGTTTCGACTAAATGTAAGCCAGAGTAAGTCAAACTCTCATATGTATCTGTGGTGTGCAGCGCGCCTTTGCGTACTCCAATGAAAATTATCTCGAGAAAATTACCATGATTAATAATAAGGGAATAAGTAATTTCTATAAAAGCGACAGAAATTCAACCACCAACAACTGTTGCATCATTTTTAACACGCCATAAAATAATTGCAAGTTTTAGGTCGTAACATAGTTATTCGTTTTACTGGGAATTTTTTGGCAAATGCAAGGGAACTTTTGATGTCAAACATTTTTGTCAACTTGCCAGACAGATTTATATTGTTTTTGATTACACTTCTGGTGGATGGCCACATACAAATTTTGCCAAAAGTCTGCAAATGTAATTGGACAGTTGGGCGGAGTTGGAATTCACAAGGCAATAAAAAATGCCCAGAACGTGGGAGACTAGCCGCAGTACATGAAAAGTTGAATAATATTACGACTTATAATGCATTAAAAACATGCACGTCTGCATATGTGTCTGTGCACTGAAATATTTTTCGAATCTTTATTGGATATTTTATTGCATTAATTTTACCCATAACTCAAGGGCATTCATCAAAGTTTTCAAGACTCGTAACAGCATATACATACATACTCGTATGTATGCTCGTACGTGGCGGAAAATTATTATCACATCGTATAAATATTGGCAAAGTTGTAAATGATAAAATAGCCCGAATACGAGCATATTTAACCACATCCTTGTTTGTTTTTGTATTCGGTTTTTACATAACTTATGACTTTTCATTATTAATATTATTTATTTTCATTATAATTTCGTGGGGTGTTAATTGCGAAATATTTATCGTAAATTGCTCTCGAATTATAGTGCTGTGAATTTATGAATGTTTACTTGTTTTCCATTCAGATAATTCGCGCCTGTATGTCTGGCAGCGATTCAAAAGATTCAAAAAGATAACCCAAATATAGATTGAACTGCATTTCCCTAAATCTACCATTTTACGTATGAGACTATGAGGTTTGATTACTTGAAAAAAGCCAAATAGCTTTATCGATTAACTTAATAAAAAAAAGTTAAATTTCATATTCTCTCGGACGATATACATACCCAAGTAATGCAACAAAGGCAATGTGTAGCCTTCAACTACTTAGGTAAGGAATAAGCTTGAGCAAAATGTGTTTATTCATTTGTAATCATAGGGACAATGCGTGTTTAACCAATTTAACACTTAAGGTCGTCCGATTTCAGGTATTATACAGCGCAGGCACATGTGTCTCAATTTACTTACTTACTTAAAGGGCTCCCGACCGTTGGAGAGTCTCTGCCTGAGACACGGTTGCCTTCCATCCTCTGCGTCGGATGTTAGTGTATAATTGCATATATGTAACGGGCAAAACATGGTGCTGGTTTGAAATGCTTGCTGATTGATATCTAGACTGTAGCAGTAGCTAAAGCGTCTAAAAGATGCTTAGTTGTTCAAAAGACTTATTTGATAATTTCTTTATATTTTCTTAACTGGCGCTTAACGTCTCCCAGTGAAGGTGAGACTTTCTCCGAAAGAGAATTGCTTACGGCTGATCCCCATCTGCCCAATCTGGCCCGCTCATTCCCCTCTATTTTACTATTTTACACTATTTTACTAGTTTTGAGGATCGTAGCCGACTTAAGTAGTATGATAGCGGCCTGACTGTTAATGAAGATGACAATATTTCTTTTGGATGTGTGATTGCACCTAAATACCCGACAGGCCTCTCCGATTGCCAATAATTCCTCCTAAGAGATACTGGATGAGTCCGGAAGGCCAGCCACTTTGTCAGAAAAAATTGCTTCTTCGAAATTTATTCTTCCTTAATCTTTCTGGATCCTTCCTGGTCAGGAAGCATATACTCAGGTATAGGAGTTATGTACGTCAGGTATGTTGGTAAAGAGTTCAGAATGGTGCTATGGTAGTATGGCTTTGAAGACCAGTACCCAGATTCTTTGGGACTGATTGCACTGCATGTGGTAGTCAAGGGCTAAAATATGCGAATTAACGTTCAGGGCCCCATGAACGCGTGGGGCCTGTTGTACCTATTTCTGCTGTTGTCTTAAGCCAATTTAGTTTTTTAACGTGGTATCCCTTATTCCATGTAGGTCACCAAACTAGCGAGCTGTCAGAGAGTGTAGGACGTTGTACGGCTAGTAGAACCATTCATCCATCACTTTGAAAGGAGCCACTTATAACTGCTTTTGACTCTAAAGAAATAAACACTTGTTTGAGTCAAGCTTGTGAAGGGTTGTAAATATACAAATGTATATCGTCAATTTGATGTCAGAATACCTAATCTTCTTATATAATACATTTTACCATTCGTTGGTATCTACTGATATGCCATTCATTTCACTATGAAATCCAATTTGAATTTGCATTTGCATTTTCCATGCAGTTAGGTGGTAGATGATTCTTAATATTTTTATGTATGTAGGACATGTATGTACATACGTCATCTAAATTTCGATTTTCATTTCTTTGCAGTGCGTGTTCTTTTTATTTGCTTTAACGATTTTCTTTCATAAATATATGTACAAAAGCTGGTATATACGCAAGTGCATTACTTGTACGAAAGAAAGTACATTTTTATGCACGCCAAGTTACCCGAATGAAAGAAGCTATATCACTACACTTTGTGTGCCCAACAATGTGTATTTTTTTTTATTTAAATTTCGTTAAAATAACCCAAATAGTTTCAATATTTTTGGCCATATTTTGGTTATTCAATTTTTTTCTTAAACCTCTTAATAAAAAAGACGTGCATTATTCCCTCCTTTTTCATCACAGTGTGGAAACTGCCTGCCTACATTAATGGTACGCGCCTTAAATCACGAATAAAGTCTCAAATAAAAACTGTCACACTCAAATGCAACTGAATCTCAAGCAATTACCTTTGTATGCCCTTTGCAATATTGGCGATGCTCTAGGTAGGATATAACATTAATACAGCAAACGAGTCGTTACAATAATTTAAAATAACAACAAAACAGGTCCAGTATATTTTTGGATTATTAAGAATTTGGACTTTTGTGACTTTGGGCTTTAAAAGCCTACGGTGAATAAATTGCTTACGGCATTGATTTCATACTCTTATTCCCGTTCTTCATACTCGTATATAAAAAGTTGTTAAATTGAACTATCCAGCTTTGTTTACTAATTTCTATAATTCTCATAACTCCATGCGAAATCTCCTCTGTTTGCATTAATTGCTATAACCAGAGAGGAAGAATTTCCACCTTGCAAACTATTCCAAGAGATACAAGCATCAAATAAAGATGAAACAATGAAAAGCATTTCCAGCCACTGGACATATGTTATTGCTTTAAATTTTGAAGATGAGAGTATAGTTTTCAAGTACAGTTGCCGCTGGAAACTAAGCAGCAGTTGGTTATTTGTATGATTATTTGCAAATATTTAAAAAAAGACGAGTTAAACAAGAATTTTGGGGTTATCAACCTCTGCAAATTGAAAGAAAGCGAACATTGGAGGGAAGCTTGTCTTGAAACTGGAGAAGTGTACTAGCACGACTGTATCGGATGACAGACAGATGTACACATATGTACATATATATAAAGAAAATATGCGACAGGACATCACAAAATAAGAAATAAATATGTACCATACCACACAGGTAAACGAATGCACGCATTCGTGCTGCGTGGAATATTTTCCTC
Organism: Blera fallax; assembly: GCA_946965025.1. Classification (NCBI taxonomy): domain Eukaryota; kingdom Metazoa; phylum Arthropoda; class Insecta; order Diptera; family Syrphidae; genus Blera; species Blera fallax. The sequence continues at coordinate 86,857,325 of OX337245.1, forward strand.
ACTCATAACCGCCTTTAGAGCTAATTGTCGCATCCAAAAGTCGAAGGGAAAAATATTTAACTTTCCAGATTTTATTTAAAGATGGGAAAAATGCCGCGATTTTATAGTACAAAAACACAACCAATTACCCATTCACATGAGAGCTACTAGACGATACAAATAAAAGTGAAATATTGTTGTAAGCTTGAAGAGTTGAAATATTTGTTAGCCAACGCTGGTGTTATTCACGACGTTAACAACATCATAACTTGTCTATCGATTGTCCTCTGTACCCTCAACCAACAGAGGGACGGATGCGAAATGAGGACAGTTTTAAGTCACACACACCACGACACCTTGCTCTTGGCGCAGAGGGTGTGTCAAGGGTGTGTCTTACGTAAAAATTAGGACACATGTCTTCAACTAAAGATTTTAGAAAACAGGTATGCGCTTTATATGTCTTGTATCCCTTTAAAAAATCTTTATTAATCCCCTTCCAAACATAATGAACACCGGAAATAAATGACAACTTTTTAAGGTTTCCAAGCATAATATGCAGGTACACTTTTCAACCATACGGTTAAAGAATTAATTTCCTTTTCATGGATGTCAATATACTCGTACATCCCCCTCCTCAAAAATCCTATTTCTGAATTCGTTAAGGTCTATGCATCGGGATGATTTTCATACCAATCTGATTTGAAATGAAGTCCCTCTGTTTACTGCAACAGTTTTTGTACTGAACATCATTTTCGAATCAGGGTCTTTCTGTTTCGTGACGATTTAAGAATAATTTTATGGCATTTTAAAGGAGATTGCAATAACCTTAGTTTATCGAAAAAGTTTAAGAAAACCAAGTTCTTATTTTAGAAATTCGTACAGTCTATGGAAATGTCAAAGTAGCAAAGATGTACGCAATATCAAACGGAATCACTATAGGCATCCGTATAGTGCCTTTAACTAGCCAGTTTCCCTTCTGCCAAATGCTAAAATAAGACTGTAAATATTTTTCACCGAAAAATCAGAACAATTTTTATATCTTATGTTCAGGGAGTAAAGCCATTAAAATGCTTAATGAAGGCGTTGCAATGTTTATGCTCCCTACTATCCATAAAGGGTAATAGCTGTGCTCCTTTGATGCTGCTACGTTCCAGCCACAGAGATGCCGAGATTTATATGCCATTTGAGAATTGCTCGAACAATATGTGGTTTCTGGTCAGAATATTCGCTTTTATTACCAGCTTTATGTCTTCGCTTTTTCCGCTTTTTCTCTTTCTAGACATAGTATTTTACAAAATATTTCATACTGTTTCGGAGGATGATGATGATGGTGATGGTTCATGTCTCTATGCATGCGAAAATAACAACGGTACGCCATTGAATAACTCCTTCGTTAATTGCAGTCTTATTTTGAGTATTGTGTTTGCAATATGTTAACGAAATAAATCCGGTAATCCCTGAGATTTGTATCTCCCAATGGACGTTATGTGCAAAGGTGTGTGGGGACTTTCATAAATGGTATGGCTTCAGATTAATCTCTTAAAATTCCACAAATTTGTCACAATGTTTGGTTGCTTGGGCGGAAATGTATTGCATTAAATACAGCAGTGAAGAACTTCTATAGTGAGAGAAGGCAAGTACTCTGTAAAGGTGATTGGAAAGAACACAACATTTGCCTACCTAATCCTAAGGCCGTAAATTTTTAATGCAATTCAATTTACGGCCTCATCCATTCCCTGAATTCTATTTTTGCATAAAATTATTGAGTGAGAGAAATTTATGTAAGCCCTCTATTCTGACGATACTGTAAATAAAAAATACTTATTGGGGCATTCATCACGAAGAAAACTAATTCACTAGGAGTAGGAGGTGTACACATAGAAAGAATAAATATTTTCCTTTCTTTTCTCGCTTACATTGTTCGGAGCAATTTTTTCGAGAATGACTTAATCAAAGAGATAAATTCACAAAATCATTGAAATTTATTGAATCTCATTTCGATTTCCAACTGAAATTGCTATTGTTCATTGAAAGGAACACTGGCTCTCTCCGTTGCCTAGGGCGCATATTTGCCTTTATCCGTGCATTTTTTTCCCATCAGATCCTTTACGTATAACTTTTCGCTTATTCTTCAGGTTTTCTTACACTCTCACAGGCTCGTTAACTTTTTCAACGATTGATGAGATCAACTGCTGAGGTTCTTTTTCTTCCGGCTCTTCGTTATAGGGGAGAACAATATCCTCGGTTTTTCTTTGTCTGAATATAAAATTCTATTTTTGCTTATTTATTTAAAACTTTAAATAGGCTTTCGATGCTGATTAAAATAACGAAATAAAATTTTAAGTCAGAGCTTTAACATCTTTAAACTTGAACTGTGTTCGTGTGTTCATTTTTTATTGACAGTTAACTCAAACTTTAAATCTTTTACTCGAACGAAGGCAACGGCAAACAAGGACAAACACAACAAAAATTCAGCCTTAATTGTATTCTTATGAGGAAGGACCATAAGAGGATAATTTAAATTATGCTTTGGGTGTATCATACAGACAATTGAAATAAAAGGGTTCTGAACTTAAAGCTGCCATAAAAGAAGTCATTAAAAAGATTTGTATATCACTGATATGAGTTTTATGATATGTGACTAAGTAAATGGTAGTTAGGCTATTAGAATAGATGAATTCGTAAAATATTTAATGAGATGCTTATTTTTATAGAATTTGTAAGCAGTATATAGCACTTCACGGGGAAAGTTAGAGTGTAATCCATTCAAAGGAGAAAATCCCTTTTGCAATCAGTGATTCTTTAAACGTCCTTCATCAGTTATCTTCAAAGTTTTGCCGGTTTGTGTGACTTTGAGAAAGCCGTTATTATTTTTGGGCTAGCATTTTTTATTACTTTTCAAAATTTTTATTCATTTATTTGTCTCTACTGACATTCTGAGAGGTACATAAGAAGTATACGTGGACAGAAATTGTTTTTATATTCCCCCCCAATGTCAGTCAGTTCTTAAAACTCCGGTTTTTCTCAGCTTTTCAAACGAGTACATTAACAGAAACTCTAAAATGAAAAGTTTGAGATTGCAATTGTCTGCGTTTAGTGTCGTGATTCTTAATTCTGGTTTTGTTATGCCAAGGAGTAAGTGTATGAAAGACAAAATAGAGCAATTTTACGACACAAAGTGGGTGCCGTGAATTCGTATCTTGATAGCTGCGCTAACAGGACACTGCCCTTTAGGGGAAATGGCTGCCAGGCTCGGCATCAACTCACCCGACTACTGCAGGAGCTGTCAAGATATAGAGGAAATAAATCAAATCTTCAAAACCGCCGCCTCCGCCATATGGGAAACAGGCTCTTTGACGAACTAGAAGATTTCATACATGTCCCACTCAGGAACATGATATGCTTCATAAAAAGCGCTGGCTGTTTTATAATAGAACCACCCGAAAGACAATAATTTTTTACAGGTTTTACAAGTTGCACACAATAAAAGGGAAACACAATGGACCGTAATACAACAAACTCATAGTTCCCAATTGTCTGAGTCCGAACATTTCTTGAACATTGAATCAATAATAAGTTGAAAAGTAATGTGTTCTTTTAATGTCTTTAATGCTATCAATACTATTTACCTTTTTCTTCTATTGTCAATCAATATAAACTTCTTCCCAGTTTTAATAATATCCCACAAACTTTTCACATCAACAACACCAACTTTCTTACTTTTGGCAGACTACACTTTCCATTCAGGAAAAAATGTTCTAAAAACTGGAATAATCAAAATTAAAATGTAAAGCAAATCGTAAGCAGTTCAAAGTTCAATACTTTTGAAAATTGTTGGTCAATTTGTTGGAGAATTTTTTTTTAAGAAGGATTCTGTGGGTCGTTACGAAATGCTACAGAAAGAAAACCGATCAGAGTCCTGCTTCTCTTTTATTTTTTCTCAAAGGGTAGGTAATCTTATATTTAAAAAGTTTTAGAACTTCAAAAGTTTACTATTCATACATATATAAATGCGAGTAGATTTTCTATATGAAGAAAATTCGAAGTCAATTCCACCCAAGAAATTTCCTAAAAGTTTTCCTTTCAAAGCATAGAGAGAGTGGACATTTATTTAGGATTTCAATGCAAATCGATAAAACGATTTCATGCATGACTCCATGCTGAAAAAATTTCTTATTTAAGGTACATTGGTAAAGTACAGGACACAAAGACATCATAAAAATTTGTATTCTCTTACTACAATTAGTGTAAACATAATGAAACAATTTTATAGTATTATACCTCTCTTTCGCATTTATTTTTCGGCTATGCTGCAAGGCATTATTTCACTGAACATTGGCTTGTCACTATTATGCATTGAAAAATCCAGATATCAATTTATCTGTGATGGAACGGTGAAGCTAATAAAAATAAATGAATAAGAAATGCTACATTGCCTAGTGAGCCTTGGTAAATCTTTCACCAATACTAGCCCATGTATGCTGGATCTTTAGGCCGACTGCTGTGAAAAATCGTAAACCAAACTCGTAAGATCGGCAGGCAACAGAATCTAAGCTGTTACTGATGACAACGTGAAAAATGCATCACAGAATTAAGTTCAACTGAACGATGAATGTTGGCTTAATCCCCCGCAAAATAACAGTTTTTAAATTTTCCGTGTGTCTAAAATTTCAACTTTTTGAAATAGAGAAGTATTTAAAAGTATTTATTTAAAATCAGAGTAAGGGCACTCAGAACCAGTACTGCGGGGCTTAGAAAAAGAGAACAGCGCTATGGCTGCTTGGTCATATATCTTCTTTCTTCTCGTGGGAGAAATATCATCAATGACTTCTTGTCGAAACTGATATTTATATTGGATCTGCATATTCTTTCATATGAATCATACAGTCCTTCTTTCAACCTCAAAATTTTTTGGCAGCTTATTATTTTGTTTTCTATCTTCTTGTCCTTTTTGACCTCCTTGCTCTGAAGCAACAAGAAATTTTCCTCTGGGTTGAAAAATAATTATTTCAAGGACAGGTCTCTAAATACTTGCCCGCTCATCGATGTATCCTTTGGCTTCTGTACTATATACATATGTAGTTCGAGCTTAGCTTCTTATGTGAATTCGTGCATAAATCTTGTCAATGTTGCGATTAGTACATGTGGAGCGGTGCACGAAAGTACAACGCGTCATTATTAAATATTTCTGTAATCATAACAAATATGCTAAAAATATTTCTGGAACTATTCACAAACTTCGTCTAATTTTCGGTCGAAATAATACTCCAAATGAGACATCATGTCGAAGATTGATTACAAAATTTGGGAAAACCAAATTCACGTACGTTCACTCAAAACTACAGTCACAGTTGAATAATGTGTTACAGAAACTCCAGGGACATCAATTCAAATTCATTTACGATTACGAATCTTAGGTAATGATTCACATTTCTCCATTTTAATTGGATAAAACTATAGACCTGTTTTCCTCAGTGCCTTTCTTTCATTTCCTTTTTTTGATGCATGAAAACTAGTTTCGTCATAAGAAAGGATCAAAAACAAGTCAACTATAAAACTGAATCCAAAAATATTCAGTTCCTCATAATTTTGTTGATTCCACAAAACATTGGTACCTTAATGAGCTAAGAAGTTATGAGGAACACTAATTTGCTGGCAAAGATGAATGGACAAATATTTGATTAAGTGCCTGGGTAGATAAGTTACAAGCAATTCCCTGGAACAAACATATGTTAAGAATGAATGAATAAGCAATGAATTAACTTGAAATAAGCACACAAGTAAAGATAGCCCACTTAACGAATGGAATATGTATATTTGAATGAGAGAAAGAATAGACTTTCGACCATGCGAAATACAAAGTGAGAAAATATTGCATCATTAATTCAATAATTTCATCATAAATTCGTTCAGAGTGGCGCCCAACCAAAGACCGCACATAACAACGTACAGAACACATAAATTGAGATATAAAATAATTAAGGAAACGATTTGGCGAACGTGCGGTATTTCTCAATTAACTTTCGTCCAAGTGGTTCATTTATCAATATTCCCAAATGGTAAGTACACCGAAATCAACGAAAGAAGACCCTTAATAAAAATAATATCATTAATCATATGACCATACGACCCGATATTGCCAAATGAAAATGTTAATTGATAAAAGGTTGGGTTCAAAAAGATATACTACATACATACATATGTATGTAATTTTAATTTCACTTGTATGATAGACTTTTATGAAAAATGATTTTAGTGTCGCTTCCATTTTTTATACATATATCGATACATACATATATATTTTCTTGTAACAGATTTACAAAAAGAATTTGCCACACCCAATATTAAAATTAAACTCATGAAAAACAGGACAAAAAATTGTGTGCTTCAACGTAGTTTAAGTGTTTTCATTCATAATTTTTATTCATAAAGGGTTGTAATTTAAATAATTGATATTGCACAGAAGGGCTTCAATGGAAATGTATTGTTATAATTATTCGGAGTTGCCATTGTTTCTTTTAAGAAAAAATTTTCGCCTCTGCAAGTATTTATGTAAAAGCGGCATACAAATTGTATGCTGTTACTTTGAAAAAAAAAATTGCATGCTGTTAATGTTTTTATAATGCATTTCGTTGTTAATTGCAATTGTTTACCGAAGAATGTTTCTGTTTTTATTATATACGCAGACAATGAGATTGTACAGTTATTACTGAATGCAATGATGATAGCACAATGACCGTCCTGAATTAGAATTATGTTGACCCTACAATGATGTGCCTCAAAGATGATTAGCTAAATGCAAAAGTTTGTGCAGTTATCTCAGTTGTGGCATACTTTTTTCTATTTATGTACATACATATATACACATATATTCTAATTCTAATAATTGGGAATCTTTTTACCCAAAGTAGGTGATAGATGTTTTGGTGGAATTAACCTGCAGGTCGTTACACAGAAATTTTTACTTAGTTAATCCATTTTATTAAACTTCTGAACAAAACGACATACTATAGTCGTTGACAATCACGTCCACATATTTTTAAAACTCATAACTTACATTCGAATTCTGTAGTAAAAGCTTTTCCACAAGAGGTGATAGATCTTTTGACAGCGATTCTGGTTATGTCTAGAAAGATTTTGCTGTGATTTTTTCCCAAAAATGTGGAGCTCTATACTTTACTGCATCCCTCCTGGTCCGCCTGTGGGTCACCGTCATAATCCGTGCAACTATTATTAAATTTCATAAAACTGGCTGTGTTCTGAAAGAGTCTGGTCCACCCATTTGCAGCGCCTACGCTTCCCTGAATGGAACTTTGAGTTGATTTCAATTTCGATTAAAGAAAAACAATATATGTACATATGTATAGGTGCGTAATTACCTAAACAAGCACAAGACAGATGTCTTGGTATTGACAAACCAGCGATGGATCTCACAGCATCTGAAAAACATAAGTGTACGGTGTAGATATTGGTGGCATCATTGGCCTCTTTTAACAAGGCAGGATTAAATGTCACACAACATGTAAAACATTGACTGCATTCAGAAAACAATTTCTTCGCCAAATAATTTCAGATAAAATAGGCATTAACTATTCGTCGAAATTATAGACCTCAGCATCTTTAAATTTATTCCAATTCGTTAAATCTCTTTCCTTCACAATAAACCGAGAGGGTGCTGGGGTGGGAGCCTCAACTGTGGACAAAAATTGTTATTTCACGCAAGAAAAAACTGTCTGGTATCGGGGGAAATAGTCAAAACCTACATAAGTTTTGGTTACATGTGCAATAAATTCGCCAATCTTCGACCTACAATACTTGAAGTTTGTTACACATAAATCTTTGGTGAGTTTTTCCAGTAGCCCATCAATACACGTCATGGCCTTCCGTACGTGCCCCAATATGCAAGTAGTCCGTAGTCGAAAAATCAGCTGTCGAAAACCAAGTGCTGCCTCCTGTTTTTTATGAGGGATATTGAAGTAGCTAGACTAAAAGAGCTCAGCAGATTGTAAATGCAGCGAAAGGTAGTTCTATACACCAAGGATTTCTAAAAAGATTTTAATATTTTATTCCTAACTAAAATAGCACATCGACGAAATTGTAAAGTATAAGAATCGTAAGTGTAAGAAACTTAAATAATCGTAACAATTTAGGAAAAATTGGATAGAGCTAAGCTAAGAGTACCACCTCACTTAACGACGCGCAGGCTTTGTGAAAGCCCTAACAAAGTCCCACAATGGAACGTAAACAAAAATGTGTCTTTCATGCCAATCCACGCATTTCTTGATAGTCTTTTCAAACTTTATACAAATATATCAAGGGCTCATTACACATTTAAACTTCATCTACGCTCTCTGCAAATAAAATACCCCCAGGATCTTCATATAAAATAAAAATATCAATATAGCCTTAACTACAACTCAACACAGTCTCACAACTATACACATCTATATACATATGTACATGAACAAAACAGCAGCCTTATCGTAAACCACTCTCGCAATCATCAATCGCATTTAAATGTTTACTTGCCACTTAAGGAAAGCAGCCCCATCAATATGCGTCTGTGACAATGTTAAGTTTGTTTACGAAACGAACAAAATCCCTGAAATAAAAGCTTATTTCACCTTTTTTTTCTCAAAATATGAGCCATTTTGTCTACGCTTCTTTCGGTTTCGTATTTTAACAAATGAAACCTTAGCACTTCAATTGTGATACGTGAAAGGATTTCCAAAAGTTCCAGATCCGGATTACATAGGCTATGAGTTGCTTTCGAGTATTTACACAGCACAGGCAACCAACCCCCTGCAAGGAGGTTGCAAGTTCGCTTAGAAATTGACGACAAAAAGTGGTTTGCATAAATTTTATCAGTTTTCCAAAGTATAGTGGTTATAGGATTGCTTTCGTGTACCTTTTTCCAATGAAATTACCTCCAGGAGAGTGTTGACGCTTTTTACATCGATGCTCACCCACAACAGAGAAATTATAGGTTATTTGTTGTCAGATTTTGTGGTATAAACTAATAATATATATTCAATGTTTATTGAATGTGCGACGCTTTCAAAATAACAATTTGGAGCACTCGTCGTCGGTCGTTGATGGTGCCTTGTTTTTCAAAGCTTCCTTAGTACACAGAGCTTTAAAAAGGACATTTCTTTCCTTTCGCACACTTCAGTTTAGTTGGAGTGGTACATGGAGTCCTACCTCATTTGGGCACTTTTCGTTCTTGTCACATACTACCGATTATCTGCTAAGTCATTGTTTATTTGCTTGGTTATGTTTATGGAAGAAGACCTGTATTGTCCAACTCAATGAGATCCTTATAAACGTGTGGAGTTTCAAGTTTTCTTTTATTTTTACTTTCTTATTTATAGACTTGTAGATGGATTCTAAAAAGGTAATTTTGGGTCAGAAGAGCAATTGAAATTGCATGTTGATATTTTGTTCTGACACTCCTGCCTGTTTTCAGCTTAGAACAGTGACATTAGCCCTAAACGAAATCTCTTGTGATCTTCTTAAATGAAATAGTGGGACATCATTTCAATTCAACAGCATAAGGCTTAGTCTCATTAGTTTATTATTTTACGTAAAATCCTCTTTCCTTTTTCAGTATACTTTCGCTTCGTATTTTCTAAATCTCTTCTTTAGATATACATATGTACTCGATGATGGACTGCGAACTGCATTTTTAATGTATGTACCTCGGCACTTTATTTGCACTCAAAAATATTCAATAAATCTTATCCGAGATTACGGTACCAAAAGTTTTTTACGGTTTAAATGATTTGCAAGAAACAAAGAGAGTTCAATGTCGAAAACACAAATGTGATCAGGAACGAGTCAGGAGCGGCAGGACTAACGGTGGATGGAAAAGTTTTTAAACGGGTCCAAAAATACAAGTGAAAGAAAGGTAATTCGGAGGAGGAACCGATGGCAAGCATTAAACTGCAAATAGACAATATGCGGGCTAAACTAATTGTTGAGGACAAAATACTGAGATGGTTTAGACATTGGTGAAAGAGATCCGGCAAGTGAAAAAAATCTTAAAAGCAAGACCAGAAAGAAAAACCAATAGAGAAAGACCTACAAAAACATGAAACATGACTGTCGAAAAAACCCTAAAAGAAGCTGAAGAAAGTTGGCGTTTGGGTTAGCATATAAAAAAGACGGTACGCATTGGAGAGATTTCTCGAGGAAAAAAGGAGGAAAGCACCATTGCCACCTCGGCCCTCTTTGTCCTCTTTCCATAATTTATCTGATCGAAAGCTCACTCGCCAGTCCGTGATAACATTTATTCCTTCACTTAAGGGGCAAGTATTGAGCTCGGTGCATTACTTTTAAAGTCAGTGTCTAAGTGGGGTTACAACGAATGCTGAAATTATGAAACGAACAGTTCCAAGAAGACATTATAGTTGCTGTCGGTGCATTCTATTTCAAATTTAGCATAAGAAAAGAATGTTGCCCTCATTAAAACAAAAAATGTTTGTTCTTAGAATTTAGAGGAGATTCCTATCCTATTGCAGTATTTGTTGGGCAATCATAAGGACATTTCAAGGAAAAACGAATAATATTTAAAAGTCGATAGAACATCCAGTTTTTCTTTAAAATCTTGATCTATGAATATCTCAAAGATTAGTCCAAGGTCAAAGTTAATATCATGTCCTGGAAAAATCAAAGTCAATTAAAGCCCAATTCAATATAAGCCCATGTCGAAGCCATGAAAATGTTACCCATACACCCATCGCCAATCATCTCGTGCACCAAGGTGATAAGACTTCGAATCTTCACCATAGAAACCTTTTAAAGGCAATACATTAATTAATGAACTGGCTGTTCTAAAGGCAATTTTGTTTGTAGTTACAAAGTTTTGTGAGAACTGCTATTAATCGTAAATCAAGGATTACGTACCTGTGTATGAACCCATTTATCGGTACATATGAACGTCAAACCTTATAGTCTACTCCATACATTGTACTGAAAATTGAATGAAATACTTGAGAATGGTTCTCCCCAAGTCTATACAATTCGATCGAAAATCCCAACGTTGATATTTCCAATATAAACAACCAATTGGACTGCATCCTCAGCAATAATTACGGATTATTTGTTTTATAAAAATGAAAAGCAGGCTTGCGGTACAGACATTTTAACCAGCTACGAGAGTGGCCACTGTAATTTGTTGGTGTTCATTCCATGTAAGATTGTAATCAGAAATTTACCAATTAACCCTTTTTAATTATTTTTATTATTCGGCATGGTGAAAGGATTTTACCCTCTTTATTGCAGTTATTTATGGTTACTGGATTAATAATGTAGCCGGAGCCATTTTTTGTGTGTTTATATACTTGCACTATGTTTGCCTTATTCGACGCAAATTACAGCTTCCCTTTCGGAGAAAAGTGAGTGCCTTCCTTTCCTTAATGAACGGCGAATTTAAGTGATTGCTTGAATTAACATGGAGGCCATAGTATACCTACGGCGAAGGAAGAATTTGTTAACTAAAACAGATGGCGAAATTGCCATCAAAATTAATAATTGTTAATGGCTGACCAACACACAAACACACCATCAGCACTGCAGCGTGGGTATGCAACATAAATTTTCATTATATTAGAATCAACTGCATCCATGGCAAGTATCTATAGTACGAGTACGAGTACGAGTACGAGTAGTTACTAGTTGCCTCTTTTGGATGCATGCCAGCGCCAGGACAATCGAAATAAAATGTAATGATGATTGCGTGTTGACGAGCTTTAATTATTCAGATGCCTGCATCTGCATTGCACCCGGCATTAAAATGATATGGCTTCTATTACTACACAAATGCAAATGCATGTCAATAAATTTAAATTAAAATCTGACACTATTTACTCTCAAATCTCCAAGCTATTTCGGATTATATTTTTTAATTAAGCAACTTGCATTGTTTCGTATTCCGCATTCAGACGGCAAGCGGCAGACGCAATAAATTCTGAAATCCATATCACTAAATAAATTTAACTGGAAACAGTAATTTCATTGTAGACCTCGGATATATCTTTAAATTGAAACGCTGAGCTAGAATGTGTTTTGTGTGTGTACAATTGTACATATTCGTACATACATACATACAATTTGGAGGAGTAGGTAGGTATTTCCTTTATATTTCAGTTTTCAGTTGGCAAAAGGCGAACAAAGCGTTTGGATTATTGGAATGGCACTTTATTCCCCCTTATATAGAAGTTTAAATTGCAGCCAAAGAGATATTCCGATATCGAGAACAAACGGACTTTAAAATTTATTGAAAATACTTTCTGCTTCTCATTGTCAACTTTGGTGTATTGTTTTGTTGTCTACGTTCTCCACTTTTCCAACGTTGAATTCAATTCGAATGCAATAACGTAAAGATTGCTTTTTCGTTCTATTCTTTGTTTTGTTCTGCATTTGGAAGTAAATTCTATTGTGAAAGATTGCTGGTGTAGAACATTTTAAAAGTATTCCAATTTTCTTCCTCAAATGAAATTTTTTAGATTGAATAAAACGGAAATAGAATGTAAGAATTATTAAATTCTTACAAGTTATTTAAAAATCTCATCTTGATAGGATTGTCTTAATTTCAGTTCGGTTTTTTCATGTCTCCAAACTGGACTGTTTATGGTCCTATGAGTTGGTGAAGTTCCTCCTCTAAGGATGTAAACATTCTTCTATTCACACTGAATGTAACTCATAATCTACAAGAAATTTTCTAAATATTTGCGGCATAGCTAGTATTAAGTGAAAATAATTGGTTACAAGGTTACGAGCATGTTCCGAGTATTTGCACAGCACATGGTATGGAAATATGGCGCAGTTATTTCAAACATTCTATTCGAACGAATAGAACAAAGAGACGTAAAGGACTTATGTTCACATTCGAAGGAATTTAAGGTTAATAGTTTGGTATATAATCATTCGCTCTCATATGCTAGTATATACATATGTACATACATACGTATGTATGTACCCTTAGATACAAATGCATCATGAGCAACTTTTCAAATGAGAGCATATTGACTAAGGAACTTCAAGACCATGGGAGTGTGAAAATATAGTTTTGCACTAATTTTGCTGTGTTGTGTTGGGCACTTTAGGTTAGGTTAGGTTAGGTTGGCTCTCCTCACGAGAGTGCAGACACACTTAGACCAGTAAAAGTCCTTTGTGATACCATGGATTAAGCCATTTGGCCACTCAGGGACTAACAAAACCAACCATAGCTTTTGATAAAGCGATAGATGCACATGACGCCTAAGGACGCCAAATCGCCAAGATCTTCAAGAAAGAGGGACCCTAAAAGGAGCATTCTTTTATGGGACAAAGCTGGGAGGTGATGGAGGTGATGGAAGGATGGTTTCCTCCTCCTCCTCGTCCCTACAGCTCCTGCAGAGTCGTTAGAAAAGAAGCCAAGTCTTCTGGCATGTTGGCTTATAAGACAGTGTCCAGTGAGCACACCGACAAAGCAGCTGATCTGCGATCGCTTTAGTTTGCCCAACTCGGCACTACGTTTATGATCTACCCTAGGCCAGATCTAATGTGACACGTTGAGCCGTTTTCAAATCTAAGGTTGGTCTTGCTTATAGTGTTCAGCTTTAGAAGATGCTTACATGTAGCTAAGGGCATACCTAGGGATTGCCTATCAGGGCAGAATACTTAAAGTAGTACCCTGTCTGGCGAGCTCGTCTGCCCTACAGTTACCTGGAATGTTTTTGTGGCCTGGCACCCAGATTAGGTGAATGTTGAACTGCTCTGTCATCTCCATAAGAGATAGATGGCTGTTAAAAGCGGCATTTGAGGTAAAGGAGCACGATTCCAGAGACTTGATTGGGCAGATTATATTGAATGAAAATTCGGGACTCCCTTTCGTAGAAAGTTTTATCGAAACACATTCGGTTCGGTCCGACAGCGATCAATCTGGAGAACCCATCACTGGAATTGAATGATAATCAAAACACCAGATAATGTCTGGGGCATGACACACTCAACTTTTGTATACACCGAACGAAAATTTCGATGTTAAATGCAGACATGTACTCATGTGTTTTATTTTTTACTCGTCTTTAAGTGGGCAAATATTGGTTTCGATAAAAATGTCATGTAATTAATCTCGATAGTACAGTTATGGAGAAACTCGAAAAGTGGGTCTTCATTTTGTCTGTCTATATCTATGATCTATGTACGCTCAACTGCAGCCTAAACAGCTGCACCCAATTTCTTAGAGTTTGTTATTTGATTTATACCCGATCATAAATTTGAAAATAAATATCTGAGAATTTTTTTACAGCAGTAGTAAGGACATGGGACTCTAAATTTTGGCAAATTATTATTTTTATTACAATTTTGACGACTTTCAAATCTGAATTAATAAATTGTGACTGACTCGTGCGCTTTATTTCATTTTGTCTCAAAATTTGAGGAAGCCCCAGCGAAATAACCGTAAGTACAGCTGAAAAGTTTTCGAAATGGCGTATAGTAATTCATGGTTGAAGTCTTGTTATGAATTCTAGTGGAAAAAGCTGCAGGTTGCCAAATCTAAGCACAACTGGATCTCTGCTTCATCGTCGAGCTTTAGCAAACAAAAACAAAAATACTTGGCACAACAGACTGTATATGGTCCAGGGCCTAGCTTCTCGCAACCATTCATGTTGTGCGTGTTATATTTCTCACACAAATGGAAGGGACCTACAGTTTAGAGCCATATCCGTAAGGCAAATTGGGAAGCTTTCTCTTGACAGTTATTACTCTCGGACGTTTGTCAGAGATTCGCGAGAGGTGGGACCGTGAAAAAACTTTTTGGTGTTTCTGGGATTCGAACGCCGAACCTGTCGCTCAGCGATCCAACGCACTAACCACTTGAGCCACGGCGCCCACTTTAGCAAACTAGCCTCTTTATTTAGCACGGTCTTTAGATAACGGCTCAAATTGCGTACACAAAGTTGGATATAAAGAATATACATATATTCACTGTCATAAGCTTACAGTCGTGATTAAAATTATGATATGCGCTGTATTTTTTTTTTTTTTTCTTCTTAAATTTAGGGTGATGGGCAATAAAACAGACTAGCCTCAAAACAGAACTGTGACCTCAATAGATCTTTTGTGCTTCACCTTACAATATGGACTATGTGTTGTTTGGCTAACAGCTAAAATTAAGCTCATGTATGAAGCTTAGAATTGTTTGAGCTGAACAGAATGTGACATCGGAAGACGATAAGAAGCATTATGGAAATATTTGAGCCTAGTCCGGCCAACAGTGAGACATAAACATAAAGTACATATGTTCGGCAATGATTTCCAGTGAGAAATTTTGCCTTTTAATTTAGCTCTATTTTTATCTAGCTAACAGTTATACCACAAAATGGTTCGAGGCCAATATGTAAATGAAGATTGGTCACCGAATCTGCCAAGTTTATCACCAGCTTCGTTACCTTTATGTCCCGGGACCCAAGTTAACGTTATTTGCGCTGCATTACTTACAAGTTTTTGCACTACATATGTCCTCATCGAATACGCAAATAAAGCAAGACAAATCCACTCTCACCGAAAATATTTTCATCTGATTTAATTTTTTTTTTGCGACAGATTTTCGCAATGTTCCAAATTTCATGGAAGGATGTATCCGAATATCCTTTAACCTACTTTATTTTTGTTGATACTATCATATTGCCCGACGTTTGCTCCTAAATACTCTCCAGGACAGTGTTTTTACCGCATTTTTTCTCAACATATTTGCGCTTCGTATTACTTTGTGCTCCGTATAAAGTCGCACAGAAGAAGTATTGCATAAGCTTCCAGGCAAAACAAACGTTAACCAAGCAAAAAAAAATCCCAACCAGAACTCTCCTTGAGGCGAACATTTCACACGAACAGCGCTATGAAAGCAAAATACTTCACTGTGCCGCAGTCCTTTTGTCCTCAGTCACCTATTTTCCCACCATTTGAATTTCAGTTGGTATAATTCCTTTTAACAGCTTCCTTTTTTTTTAGGTTCACATGAGCACACATGTATGTACGGATGGAGCACGAATTGTAAATATTCCCTTTGGATCTCTGAGACTATGATCGCCGTTCCCATAAAGGGGAAAACCAGTAAAAGACTCTGGGTTCAAACTTGGTCTTTGGCCTTAATTACAGTTTTAATGAAAAATATCAAGATTTTTTTTTGCCCCGTTTCATAGGTGGAACCTAAGTTGCGTACATTAAAGACTAAGTAGAATGAACTAAGGAAGTAATGTGAACTTAAATGTGCTAATAATAAATCTATTAAAAATACATTTATGAAATTAATTCATTAACAGTCAACCGGCTTTAGCAAGTGCACCACAATTATTATTAGGGTAAGGTAATACACAGGCTAGTGAACATGAAACATGACGGTCGTGCGAAAATAAAGTAGTTTTTCATGGGAGTACCCCGGAATATTGGAAAATCAGCTCGAAAACGGCATAAAGTGAAGTCTGGGAAACACAAAACTAAAAATGAAAGATATTTGACTTTAGAACGCCTGGGCAGAGTGCTCCAAACTGTACTTATTTTTAAGTAAGGTTACGTCGAAAGTTATAAGAAAATATGTATAAGTTAGGTTAAGCTAGGTTTACAAATAAATACAAATACTTGGCGCAACAGACGTATGTACATATATGGTCCAGGGCCTAGCTTCTCGCGACCATTCGTGTTGTGCGTGTTATATTTTTCACACAAATAAAAGGGACCTACAGTTTAGAACCATACCCGACATTCAAATTGAGAAACTTTCTCGTGACAGTTATTACTCTCGGACGTTTGTCAGACATTCACGAGAGGTGGGACCATGAAAAAAACTTTTTGGTGTTTCTGGGATTCGAATGTCTTACCTCCCGCTCAGCGATCCAACGCACTAACTACTTGAGCCACGGCGCCCACAGGTTAGGTTTAAGCTAGGTTTATGCGTTTTTAATAAACGATAAAAAATAATACAATACATACATATGTATATGTATGAACTTTCTCAACCAAATATTTTTTTTAAATATTAAATATTCGAATTAAGTAGCTTGGAAGCGTTGTTTTTAAAGACACAATAGAGTTGTGCACTCAACTTGTTTCAGGTTCCCTTCTACTTGTGCGCGCCACATTAGGCGATGTCGTTCTCTACTGCGTTGTCCTCCGGGTTAGATTCGAAGACTCTGCGGCTCGGAGCATTGGTATCCTTTCGCTCTACATGCCCTAGCCATCTCAAGCGACTAATGCGCAGTTTTAGTATTTAGTTTTTTTAAGACAGCTCTTAAATTTCATTGTCGAATCGTCTGCGCCAAAGCCCGTCAACGCAAACGGAACCAAATAACTTATGAAGAATTTTTCTCTCGAAACTACCGAGGATATCTGCATCCGCTTTGGATCGAGTCCATGTTTCAGCGCCATAAATCAGGACTGGGATAATTAAGGTCTTGTAAAGAGTGTCCTTGGTTCTTCGAGATATGGCCTTATTACTCAATTGTTATTCTTCGTTTGATTTCTGCTGAGGTGTTATTGTCAGAATTAACAGCACAGCCAAGGTAGACAAAGTCCCTTCCAACCTCGAAGTTATAGCTGTTGTTGATAGTTCTTTCTTATTGACAGCATATATACATATATGTTTACGTACTCGGTTTTGGCCTCATTTACAGCTAAGCCCATTTTGGCAGCTTCTGTTTCGATACTAGCGAACGCAGCAGTGACAGCCCGCTGTATATGAATCAGGACACCTATTTTGGAGATCGTTTGACCTTACTATATTAAAGTTGTACCATACTTATCTTTCTGCTTATGGCACGGGCGTCTAAACAGTTCGAGCTGAGCCCTCCTCAGCCATTGATTCGTGAAGAGCTGATCAATTCCTGGCCAATTCATCGGCTCTCACAGTCGCCTTGATATTTTGGTGTTCGGTAAAACGAATCGCTTATGGATGCGGCATCAAAAATAGTGATCAGGAAAGTGCATACTCAAAGATGTACATATTCAGAAACACAAAATAATGAAAAGCTACAATTTTTACCGTGTGCCGTTTAGTGATCAGACTATTTGGTGTGAGAAAAAGGATAAAAAAATATTTTTCGTAAAGGCGTATAAATTCAGCATATTTCAGTGGAATCATTTTGTGTAAGCTTTTTAGAAAAATTGATTCTGATTCGTAAGACAATGTAGTCATTTTTCAGTCAGTAGCACTTAAACCAAATAGATAAAATAAAAATTTGTATTAATCAATGGCTATAGCCGACGCCTTTATCACGGTGTGTGCATTCCTGTCACTCCGCATACTCGTATGTCTAACATGCTTATAACTTTTGAACCAACCATTATGCCAGAAATTTAACACAAAGATTAAATATGGTAAACTAAATCTAACAAATTAAAAAAAATACAGAAACCCAGTTTTCAGTTTTGTAGAAAATTACTTTTAAAAATATAACCATATAATTTGCCGCAAATTATTTTATTCTTGAATTACGTTAACGTGCCAGTTATCAATAGCTCAAGATGGAATATTGTCCTAAAATCAATGCCAGTGGGGAATTCAACCGCCTTTAGGAATGCAACCTCTTAGACATCCAACAATCTTAAAACGGTCCTGATTGCACACAGTTGACAATCACTTAAAAAAGCCCTGGCCCTCACTAATTGCTTTGAACATACTTTATGTATAAACTGTCAGTGTGACCCCCATGGAGGCTGTCTCATGACCCCTGTTGAGAGTCAGTGCACTAGACAATTGTCTGTACAGACTAAAACACTTAACTGTGTACTGTGCTGTCAACACAAAGTTATAACGTCCAGGAACAAAATAAATCCTTTTAAGGTTTGTCAATGTCGCACGCTTCCATTAAACATGTGTTACATTCCATTCATGCATTGATACCTAGGAAACACGAGTGATTCTCGCGAAAAAATGGCGTCAAATGTAAATTGCTTTCGGTTGAATTATTATCAAAGAAAATCGGGCAACAATTTTATGCATCCGAACACACGCGAATGAGTGTTTCCAAGCGAGTGCACTGTTTTAAAGCCCATAACAGCTGAAAACATTTTTGCGTAGACCTCAATCCACAAAAGGAGCGTGTAAGAGTAATTTACATACATACATATGTACGTATACATTCTTGTTCACACCATACATACTTATGTACGTTTGGGAATTTCATTCGAATAGCTTGTGCTTACATTGAAGGCTTTTTTCAGGAACGTGTTTCACTTCATTGCTTATTGCTTCGGTACTGCGGAAGATTTTTTTTTTATTTTCTGCTTGGTACTTAATTTGGTTAGGTGTAGTGTAGCTACATACATATTGGTACAAGGGAATCTCTAGGAAACAAATAATACCATAAAATTTTATCCACGGACACCCGTTTGCGAACGTTAGCATTTCATTTGATAAATCGGTTGCAATTTTAATGAATTTTAGAAGGTTTTATAATTAATTGCAATAGTTTGCTATTTGACCACAGTGTTGTTCTGAATACAAACTTTAATCTACTCCAACCAAAAATTCAATTCAAGGCAGAACATTCATAAATAGATACGAACACCTGCGCTGTTGAGAGTTTTATTTCAAAAATTAATAGGGTTGAACCCATTTAAGGAAATGTGCTTCTCGAATAACCGACTTTTACATCTACTCTGTTTTCGATGGGTGGGAAGAACTCCATCACATCAGGATGCAAGAAAATGGGCAATGTCTGCCTTACATCCGAAATTTTGTTCTTGAAAATAAAGAAATTTTTTCTTATGAAAATTTATTGGAATTGAAACATCGTTCTTTCTTAGATATGCTGCTGTCGCTTCAAAGAATCTCTTTGTGCACAAAAGAAAAGTCAAATGAAAAATGTACCCCTAGGAAAATAATAATATCATTTCCTGTTTTCTGTTTCATGTTTCACAGCCTATTTCTTTAGTACACTCACACACACGTTGCAATTCTCCCCTTGAAGCAAATAGAGGTTTATTAAAAAAAATTGTTATTAAATTAGGTTAACATTTTCGGAGAATATCTTTAAAGAATACATTCATTCGCGCTATACATAGCCATGCGATGTCTTTTTTAAAAGGATGTCCTTCTGAATGATTTCAAGTTAAGTGGGTGTATACGAGCACAGAGTGGATTGCACGAATTAAATATTATTAATTTTTACTACAACCTATTTTAATGCATACAATTTAGAAAAAAAGCACCACGACACATTTTTTTTTTTCGGCTAGGTGGGGGTAAAATCGTTTATGGATACTCTGTAGCCCGTACTAATAGTTATGCCCGACTTCATGCTCCTGCATATCTACGTGTCTAAAAAACCGCTCCTATTGCTCTGTCCTGTCTGTCCCCCTTCGGCACCGCCAGTCAAGGCATTCCTTCGCAGGGGTAGGTACGACGATTCGTCACTTTTATCTCAGCTGCCAGAGCTAGCAGTTTCTTCGTTTCTTGCGCTTCTCAGTCCCTGTTCTTCTATGCGAAATTGCTGCATCATTGTTGCGATTACTGCACTCGCAATCTCGCACGCTTCGCTCGACGTCCACATGAACATTATTATATTTCGTGGTGTCATTGGCCCGCCAATTTCCCTTTCCAGGAAATTTCTACCCCTAGAGTACTTCTGGCATTCCATCAGCACATGTTCCGCGTTCAGTGGCCTACCTTCACAATGTTGGCAGTTAAGGTCATCCACGTGCTTATATTTGTGGAGATACTCCCGGAAGCATCCATGCCCCGACTGGAACTGCGTGAAGTAATAGTTCACTTCTCCCTGATTTCTGCTGATCCACTCCTCTATGTCGGGAATCAGTGTATGTGTCCATTGTCCGTGTGGCTTTGTTGTGGTGTTCCACTTACATATGTATGTTGCCATTGAGCTTGCATGGCTTCAATGGTTCTTCTCCTGTCCTCACACTCGTTTTCGCGTATTACCGTAGACTTGTTCGCTTCTAGGTCGATAGTTATTCGGCCTGAAATGACGCTTATTGCATCGGCTGAGACCATTCGGAAGGCGCAGCATGCTCTTATAGATGTAATTCTGTGCACTGATCTCATTCTTCTAATGTATGAATCACGGTTCGTTGCTGGTGCCCATATTGGAGCCGCGTACATAAGGATAGATTTGCTCACCGTTGACAATAAGTTTCTTATTGGTTACCCATGTCGTCCGATATTTGGCATTAATCTGCACAGTGCCGCCACTACACGCGATGCGTTCTCGGCTGCATACTTCAGTTGAGTCTGTAGTCTGTGAGCACTCCCAGGTACTTAATGTACGGCTTCCAGTCGAGGAACTGCTTATAAGGACAGCTTCAGTTTTTTGATCACCCAGTTCCAGGCCTGAAGTCTGTAGCCATATCTTCACGCTCCTGATCGCTCGGTTGCAGTTCTGCGTCACTTCCTCTAGTATTTTGGTCACAATTACGAATACGATATCGTCAGCATGACCGATAATATCCACTTCGCTCGAGCTCTGCGTTCTTAGTACGCCGTCGTACATTATGTTCCACATGAGTGATCCTACGACCGACCCGTGGGGGACTCCTCTCATGATCCTGTGTCTTCGGACCCTCTTCGGTGTCGTAGTAGAAGATTCTCTCTGACATAAAGTAAATGGTTTGTAAATCTGGTGCGTGGGAAAACCTTACGTAATACATGTAGAAAGAACATATTGTCTCAGCTACAACTAAGTCCAAGACATCCTGTCTGAAGTCACGAAATTTTTCACATAACCGATATTAATTTTTTTTTTTGTACAAAAGACAAAATCGATCATCGATAAGGGTCCTACTTCGTAAGCTACAACGACAAGCAACCAAAATAAAGTGATGACCATTTTAAAGTCAACCAGTGAAGTAAGAAAATATTTAATGGCACGACAAAACTATCTCAGCTTTCTCCTCTTAAATCCAAGTATTCTATACTAAACTCGTCAGGACAAGTCTAAAGCGGATGGACATAGACCAAGTCTACAATCCTTTACAATATTATTGAAACTAAATACGAATTTACAAAGCGAGGGCGCATTATTTAATCCACATTTCAGATTCTTCCTCGAAATGAAAGAAATAACTTTTCATCTTTATTTCTGCAGGATGTCTGGCATTTTACAAAAATTCGTCAAGTAAAAACTGCTTTAGTGTTTCCTACCTCAACCATAAAATGGAACACTTACGAATTCAATACGATGTCAGCCTGTCTGTTCGTCTCTCTGCCCTTGTGTATGTACCACGCTTGTACTTTTTCAACGTGAATTTTAAACAAAATTGGATATGTGGCGTAGTATCTTTTAATAAAACGATTTCTGAGATTCTTCTTCTTTACGGAATGGCATGGTTACGATAGAATTCAAGGAAACTGTGTGGAGCAATAATGCCACGAGGCCTGATATTTTTTTTTAAAACTTGATATGACATACATATCTTCGCATATTATTAATAAATATTTCCTAAATATAGTTTTGGCATTAGTTTAAAAACCGATTCCAATTTGCAATAATACTCGCAATAAGTATGCGAGTATTATTGCCTGAGAGGATGCGTGGGTAAAGATTTATAAAACAACGACCTGGATACATCCCTAATTTACGAACATTTTGTTTAGGCTTTTATGCCCCAGACAAGAAAAACAGTTTTCACACACTTTCACCCATAATTAGTGCCTGCCAGATACTGTATCTTTGCACCATATTGGTCACAGTCAGATCAAATATTTGCTCATTACAAATTCGTTACATTTTTGCTTCCCCGGTAATAAAAACTAAATCCATTAGTTTTGTCTTAAATTTTTAATCTACATGCAAATTATTTCAATCTCTTACGCAAAAGATCAGAATATTAAGCATAAAGTTGAGGGTTTACCCACTGCCGGAAAATTTTCCTCAACGTGTTTACTCTGGCACTGTATTCATTAAAATTTGGGATAGGGAAAGTAAAAGTGAAGTGCCTAAGTTAGAAGGTTAAACAGACTTGAATGTAAAATTCAAAAAATAAATTAGATTTCTTTTTAATCCTTTCATCAACAAAGTTTCAATTTACTTGAAAGTCTTTTATTCAAAATAATTTGCCAGAGACACGTCTTAGTTTGTAAGTTACAATCTCATTGTGAGATAAATAAATTCTAAATGTAAAAAAGCACAAGGAAATGCCAACTGTAATTTATAAAACTGATTGCTGGTCTGGTTAACTGCAAACACACGAAGACTGCTCCTTAACGAATTGCTAATACTTGAACCGAGCAAAGAAAAAGTTAATCGTAAACGAGCATATTAACATCAACTGCAGACGGACAAACGATGCCATCTCCATCAGGAGAATGTGGTAAAAGATTACCCAGGCCTTCCGCGTCGTTTAATCCGCAGCATCATTTGTTATTACTTCCAATTGATGCAAAAGGATAGTGTTAGGGACGAACAGTCAGCAATAGATTGATACGAGCACATTAGTTACACCAACATAATAACATTAACTGTAATCCATCCACTAATGCTGTGATTTTGGCTCCCCTGTCCGACCATCCATCACATGTCACTTCAATGCGCCAATACCATTATGTTTCAGTCATCCATTTAGGACGATCCATGAATAATTACCATTTGGGGCCAATACGGAATGTTGCACCGGCCTAAGTTTTTGAAGGAAATTTTCATCGACCATCATTTCATATTCGTAGCTACTATCATACATATAAGCATTCTTGCAGCGTATACAGATTTCCCCTAAGGACGAGATTTTGGAGGAACCATCCAACCATTGTGAAGTGGAAGTATACATTCAATTACAAAATTAAATCCATGTTAAATACATGTGGCATGTAACAACAGTGTCCATACTAAATGTAAGCCAATCAAAGAGGTCTCGTAATTGAATTAGGTTCCAATTGAAGTAAGGCAGCCTGCTATTTGGCAATGCCTTTACCATATTATGAGCTAATAATTCGTATGCGAACCAGAAATATACTTTCATGGCTATTGATCTGGTTAATTCACTTATCTACAGCATGCAGGCGCAAATGGCAAGACTCCTTACATGAGATGTAACCACTCTTTTCTTGTCACACGAAATATGATACATTGAAGTGATTCGAGTATTCCTTTCGAGGCCAATCTTATGCCAATTTTCCAATTTCCAGAGATTTTCATTTTTCGTACATAACTCATCTCAAATTTCCCTGTAAAATCATCTACGTAAGCCTTTGTCTTCAATTTTTAGGGGAAAATTTTGACGTGTACATTCATATTAATAAATTCAAAAAAAACATTGATGTACATATCGACTTTACCGTCACATAAAGGGTTTGTATAAATCCTTACACGAGTATGCTTGAAACGTAAATGCGACTCTAACTAATGGCAAGATACTAAGGACAAATGGTGGTATTCTAGGTTCCTGAAATAAATTGTGCATTTGAAACAGCCACCATGCCGCGTATCGATCACATGTTAACGTCTTTGTTTCTATATAACAATTGATTTCTAGAATGTCAGAACTTTTTTTGATGACAGTAAATAAATAGAAAAAAGGAAACCTTCTGATGGTTATCACAGAACAGTCACAGGTGGTATTTCAGTTTACTACAATATTTCTCCAAATCTAAGACTGCATACCGAATTTTGCTTTCACAATTCAGCTGTCGTTGTACCAAAAATTATGAATTTCTGTGACCTGTTGCTGTGAAATGCTGATTAGTGAGTCGCCCAGTGGACACTTAGTGCAAGATTTACTTCAACGACTATGGGAAGCCAAAAAAACATTATCAGTTTTTAAGAATGTACACTCTGTTAAGTTGTCTTATCCTTAAGACCTTCCTCCAGAAGGTGATATCGACCTCTTTTATCTGGTGCAGAACTTAGAGCCACAAGACAATCATTTTTGTTGTTCTATCACTGATTGGGCTCAAGATCCTCTGATTTCATAACTCTCGATACCTTTTTTGGCATACGGCCATGATTCCTAAAAAAAGACCCAAAATTGGACAGAAAGGATGTGTTTCATCAAGAATGGTCACTTTGGGATAAACAATGGATCTTTAAATAAAAGTTACATATGTATTTATGGGGGTTAAAAAAACCCTTCAGAAGGCATCACTTTGTTTTAAAATTCCAATCACTACTATATTTTGTACTTACCTACCGTCGGTCAGGAATATATGTACATATTATTTGCATCCCTCAGTTCCACCGGACATGCAATTAATGCAGCCTGCAGAAGTATGTACTGTACATAATCATCCACACGTAATGACATAAATTTGACAAAAATACAACCCAGAGAGTATTTAGAAGAAAAACTTATATAACCGTTAATATGTATGTACATACATATGTTTATGCCCACTGCCCCGTAATACTAACTTAAACTCAATTGCAAATAACTCTACTACAAAGGTGCTCAGTCACATCAATATTGTATCACACACACCCAAGAAATTATATGTATGTGTAAGCAAATATACATTCCTTTGTTCACTGTTCGCTGTTGTTTATCACGGTGGATTTTCAGTCTTCATTTTTGCACTTCTCTTGGGGGCTTTATTTACTATTACTTGCTACTCACCGATAGAATTATGTGCCATCTTCAATTGGGTATTCGTTACTTTGTCGTGTTGAGAAGTATGAAAGTCTATTACAGAAAACCTTATTTAGGAAAGAGCTTTCAAAGTAAAGCAAAGTATTAGTTAACCTTATTACGTTGGCGAAATAAGAAAAGTTGTATAATTTAATGCGATTTTTTTCTTCTTCTTTTTTCTAACTTGGTAAAGTCACTGTCAGACATTCTTATTCCATATTTTGAATTTTTATCATCATTGTTTTGTAGTAGGTGTGCTATTTATAGGATTTTCGATATTGACGAGTGTGTTTAGTGATTTCATTTGTGTTTAGTTGGGTTTAGAAGTAATTTTTTGTTTGCTCAATTTTGAGCAGGTGAGAAAATTTTAAATTGAAAAGTAGCTTCTGGATGAATGTGTTTAAAGTGAGTACCTTCTTTAAATTAGGCTGCTTTTTGATTGAGCTGCTTTCAGTTTCACTTTCACGGTAAATAGATTCATTATTGTTCCTTCTCAGTAAGATTTTGCCAACGTCAGCAGGCCCAAATAAAGTTAAAAATACGTGGGACAATTTTTACATTATGCAATTAAAACAAAACATATTTTGCGCTAACAATCCCATATATTACGCAAGTTCTTAGGACTCTTACTACTTTTACTATACACTAAATGTACATTATGTTTTTAACAATTGCTTCTGATCAAATGTATTTTTGAAAAGAATTTTTATTGCTGATGATGATGCGATTAACTGAGCGAATTCAGACGATGTGTAGTAGTTGAAATGAAAATTGCTGAGAAAAAATCTATCAAACGATTGGTAAAACAAGAAGTTCTGTCCCATATCTATCTTTACGCTTCAACTACCTATCTTGGTCTTTTCATCTGACAGGCAAATAAACAACATCAACTACTGTGAAATTAGTTCTAAAGCAAAAATTCCGTCTAGTCTGAGCCAGCATAACAAATACTAAAAGAACAGTTTGCGCAAAAATAATTATGTTGATATTCGATGTCGAACCAAATATGTACTTACGAATTCTTAAATGTGGAACTACAGACTACAATCATAGCCAAAGTGAGGAATATGACTTACACAGAGCCTATAAAAAATTATCAAGACAATAAATCTGCAAATATACATACGTGCATTAGAAAAAAATCATTCGAAATATCTTAGCTGAAAATTGCACATTATGTATGTATCAACAGCTTAAAGCTAGCCATACATATAGTAATCGCTACATCAAAGAAATAATTTAAAATCTGTGTAACATTCAGTTACGGGGGGATATCCTAGTAATGGATATTTCCAAAATCCGGAAAACTGAATGTCTGCATTGGTATATTTCTTCTCTCTTTTTAAATAAAAAAGCTTGTATAAAATAATTAAAGAAAAAACTTAAAATTATATGTAACTCTGAGAAAAAAACATTTTTTTTAGAGCACTTGTTGGATAGTGTTCTTATTACGATTAAAATTAGCATTGCAAGGATTCCTGCAATCACTTTGCACATTAAAGTCATTACTCACCTAACACAGAACGATTACTTGTGGATTTTTTCATTGCAAATTATCTCTCGGAGAATTGTTTGTGGTAATATTCTTTTATTTTTGTTTTTGCTTTACTGTATTTTCAGCTTGAGTCCTGCAACTTCTCACGTACCTACTTACTTTCTCATTTTGACTCCTTTCATTATCATCGGAGCACACTATTTAGGTTTTATACCAGCCCTCACATGAAAAAGAAATAATTTTAAGGATAAAACGATCTCAGGCGCTTAAGGCTTTTATTCTCGAGTTAATTGACCTCACTCTGCTTAAACACAAACTCACCATCACTGCATTGTGGAAAAAGCGATTTTATTTTTACTGTGATACGTAACATACATTTTTATAAAAGAACAAGTAAATAAAAAATAAAAGATTTGTATATTCAGTTTCTTCTTCTTTATCTATACAATTTTATTAAAAAACAACAATCAAGCAAGTAAGCTGTCTTTTTAGAAAATAAATCTCAAAATCGTTTTCTAGCTGGAAAATCAAGATTTTTCTGGCATTTGGCATCATTGGGCCT
The DNA here is from genome assembly GCA_946965025.1 of Blera fallax. NCBI lineage: Eukaryota > Metazoa > Arthropoda > Insecta > Diptera > Syrphidae > Blera > Blera fallax. The sequence goes on from OX337245.1 coordinate 86,884,915, forward strand.
GATCAAAAGGTACTCTTTGACATAAAGAAAGGTTCTTTCAAAACATCAAAATGACTATAACATCGATTCAGGGTTTATACCTAGTCCTGCCATACGTTCTGTTACACAATTTCCAGCGCTTATCGTTATCGTTATTCCTTACAGGAATAGAATCGTTAACTTGTTTTTCAGAACACATGCATTGTTCAGTAAAGAATACTAGCCAGTTTGGTTCCAGCTTGTGATCTATTAACATGGATTGGGGCGTTGCATAAGTACGGAAATTTTTGAGTTGCTAAAACCACTCGGAACATCGAGAATGTTTGTTTATCGGGCTATTGGTCGCTTTGGCGAATTGTCTGGAGTAGAGTCAACAAATTCGAAGAAATCCCTTCAGCAAACATAATTGTGTCCGGGGGTTGAATATATCAACCAGATCCATGTGTAGGTTGATTCGGGATGATCTGCATAAGAAAGCCTATCGTCGGCCCACAGGTCATCTTTTAACTGCTTAATTGAAAAAAATTAGACTGGAAAGATCCAAGTCTTGCAGTGGCACGCGGACAATGGCTATGAAAACCTACTGTTTACGGATGAGAAATTTTTTACCGTGGAAAAAGTTTTCAGCAGACAAAATGATAAAACTTATACTATATTATCTAAGGAAGTGAAAAAAGTTGTTCCAAGGGTTCAACGTAACCGTCATACCGCTTCCTTAGTTTTCTGGTGGAGAGTTTTTCGACAAGGTGTCACATTCGTCCATTTCTGCGAAAAAGAGTGAAAACTGGTGCACAAGTTTACCAACAAGATGTGCTAGAGGGTGTTGTGAAGGGTTTGACCAATCCCTTTTTCAATGGAGATATGTAGATGGATCTTCCAGCAAGGCTCTGCTCCAGCACACAAAACCAAAACCACGCAGGAGTGGCTCAGTGTCAATATTAATGGCTTTATAGCAGCAAAAGATTGACCGTCGGGCAGTCCAATATTTAAATCGACTACATTTCGGTTTGTGGTCAGCATTGGACAACATGGCCTCAAAGACTCCTCACAGAAATTTGAAAGCCTCAGAGCAGCATTGCCCGCAGCAGCATCAATGATGTCCATGGAAACCGTGCGTGCCGCTATAGCCCGATGGCCATAACGTTAGAAAGCTCGTGTTGAAGCATAAGGCAGGCATTTGGAGTGAATACAATTTTTCTTTAATACCCCAAAATTCTATTGTCTATTGTAACATTTTGCCTAAGTCGCCAATGTAAAGTGTCCTTTCTGATGACATGAAGTCTATATCATCGACGTAAGCGGTGTAGTTAAACAAACTTATAAAAGATTGTACCTCCAGCGTGATAATGCAAACGATAACATGTTGGCTTGTCGTCAAACATTCCTGAGATTTTGTGGCATCTTTCCTGATATTTATGGAGAAGCGCGTATTTTCCAAAGTCATCTTTCCCAGACAGATGATCTTTCCCAGACAGATAACTTTGGCAGTTACATGGCTCTATATTGTCACCCTTGAAGACGATTACTTCACAGCTTTGACATCGATAAAAAGGTAGAGACTTTTTCCAATCAGTATTTCTTTAGGTTAGAACGCAATTTAGTAGCGAAGGCCATCATATCGACGGAGTGTGATGGAGAAGATTGAACTATGGATTAGAAAGCTCGCTAGGACATAAAGAGCGGGATAAAAAAATAATAATTAAGATGACCTGTGCTGGAAATCAACCAAATTTTCATACATAGCCAGAAACAGCTGGCTACATATCAAACTAGTAGTAAAAGATCGTTAAATAAATATTAAAGCATTTTTGTCCTGGTCCATAACAGACTGCAGAGTCACCCAAGTAAGTAGAGCAGACAAAACCGGAACTGTGATAGTCAACCGTTTTTCCATTTATTGTATTTAAGCCCTGATTTTGGTAAAATATAACATAGTTTTTAAATTAGCTAAAAAAAGGATCTTAGAAATTAGCATTGTTACCTTACCCTAGTCTGAGTAATAATTATTGTATTTAAAAAAAAAAAAACACGACAAAAAACTCACTTATGTATATTAGGTACGAATGCGGTACAAAATTTACTCATGAGTACACTCAAGTACCCTAGTTCTACCAATTTAAAGTGGTCTACAGACACATGTTATTGGCACCTATGCATATTATTGTCTTCGGTTTTGTTGACGATTATTTACTTTACTTTACTTAAAAAGGTTTGCCCTCTACGTTGTTGGTGATAGTGAATAAATGAACAATTAAGGAATAAATAAATTGTTGGGGGAAGAATGCGGTTAACGATTAATCTGACCCAAGAATTTAGACACGAAAGCGGTCAATTATTTAACCCCAAAGTGAAGAACACGTACATAGTTAAACTTCTTCGTACTCTTCAGAAAACATTGAATTTCAACCAGAAATAGAGAATTCGCTCTGCAGACATTAACGTTCAGAAGATATCTATGTACATTAACAGAGAAAGTGTTCCGTTGTATCTTCGTTTCAAATTCAGATGGAGAAAAAATTTTTCAGTGCTTTACTCTCTTTGATGTCTGGTGAGGGTAATAAATGCGTATATAACTGTCTCCCTTGGCCACTTAACTAAGACCGATTAGGTGAAGAACAGTGTATAACAGTAGACTTCAAACTACGCATTTAACCGAAAGCTCTTCAATATTACTAGCAAATTCTAAGAAATCGAATCAATATCAGTACAACGCGTGTATTCCTCATCATCATTCATTCATCAGCTTACTATTAAGACTTACTTCTGGATATTTAACCTTTATAGTCGTTTAGAATATCATTGTCCTCATATTGTCTTTTACATGGAAATAACACTAAGGTTGTTTTAATTGGATGGATTCTTCTCCTTGCCTCGTGCACCAGTCATCCATCTTATCTAAGGCTGCTTTCATTTTGTTGCAAACTAGTGTGCTTGAAGTAGGACAGCTAGGCTAGTGATTGTTTATTCAAAAATGATATCCGCTTTAACAATCTTTCGTCGATCCTGCGCCGCAAAACACATTTCGTATTCAATTGCTATTTGCATAACATATGCATACATAGTGACTTTGTCAGCTGCCAGTAATAGAGCTTAAAAAGTTCATCTTAGTGTAAGACCTGCTTTGGCAGACCAATGAACGAAAATGAATCAAATGTTCTGACTCTATTATCATTCACAAATGAAATTCAAAGCGTGAACTTGAGTATTTGAAATTATGATCCAGACTCTTGAAATCTACACTTTCATTCACGAATATTGAGATGAAAACCAAGAATACAACTCCACAAATTTTTGAAACTCTCTACCGTATTTCGTACGAAACATCCAAATCGTCATCGCTTGGAACAGATAAAGTCATGTTTGCTCTCAACTGCAATTAAGAGACCATAAAAAGATCATCACTGATTTTCTCCCAATGTGTTCTTTAAACACCAATTTAAATACAATAAAAGCTTCTGTTAATGGACTTCATCAAAGATATCTCTGGCCAACGAATGACCTAACCTAAACATTTCAAGCCTCGTGATGAAGGATGCCACTTGCAGTCCATTAAAAAAATCATTGAAATTTACAACGTCCATATTTTTCTTTCAGCAACTCCCACCCAAACTACTACATATGTACATAAATGCTCATGATTTTCATTTTCTATAACATGAATCATAGCATACCCTAATGGAATAACTACCAAAGAGATATACATACATCAGAACACACATAATCTAACCAAATACGCTTGCATAAACTCGTCAGGATTAAAACTTTACTCTCACGGGGTATGAAAACGTCATTGGGTGTAACGAAATTAATTAAATTTCATAATTACGTGACTAATAACAATTTGCATTTCATCAAATTTCCTAGTAGTCAACAAATTTTGTACATAATTTCGAAAAGTTTTTGACTAGTGTTGCCCAACGATAAGGTGTTTTTGATGGTAGCCCATTTGCAGTCTCCCATAGCGGCTACTGACACTTTATAAATAAAAATAAAAAAACGAACGGATCCCATGATAACTTGAATGAATATTCATGAGTTTCACTCAGTTCTAAAGAAAAAGAAAATAATTTTAAATTAGGATTCCCAATAGAGGGAGAGTACGCTTCCAAAGCTTCCAGCGGGCGAAATTCACCGGATAATGTAACTTTTCTTATTTATTTTTTATTTATATTCATAAATATAGCTTCCAAATAAATTCAATTGTCCAAAAATTGCACAACCATTTATTAGAAAATATTATAGGAAAATATCCTAGTTTTCATTCATGTTACACGGTCCTGAAAAGTATCTCTCTTGCACTATGTTCATAAAATAAAATAGAAAAATAAAAAATAGGAAACTGTATTCCGGTCCACTCTATCGTTTAGCTGCATGAACTTTGATCCCATGAGTTTTATTAGTACGAAAAGTTTTCATAACGAAATGATTTATCATAGTGCTGCAGTGCAGTCTCTTTTAGTTTTGCTTGCCTCAGGACAACGGTCAGAGTTATATATTATAGTAATAGTGTCTATATATGATAGTTGAACCTTCTGAAACATATCCGCAGGCTTGGAGTTCAGATTCACTATGTAACAACTTCTTTCTCCTTCTATGTGCTACTCGTATAGTCGAAAATTGTGTGTTGAATAAAATTTCGAGTACACCCTTTCTCTTTCCTGTTTCTGACATCACATTGTTTCAACCTAATTGGATATAATGACGGCAACTGTAGATAGAGAGTTGATAGTTTGAATACCTAAGCGACGACGGCGGCGGCAGTGAATGTCAAAAGTTGTTCTATCCTGTCTTCCACTGCTACTTCAAATTTGCTCGGCATTCATGTATCTACCTTCCGTAACTTAAAATATTTTGTATTCATGAAAGATAGTAGAGAAAGTTTTTTATTGTTGTCTCCTTATTTTGAAGCTATGCAGCTTGTGAATCTCAGCCAAATTTTTACATACTTACGTACCTACGTGTTTTTAAAAATACTAAAGTTGCGAAGTATACAATACGAAAATACATAGTTGTAGACTCGGTATTTGCCAGTAGTGTCACCGCAGAAGTGATGTGATATTGACATTTCGTAGATTGTAGGTGGTATACGAATGTGACAGGTGACATTTTATCAAGCATTAAATTTGATATAAAGGCTCTTCCCACACAATAAACTATCCTTCTTACGAACGGAGAACATTTGTATGTTTTCAATTAAATATTACTTCTGACAGTGCCACGGATATTGTACAGTGGTATAGGTAGACCGTCTGAAGGCTAAGTTTATTGAAAGTTTTAACAGCATATTGATTATTGTTTGAAATATGTATTTGACACAAATTCATAATATTGTGCCATCTGTTTGTAAAATTATGTACTACGGATAACGTATGACCGTACTTTAAATGACGGTATGAATTCTTGTGAATTCACCTTGCTGTGATGTACCATAGCAAATGAACTACTAACAATAATCAGCAACAATAGGTTCTGTTCTTAAGGGTACGTAGTCGAAAATTCAGAGGAAAATTTGAGGAAACAATTTCCAACTACGCTATCAACCCCTAAAAACCAAAAGCATAATTGCATTTACCAAGAAAATAAGGTTTGTGACATTTAGATAGTTCAAACTGTTTAGAGCAGACAATTCATGGCCTTTTTCGTTGTACTATACTTGCTTGTTTTTCACTGGTGATTAAACTTGCGGTTTCCCTTTCTGACAGTCTCTTGTGATTCTATTTTGTACTGATTCTCGGGATATTCGCATCATTAGCTTGATTGAAACCAAGTAGAAATCGGAATCTATGTTGGAAACTCGGAAATTTTGGATATCCAAAATTCTAGGGAACGGCCCTGCTTCACTTGTCAATTTAGTTGATAGGTTGTACTTTTCAGCGCACGCGATGTGATTTCTATGAGTAAAATCAACAAAATAATCGATGATCCGAAAATATTTGGGATTCAGTTTATCACTAGCTTCGACCGTAAATGTAACAAAACGATCAAAAGTGTTCAAAATTTTGTAAATAATGTCAGTGAGTTGTGCAAGTGTACAAAGTTTCATAATTAAATGGTAAACCTTAATGAATATATCTGTTAAGGATGACAAAAAATACATTTTTACTTTGAGTCCTCACATGTACATACATATGTAAACAAGCTACTCCAAAAAAGATATTTACATACATATGTACATATGTATTTGCTTCAATCAAAGAATATATGTATGTATATATGTATAAAAAAAAATAACTCTTATCCCAAATCGTCCCATTACGCCTCTGTGATGGTTAATCCCACTGCAGCATTAAGCACTCTCATCAAAGTGTCTTTTCGTCCCACACAAACAAAATGTTCGTCTTTTAATGCAGGATAGAAGTTGACGATAGAAACCTGACATTTGCTCTTTCATCCCCATCCTTCCAAATCAAATAAAATTGTGTTAACCTCTATCAAATTGCGGCCTTACCAAACAGATTTAAATTCGATACACAAAGAAATAAAACGATGTCATTTCAATTTATTGTCTTCTAAATCAATTCTTTATTGAGGGTATTAAGACGAACAAATGTAAATTTATAATGTTCCTTTGTCACACGCCCTTCCATCTTAAAGCATCAGCACTGAGAACTCATTTGGGAATTTCAGTAATCGTGTTTCAAATATCAAACGCGCCCTTCTTCTGTGGTGAAATGAAATTCACACTTTATTCCTTATTGATTGAAAATATGTATATATAGGTAGTATGTATGTATACTTTTTCCAAACTCACATTTTTCCCCGTCTTCTGTCTGCCATAAAACCATTTTACTCTTTCAATTGGAAATATTTAACAACACATAAATAATACATGATTCTTCCTTTTGATGCGCACCTCCACATCAAATTGCATACATCATTCCTGCTTACACGTCGAAAACGCTAGACAGTACGCAGAGCGATCCAAATCCAACCCTCTAGACTTTCATTTCCATGTAAATTAAATTTTATACATCCGGAGGGAGTAGTTAGCGTGCTTTAAAAGATTTTTCTCCTGCATTTGTACTTGAATGTTGTGTGGACGTTTGAAAAAGGGAAAATTTCCGTATTCCGGTTTCCTTGTGCGCTTGAAACAACCTTGAGTAGATTTTGCGTGACAACCAGAAACAAAAATTGAATGAAAAAAAAAATAATAAAAATTGGATGGAAACTAGAGGCTTATAACACAAAAAAGCGAAATTTTGCCACGGGGAGTAGTTTCCTCGAACAAGACTTCTCCATAGTTTACAATACTTGTTAGGATGAAAGTTTAGTTCCAACATAACCTCCCCAAAGTCATAATTGTAAATTTGGTATAATTTTCAAAAAGTATAAATTGTCAGTATTTTGCTTTTGGGAATTATACATAAAAGAGGGTGAAAAAGTTGGGTGCGGGGGTAACTTTTACCAAAAATCAAATGAAAAATTGTCTCCTCAACGCATATAGAAACTTTTTGGGAACTTAAGGCGAACAATAATAATTATAGCTCCATTAAGCTAATCACTTCATAAGTTCAAGCATTTATCGACTGATGATTAAAAAATATAGCTTTCATATTACAAGTCTGCAGAATAATACAAAAGTAAAATTTCTCATGATTCTTGGTAGGCATAATGCTATGTCAAAATTTAAATTTAAACTTAAGAGATAAACAAATTAAGAGCTAATTTGCGACAAAAAAGAAACCGATTAGGCTTGCATAGCACGTACGTATGCCTAGGCTTAGGGATGAAATCAATACCATTTAACATAAATACATACATACATATAAGACCGGCATACATTGCCTCTTCTACTGAGAAATAAGCGAAGAAATCTGCAAGCAGACAGGCAAATAAGATATGCTACAGCGATTCTTAATGGACGGAAAGGTTTTAAAAAACAATCACAAGAAATCACTTGCGATTTTTAACACAAGCACCGTAATTTGTCTGATAAATGTGCGCATAACACTCATGAGTATTCTTCAAATTTGATTGCCTTAATTAAAAAATAAAATCTTTATCCCTCAAGAGTTCTCATGTACAACGAAGCGAACAATTTGCTTTTCGACCTCTTAAAATGAAAAATTAATGCATCCTCTGTACCGACCTTATGATTTTTTTAACACATAATAATAAGGTTTACATCATTGTATAGCACAATGATACACAGAATAAAATATGTTATTGTAAGGAAACAGATAAAAATAATTTTTTTTTTTATCGCACTGCAAATAAAGTAGGAGCAGGATGTTAAAATTTTAAAAGTGAGTCCAGTCTTACGACCAAATTCAAAGAGTTCTTGCATTCTTAAACTATTTTGGAACGGGTTAAAGGGTTGAGCTAGACCGTAAGCGCAGCCTGACTGTCGGTACAGATGCAGATACGCCGACCCCTCCACATATTCTTAACAATATATTAGGATAGCATACATCTCTGCTTGAAAAACAAAGGCATGCACACCTAACCAGTAGTGAAGTCTAGTGTTCGCCAGACACTTGACCGATTTTGGAGCCATCCGTGAAAATTCGACAACATCCCAATCCAGATTCAGACCCTTTCCGAAGCCAGTTCTGAACGCAAGGAAAGTCGACTGTAAATTTGCACAACATCCGAAGTTGCGGTGTCATATCCATGGAACCAGGGTCGTAGGATAAGTGTCGTGCAAGGTCATCGAAACTCCAGTGTGAATGATGCCAAAAGCCACCTCGTCTGAGACGGTACAACCCATGATATACGTATCAAGGGGAGGTAACTCAATCAACTGGGAGCGCCTTGGAGGTCTTTAACTTGACATGTTTTGCCCAAAGAAGTTTCATATCTACGATTACTCCTAGATATTTAACTTCATCTGAGATCTGGTTAGTGACGCCCTATAGCAGTGGGTGAGTCAGACCGGTCACATTCCTCTTTCTCCTAAAGAGAACAACCTTAGTTATTAGACGGTTAACCGGAAGCCTACTCCTAGTGCAGCATTCATCGATCATAACTGTGGCTGCCTACGCGTTGGCACAGACAATCTCTAGGCCCGATAGAAAGAATGGCAACATCATCGGCGTATGTGAGTATGTAACAGACAATCAACCACCATGCACCATTGGAATGGAGACAGAAGCCTCTGTTTACACCTGCAGTAACATAGCGCCCACAATTCGCTTCTACTACAAAAGTTCTGTTCACCAGCATTGCCCTAATCCAGAATACCATGACTATTATTATTTTCGGATGTTTGTCAAACATTCGCGGGAGTTGAGACCGTGAAAACAATTTTAGTGTTCTTTAGGATTTAAACATCCCACACTATCCACTAAGCCACGACGGCGACGAAAATGAACATTAAACTTTTTTAAAAGACAAACGGATAGAGAATAACTTTTACCTATGCAGAAGCATATACAGAAGCATATACAGAAGCACTCTAAAACGTCAGAATTCACTGACTACATTGATTGAAGTCCGGTCAACTGAACAAATTAAAGACAACCGATCTCAGACTCCGGGAGGATTGAGCTATTAAAGCCAAGTGCTCGGGCCGTTGGGACATTACTCGAACCTGGATATCGGAGGATTGCAAAACTCCTAAGCAACTACGTTTGTACATATATAACCGATTGGCGGGTGAGAGTATGAATCATCGAGAGATATCACAAAACGTTTATTAAGGATGCACCATTCCTGGATAAAAAGACTGGAGGCAAAACTGCGTTCACGAATTCACAGCGGAAACGGTTGACAAGCTATGAGGATTATGTACATATATAAATTATGTTCTATTTAACAGAGGAAGACAAAAAGACTTGTTGAAAACCGAGAAGGTTAGCCACATAATTATGAAGGTAAATGCATACTTACCTGACACAAGGAATCGAAGTCAGGGAAGAATTCTTGTGAAATCAACAAGGTACTTCTGGTCAAAGTGGCCTGTACAAAGGGGCGAAAATACTTTAGTGTTTTTCTCACTCTATAATTCAAATTTCAGTCGTGATCAGTTGCAACTGAAAATTTTCTTCTTATTTATTTAAGTAACTTTTTAATACGTATTCCAAGTATGGAAATACACGAACTGAGCAACCATCCAGACATGCATAACATTCAATCCAAAAAATTGTAAAATATTACAGATACTAAATAATACAACAACGGTTAGCAATAAATGTTTGCACATACAAACACTTTACACATCCATTCTGTTTAGAGCTGACAGATGGGGGTGAGAACTGAGCATCCCTGAAAATCGTTAAATTTTTCAAAGCAGCACCAGTAGTTCTACCATTGGCAAAAATGAGAGGTAAACGAGAAGTTGTTACGATGGGGTGCAGCATTTTATTTACATATTTTGCTGGAGTACCTTCCTCTCACACAATTTGTTTGCACTTACAATAAATTATGGCATCTGGATTGTGGGCAAAACGAAAGCTGTTTAGTTGGGTTGACAGGTTAGGTAAGAGCGCTAATTTTCTTTCGTGTGTACACAACTTAACTCGGTGTCCGGAGACCGCTAAGTACATGATTTTACGGTGGGGAATGTGTTTTCCAAACGAATTCCCATGACCCTAAAAATGGGTTTAGCTTAACGACGATATAATTGCTTAACGTTCTAAGAAGAAAATGAAATTTGTCTTTTCGTGTATTTTCACTGGCAATATTTGTATGGTTTGCATAATGCCTTTACCATCTTATCCTTTGACTTTTTATTAAAAAAACATTTACTTAAAGCGAAAAAGTAATAGTGCGTTCACTGTTCTGTAAGAACAAGCAACGCATTTCCTGTATCTTTCCTTCTTGATTATTTAACGACATATTCGAGTACGAGTACTTATCAAAATTTTATGTACCAGGATTAAGAAATGGGCTCCGAAAATATCTTCCTAGTGTGTGACTATTTTTTTCTTTTCGCATAATATGGAAATGAGGGATGAAATTATACTCAGCCACGTTGAAAAATTTTCATTCATTTTGTATCATCTTGACAACGATACCATGAAACTATACATCATCGACGCCTTGCGATGATCAATGATGTGATCAAGATATTAATACATAATACTGGGTGATGGCTGGTAAACGATTCCTTTTTCTTCTGCTTAAAATGTGCGATATGGCTGATGACAAAGGCAGTTACAAGGACAAGTAGCTATCAACGCCCCAAAATGTAAGCTACAACCAGCTCCCGCACACATATTATCTTTATTTCACGGTTCATTTGCAACCTACGATGGGACTAGTTCAAAAATGTCTCCATAATAAAAATGCCATTATATAAAAGCGTACGTGTCTGATGTTGAGCATCCATCGTTCACCCCCTTAACGGGTGGTTGTAGATGTTTTTTTTTTTTTTTTTTTTTTTTCTTGTATTTGTGTGTGTATGCGAATGCCCTTAGAGTACGCTCTTATTATTTAGTTAAAAACACGAATTTAAGGATTTTAAGTTAATTTATCATGGCTTTACATATGACTAAAAAAATAAATTTTACTATTAAACAGATATTACGATAAGAGGCTCTATGCGGAATGCAAGAAATGAAGTGTAGTTTTTTGAAACCCGAATTAACTGAAATAGGATGAAAAAAAAGTGGTTCACCGATTAGCAGGTGTGGTGCTAGAGTGTTTTTCACAATATTAAGAAGTGATTGATAAATCACTACCCAAACAAAAAAATCGGAAACAGGATATTGCAAATTTAAATAAATATACAGAAGAGAATTTAATTAATAAAGTGTTTCGAGCGACGAAAAAAATCGGAATTGGAGATACAATTTTATTCATGAACGCACATTGACAGTGGCTTTTAGCCTGAGATTTATATTTGTATACCAGTGCTCCGATCGATTGCAGTAGAAATAATACACAGATTAAATTATATAGTGCTCCAAAAATGAATTGCACTAACCGTGAAACTGATGACTATAAAACTAAATAAAAGGCTAATTCAAATACTAAAAATAAACTGGTGATAAAAGTACGGTGGATGGAATTGTATGTTTATTTACTTTTACTACGCTTTGCTCAGTTCAAGTTAGTCAATATTTTTGTAAGTTCACCCATGTTCAATAATACAAATAAGCTTTAAAATAATAAAAACGAATGAAAAACGTAAAAAGTTAAATTCATATGTATGTACCTATACCACTACCGATTTCACACTCCGAAAGGTTTTTTTTCTTGTTGACGATTATTTCCTTCGCCCGAACAATGGGAATATTCGCAACAGAAATGCAATCATGTGATATGGTTTATTGCCTTTAAGGATTTTTTTAAGTATAGTAATATTTTTATGCGTTGGTAGCTAGTCCTGCAAGACATTCCACTTTGAATTAAGCTGGAACTATGGGTCTTTCTGTTGGTTTGTGATAATAGCCTGAAAATAAATGTTCATAGACACGGACAGTCAACAATTCGTAAATGGGTACAAAAAAGTCCCTTACTGGCTGATAATAACAATACCAGATCATAGACTTCGTTCCGTTAACAATTTTTTCTCCTGCATTAAGCAACACCTGATTAATCTATCAATTTCCTACTACTGCTTCTGAAATAAATATATTCGACAATCCGGTTTCCTTGCTATAGCAATCGATATATATTTTTAAATTTTCCAGTATCTGTCATATTACTAAAAGATGACCGGACTGCTTGATTCTTATTCCTGCAAAATAAGTCTCTATCGCCATATACGCGCTTCGCAGCTAGCAAAATTTCCTATGAATCTCTTGAAGTACATATCATACAAGTGATCCTTAACAGACATTTGTCTTCTCAATAGATGTATACCTATATCTATGTATACCTGCCAAAAGCTAGGGTGAAGACCGAACATAATTTAACTTTTTTTCGTTCCATTCAGCGATTATAAAATATGTACTTACTCAGCTTAATATTAAAAAGCCTACGAACCATAATCTAGGCGAAAAAAAAAATTTGCTCCAATCACACAAATTGTGTTGTTTTTACTTTAAAAATGAATTTTAATTATAGTCATGCAAATACTAACAACAATACGAAAAACTCAATCAATAGCAACTGAAATTGAGACTGAATTAAAGAGATTCCATAATACAATTTGATACCTTTTCCATATTGCAATTGTGACGACTGCCTCTAAACCGGGAGCTGAGGCAAAACCCCTATACAATAGACTCGTAACCCTCCAATAAGTCACAGTTGATGTCCCATTGTAGCATTCAAAAGGGTGCGCAGCATGATTTCCGCTACTAGGTACTTTAAATACATTCACAACTCATTTCTTTTTTATTACACCTACAAAAGGTATATGTATATCCACTCAATCAGCTACATCAAGTAAGACATAATAAATGCTTTTTCGAATTTTAACACAGTTATATAAGAAAAAGCTGCATGTTTCTTAGAAACACAGGTGCTGCGAAAGTCTCTGCAACATTAAAAGTGCCAAAAAAGTTTGAGATGAAATATTAAAATCGGCCATATGGTGTTACATGTACCAGTACCTTTCAAATATTTCTGCTAACACGAGTTGAGTTCTGAGTTTAATTAACTGGAGTTGCTTGTGGCCCGATAAAGATCTGCTTTTATTAAATTAAGTTGTAGGCAAAAGTTACTTGATTTATTACTTTGTCACAGCAACATTTCTGAAACTTTAAGTAGCATATTAATCCCGGGGCTATAGACCACAGCTTGGATACCTACAAATAAATTTTTAAGATGCTGCGGTTCGACGCAAAGGACAGAACACAAAAAAAACCCACACACAAAACAAAGAAATACTACAATCAGAGATGGCAGAAGAGTGTAATAAGAAGGGAGGTCAAAATGCCACAAACAGTCAATAAAATACAGCGATTTCTCAAAAACAATGGAATACACAACACAAAAGCAAGATACACCAAAGTGAATTCAAAATTCAGGTGAAAATCTGCAGAAAGACTTCTATATTTTTCCCACTCATACAAAGAGTGTTGAGCACAACTTTCCGACGAAGATATTTACACCCCATTAAGGAAAACTTTTTTTCAGCGTTTTATGGGTTTTGCCATTCCTCGAGGCGGAGAATTTGCATAATTTGAAAATAAAAAGAATGGTACCAATATCATGCCCGGAGGGTTTCATTTTTTTTTTTTTTCTCGAACCATTTCTTCTCTTCTTTTTTTTTTTGTGTGGAAGATCTTAAAGACACCATTTCTTCAGTGTATCTTTATATACCTTTTTGGCAATGTGCTCTACATACAAAGGAGGAATCTGAGTTATTTCTTATCAGACATGGAAAAATTTGCTTTTGCTAGCATTCTATTGAACAGGTTACGAGAATTTGCCGTTGCCACTTTATCGGTAATTACTTTTGTGGAAGGCAATAACTATAACACTGACGGCGAAATATCAAAAAGTAAACATAAATACATACTCGTATTTTAAATTTCAGTACTATCCAACTTTATACGATTTAAAAGTTTTTAGCAGCAGTTTACATCGACCCTACAACTGTCGCCTCCTATTGTTATTCAAAAACAATTTTCGAAAACACATTAAATTTTCGGAAGAAAGAAAAAAAACCTTTCGCCCTACCCAAATGGAACATCTTTTTGAAACTCCCTTATAATAATCCCACCCCAGTGGCCCAGTAGGGAGGAGATACAATGTATCCAATCGAGCGTAGCAAGTTTTTAATGAAAGAACATCGCAAATTGGGTGAGATTGTGTAAAGAATCTATTCAAGTAATCTGACGGGGCAAAAATGTATGCAAATCAAAGTTTAGGCAAAGCAAAGCGGAGCGACTACTTTAATGATGGATTGGAATAAGGCGAATAGCTGAATAACAAACTTTACGGCCTTCCCTGGAGGAAGCTCACCGTTCTATCTTCCCATTCCATCATGTCGGTACGAGTATTCTTCTTTGAAAATGGAAATTTATCTATCATCAGTCATTAAATTTGATTGTTCCTGGTATAGTATCAATGTGTTGCTATCTTTGGCAGCAAATTCAGTGCGGCGGCGGCGGTATCAAAGGATAATTTGTTTTTCGTCGAATAAATGGAGGGTTTATCAGTTCTATTAATTATCATCTAGGAAGTTGCTACCATTAAAGGACTCTCAATTCGTTTTTGCTTTCAGGAAATTAGTTGTGAGGAAATTCATGTCATCTACCCTGAAATCATTTGTAAAGAAGATATATTGTCACTAGGCTAGATGCAAAACTGATTTAGTTCGCTTAAAATTTTGCAAAGAAAATAATTTTAAGAAACTTTTCACGATTCAAACATTAAAATGATTTGTAAGGTAAATTCCAAGATGGTATTATCGAGATGTACATAGTACAAATAGTACATATTCATTACTCGAACATTTTGCCGCACTTTCAATTGATTACACTGCATTCCCACCTATAATGTGAACTAGGAACACAATTTTCAGATCGAGTCCGGGCATAGTGCGAACATTTTTCAGAAACATTATACTTATGTAAACATCCGAAACATACCACCTGCTCATGCCATCTTTTTCGGTCGAAGCTGCTGACCATACGGGAGGCTTTTCGAAAACTTAGACATAGTCGTACGGCCCAAGGCATCATCGCTGTCTTCTTCAATCAAATCAAAAAACAAAATTTGACTACGGCATCTTCCAAGTTGGAAGAGCAGTGTAGAAGGAACTTGCTTGGTTGTCGATCCAGTATCACTATTCTCTGTATCACAGATAATGTGAGCTTGCTAACAAGTTAGCCATGCCGAGATATTCTTCTCCCACAGATCCCTTTAGCGAGAAAGTTCACATTTCGGTGGAATCCGCCAAGGAATTTCTATTATATTACACATTTAAGGCGGAAAACTTTGCAGAACCGTCCGATATCCAGAACACTAGAGCTTTGAAACAGGACTCGCGTAGAAAATGGCGTATCAAAATGGCGTTCAAAAACTAAATTCAGTTTTGAATCTTTATATATGTATACCTCTGTAAATTTTTTAATACTTAAACATAAATAGAATTGTTTCCTAAAAAACGACATCATATGGGCATTGGCTGCCCAGATGTCTTCAATTTAATTAATTTATGAATAATTTTGGAAATTACTTGAATAAATAAATAAATATTTCCGTTTGGATAAATAATTACATATGTATATGTATGTACATATCCCATCAAAAGGATAGAATATTTTGAATGCGCGGGCATATAAGATAGAAAATGTGAAGTGTGAAAGTGTGATCCGACCAGCAGCTGATGAATTCAATTGTTCTTTTGTTTTTTTTTTCTAATTGTTATAAATATCTAAGCGATGAGTCGTGAACGCAAAACATATGATCATAAGCATACTTTTCTTTAAAGTTTTTCTGAGGACTTACATAATTTAATTTTATATTTTCTTTCGTTAACTCGAGTTAATGCATTTTTCTCTATAGCCTTCTTTGTGCTCTACTAATCTGCTGTGACATAATGGTAGACTATTTTTATATATGAAAATCCTTACCTTTAATTTCCCCCAAACACCGTAATCAGATCCCCTTAGGGCTTCTGTAATCGTATTTGGATCCACGAACACATCTACATATTGTACCCTTCAAACTTTCGTCTTGATCGACTCAACGAAGTAGGAATTACTGAGCAAGTTAGCAAAACTGTCAGCGATATCAACAAACATTTTCTGGCAACCAAACTTGATTTTCATTCCTTACACCACATGTAGATACTGAACTAAGTGAATATCACGTAAGTTTCTCATCACTGGAGTGCCTACTTGTGTTTTACGTAAGGCGAATAAATGCCATAAACTGGGGGTTGCTGCTTGGTAGTACAATGGACTAATGTTCAGTCTGAGTGCTCCCGTCGAGCATTTATATATCCCCCCATACATATAAAAAGAAAGTAAAAATATTCAAAAAAAAAATAAAAATACGAGTAGTTGGAAATAAATTTTAAATTCTTACCCGACAATTTGTCTACGAGTAAAAAAGGAGACCCTCGCATCAAATGCGCAGCGATGGATTTATCTTTATACCTAATCCTTTGTGCAAAAGTTGACAAAGTGTTCCAATTTTAGAGATCGTTAAGCGAATGTAAAACCCAACTAGAATACAAAATTCACATTTTAATACCTGTTTGTACTTCATCCACTAATTCGCTGAAAAAGCGGCATTTTATAATGCATCTATGAATAAAATTAAATTGTAGTTAATTATATCTCATAAATAATATTAACCCAAACCAAAGTATACATTCGAAAAATTGCCCTTTATGCATCAATTTGTGTTTACATTATTTTTTTGGTAATTATGGTAAAGTATTCAATCAGCTGATGCACATTTTCGCTAACAAATGGATTCATGAGACCATAATTATTTCAAACCACCGCTCTATCAAAAGCGGACGCCATTATCCAAATGTGTTTTATTTTTCTGCGGCAGCAATTATGCAAATTTTTCCGTACATTGGCGCCAAAATGCGTCGCGCGTGTTGTAACAAAGCAATGTCAAATATTCACACAAAAATTAATGGCAAATTTCAATGGCTCGTGCTTTCATGCTGTGTTAATTATATCAAGCAATATGCATGTACTTTGTGGTAATTGCGTCGCTGTTCTATCATTTACAATCAAAAAAAAATAGAACAACAAAAAACTCCACAAACTGAATAGCCCAGCTTTGATTTCACTATTTGATAGAAGACCTAACATGTATCTATACATACACACAAGTAGTACGTACTACATATGCATATTTGAGTATAGGTACATAGTATCTATAAATTTAGATTGCTATGATGTGTGGAAATGGTTCCAGATTCAATATTTTTCATTTTTAATGTTGCGGATAATTTTTATGACAGATTGTACAACCGTTACAATTTTATAATATTTTTAATATGTATTTCTGGAACCTATTAAAAAAATATTAATATTCAGATAAATATTCCTAAATTTTCAATTAATTAAATACGTAATTGTTTTGTATTTATTTTATAGCTTCCCTTTATGCAAAAATTTAATAGTTTTATTGTTATTTAAAGGGAGATCCTTCTTAGGTTTTATTCTAATTGGCCTCCTCAACCAGGACTGTACATATGCATTTACATAGGTTCTTTCAAACTAAATTCGCTTCAATATTTTCAAAGCAAAAACTGCATGGGAGGGTCCGTAAGAAAAAGCATATTATTTGTATGTATGTATCTAGGCACTCACAAGCAGACTTTTATAATTTGAATTATACGGTTACCAGTTGATACCTTACTCCCATTTTAACACTGCTATACTTTTTTCTGCATCCGGTTTTCCCTTTGAACTTGATATCCCATGAAGACTAATTGTGCTTTTGAATTAACTTCAATATTATTCGCATTAAAAAAAATATCTTTCTAAGCTTAGCCTATGTAGTGACCTTTGTAAAATGTAAGAGGGGAAGAACTTTGAGCTTCCCAAAGGTATTTTTAGTACTCACACATCTGTTGAATATAATGGTATACATAGATGAGAGTAATTGAGAGAGCCAGAGAAATTGTTGTACTAAAATCGCAATTTGTAAGCAAATACAATTCCTCCGTTATGTATGTATGTATGTCTGGGGAAGCTTTAGGTTAAGAGAAAGTTTTTCGTAAGGATGATGTTACATAATACCAAAAATTGCTTACATTCGAAGAATGATACATGTACACATTAGTACGCAAGATTGTGAAATAATTCTCTCTTAATTGTGTACACAGAGCAAAGAGCAAACGTTTATTAATAACTGCGCACTACTCGTTATCTCTTTTGATAGAACTTGATGTTCAATCTGTACAAATATTTAAAGGAACTTTCAGTTTAGGTTCAAACTTCAACTTCAAAATGTATTCAGTCTGAAAAACCAAGAACAGTTCTTGATTTATTCAAAGAATTTTCGGAGAGTCATGATTATGCCCCAAATAAAAGAAAGAGAATTACATACATATGTATGCATGTATTTTATGTCTGGATGAATACGTATTTGTAATTTCAGGAATTATTTGCCAATTCTGCAACGAAACCCAAGTCTTTTTTCTGGTGTAACAAAAAAAAAACATTTACACTTCCAATAAAGGGCATAATGCACCATTAGACAAAGTCAAATAAATTTTTATAGAAAATTAATTGCTTCACTCAGCAGATGTCAAGGATAATCGTCACGTCAATATAAAGTTAAGCTCCTACTTATTTATACTAGTGGCCCAAACAGCAATCTATGTATGTACATAAAATCAAAATAACATAGTGAGTATGACTGCAACAAATATCTAACATACACATGCAAGTATCTCTTTAGATAGATACAAAAATTTTGAGACCTGAAAAATTCTTGGTCTTCATTTGTGTTCAAAATTTCAACTTTATCTTTCAAGATAAAGAACCATTTTATTTTGTGGATGTTGGACTGTAAAGATCCTCTAAATACACTTCGATGAAATTTGAATTAAAGGTCCGATCCAGGCAGTAACGTCCCAGGAAATATAACGGGTTTATGTTATTAAAGGCAAAATACATTGGCCTTGCACATAAATATTATTAATACCAGATGTAGCGGAGGAAGGACCTCTAGATATTATTCTAAAAAAAATTCTTATTTATGGAAAACATTTTGAGGAAGATTTGTGTTAGTTTTCAATTAAAATGATTTCACCTACATATATCCCAAATTTGTATTTAAGTTTGAACAAAATGTTCTCAAAAACTTACCGCGCTTAATCCTTTAACGTTGTCAAGAAGTTTTGAACCCTATGTCGAAAATCCATTCTCCATGAAATTGAAAACTACGAAAATCAAAGCACTTCAAACGTGTTGTTTGCAAACGCAATTGGAAGGGACCTACAGAACAGAGTCATATCCGAAAGGCTTTCTACTCTGAAGCTAAGCTAAAAGCACAATAAAGGACGTACTAGGACCATTAAAAGTGAATAAACACCTATATTATTTTTGGAGTTACATTTATGTATAATTCAAACAAAAAAAATTAAAAAAAGAAATCAGATCGCAGTGATACAAAACAAACGCTGAAGTTACAAGTTCTTTGTTTCGAATTTGGTACAAAACTAGTTATTACCCGTATGCAAATTCTAGAGACGTAAGATTCCTTATTTGATGCGGTACAGGCGTACATATGTAGGCATGTACCACATCAAATCGCATCTAGAATGGCCCCTTCCTTAAGGTGCGTCTAAAACAAAGCTTCGTTGTGTGTCGTTGCTTTTTTTTTACTTAGCAGCTGCTTAGAGTTCTATCTAGAATTAGACTGCGAGGAACCGCGATATTCTTAGAGCACTTCCTATATTTATATCTTATTTTAAATCTTATACTTCTATATTGATAGCACGCCTAAAAACTTTTCAAATTGTTGGCGTATGAATATAATGAATTCACTTCAACGTGCAATTTCCCCCACAATATCATTTAGGATATGAATTAATTATCAAAAAGAAGGGAGAACTTTAAAGATAAATCCTCCAACACATAATTGAAGTTTTGTTGTAGTGGTCAGGTATCTAAACCAAAATTCTCAATATACCAATGGATTTATAAAACTTTTATTCATGATTAAACTTTGAATGGCAGTAACCTTAAAAAGTTTTACATGTACGTAGAGAAAAAAAAAGAAAGGAAAAGGATGCAGAATGCGATCAAGAAACTTTAAAGTTCCTTTATTCATGTTGAAGATGTAGCAACTTGCATGACTTTAATTGAGATTTTGAATAATTATACAATATACCGTCGAAAGGAGTACATCTGTACATCTATTAATTCCTGAAACTAATGAAAATAAATTATCAATTTTGCTCAGACTCGTGCTCCCCTAAATTTTCTTCAATTTTAATTACTATCTAGTTTACTGGTGTTTATTAATTATGGGTTATCGATGTAAAACAATTTGTATGAGTTTCATTAACCTAGGTACTGCTGCAATATAAACTGATGTATTTTGCTTTGATTTGTAAAACATACTCGTTCTTATAACCAATTTCCACCTAAAGGGAATCTTAATTTATTAAATACAGCTCAAATTGACCTTTTATCTACATATAAAAAAAAAAACTGATTGTACCGAAGAATTCACAATAAGAATACACGCTATGTTCGAGTACGTAAGTTCCTGGTATTTGAAAAAAGTTTAAAAAGTTTAATGAATTTTCGACGAAACCTGGACCTACAAGGTACATAAATATTGGTTATGTGCGACCTCAACATCCCGTCAAGGATACACCTAGTCATTCTTAATATTATATTTAGAGCATCCTTCGGAAGTTTAGTAACGTTTAGGCTAATCAAGTAAGGCTTTGTCCAAATAGTCAACTCTCATAACTCGTTCCCCATAGCAGTCAAGTTAATGTAGTATGCTCGTATGTATGTATGTTACAAATTGCAATCATCATTTACTAACCTTTCCCCATCACACCTCGTGGAAAAGTGTGAAACTTACGTATGCACCTGCTTTAACTACTTCATGGCCGCTGGTATTTGTTCGACTGCAAGTGGCTTGTTGCAGATATTTAACGCACTGTACAATGGTTGTTTCCCTATTTCATTTATTAATGCTAGTTGCTTTCGATTCTCCCTTTCGAAAGGATTGTCAACACTACAGTGGCATAAAAGTGGGTCAGCTACCCACGCATTATGTATGCTCTTAACTATAGTCAGACTTTATCCACATTCATCGTTAGACCACTAGTCAGTAGACACTGCGAGGATTTGATAATGCCTCTCACCCACTCTGGTCTGCAAAATCAATTCCTTGGTAAGAGCAAAAATTAATGGAAAAA
The DNA here is from genome assembly GCA_946965025.1 of Blera fallax. Taxonomy (NCBI): domain Eukaryota; kingdom Metazoa; phylum Arthropoda; class Insecta; order Diptera; family Syrphidae; genus Blera; species Blera fallax. The sequence continues at coordinate 86,906,600 of OX337245.1, forward strand.
ATTTATTGTAGCTTCCAGTTTGTCATTTGATTTCACACTTTCTGGCAACAAATACATGATACCTACATACCTTCAATTCACACCACACCTTTACTTTTAGTTCAGATACTCGTTCCTACTTACGAGTATACGTGCATACTCGTACATGCTTGCATCTATTGATTGTGAATTTTTTTACAACCATTTTTAACCCATTTGCCCCGCCCTTACTGATCTCTGCCATGTATACCCACTAACCATTTTCTCTGTGCCAAGTAAATAGTATCACAACACAATACGGAAATTGCAATTTCCGATGGCAATATGGGCTTTCGAATATTCTCGTAAGCGAGTTAAATTTTTTGTCCATTCGGAATTTCACTGCATTAATTGAATGAGAAGAGCAACGGCCTGTGTGGCGATGATTTAGCACGTGACTACATTCAGTGAGCACCATCATGATGGAATTTATTTATTTTTTGTTGAAAGGGAATAACTACAAGCACACCAGTTGTGATCAATAGCATGTTTCTAGTTAAAAATCAATATTTTACTGATTGCTAATCTTGTTGAAAATATGCATGTGCATGTACAGTTTTTATAAGGTAGTAATAGGAGTGTTAGTTTTATTCCAGTAAATAAAACTCAAAGCCGTCGGATTGCTATCTGTCTATTATTAACGGGAAAATAGTCAAGTATTTTGGATAAGTGCAGGTAATATACACACACTGGTCAAAGCAGATCATTTGTTTGCGCAAAAAGTACATACATATGAGGTTGTAAAACTGGTTGTAAGCTTATAAAAATGTAGCTTGGTACTCAGTGAATATGTGTATGAATTTCGAATTCGCCATTAAGGACTCGGTTTCGTTAAATTGATGAATCTGGGTAGTACAATTGCCTACCCATACATATGTATGTATATATATCCAAAGTAAGCAAACATTTTTTTTTTAAATGAAACTTACGTTTATAATCTATAATCCACTTAACTTAAAAAATAAAAAGGCTTTGACTTTTAGAACAAACACTGACGACTTTATTTAAAAAAAAACGTCCTACTCATAGGGAGTAGTACATACAATTTCTTACGGTATCCACCTCATAAGTAAATACAATTTCAGTGCCGCAGCCTACCAAGCAGCGATGAAAGTTGAAAACTACTATCGCTTTAGACATAAGATTGCCTGGAAATATTTGCAACCACCAGGTCACAGCAAAGGCTCCGTAACTTGGGAATTCCTTGATGAAAGTTAAACGTGAAGTCTGACACAAAACTCTTGGGAGACTCCTTTACTGATAATTGTTGATTATATTTTGTGCTAATCTATTATGCTCATTCTATAGATGAAACTATTGGTACCGGTCTCATTTCTCCTCAAAAACAATCAAAACTATCCTTGAACTCATATTTAATCTAATTTTATTCTCAAGGTCAAGCTCACTCAACTCTAGTTTTTTTGTAATTCCAATTGATACAAAAGGGACTCATATGCCTTTCATTAAAAATATCTTTCCAAAATACTGCAACCAGCTTCTTTGTGAGGTTCTGATGTATCACATCAAAAATTGGAACGATTACCCCTTTTCGTGAGACTTCGAATAAAGTCAAAATTTGAAAGAGCAACCAACCAGCTTTGTTTTATATATTTAAAGCACTTATTTGAAATTACTAAAATATAGCATTAGAGTAGAGACAATTCTTTTTGTGGAATCTTAGAGGCTCGTTCCTAAATGTACTATGAATTCAAAGTGTAATTGAATGGGACTAACAGAGCCCCTAAATTTGTGAAAATTTATCTCTAATCTAGAGTAGGCAAACTCCCACACTAACATCCATTCCACTCTGCAAGAAATTCTGATAAAGAAGATCCTTCTTTCGTCTGGCGTTTTGATACATCTCATCGAGTAAGGATTGAAACATGGTCATAAGTACTCGTTGGCCATTCTATCTTATTTAAGGATCTTACTAACACAGGATGTAGCCAGTATACCTCTATAGATTTAAGTATTCATATTCTTTGCAGCTTAGCTTCAAATACATTATCGGGCTGCGATATATGTATGTATGTATGTATGTATATGAGTGTTGGTCCCCCCCCCCCTAGCGAAAAAATTTCAATGGATTCACTCTGAAACCTCGTGCAGTTATTAATCGTCCACTGAAACGAAATAGAGTTTACCGGATACTAGAATGGCATCATAATCAGCATAGACGATAACCATGTGTTTCTCACAGTCTCTTCGACTTATAGAAACCTTATGAGCGACCACAGGAATCCACATTGGGGGGTATCTCCTGTTGCCATTCGCATTACCTAGGCCCAAGTTTATTACACGAGAATTTAGCATCTGCATATTTACCACTACATATGTGTCGAAAGACACATGCTGAATAATACTGACAGTTACACCTCCGTAAAGTTAAGATTAAATCACCCAAAGCTTATTAATGCTAAGCTAAATTACACAAAGCGAGGCAGCCATTCACTCTTGTCTATGTAAGTGTCAAGTATCAGTTGGCAGTTGTAAATAAAGTCATCTACAGCATAGCGCAAAATTCATTCATTCAGTCAAGTGCAACTCAACTTAATAAACGGATCTCTCCTTTTGCAGATAAGTACACATGACCAGTCGGTCTATGCTCATGCCGATGACACATTATGAAATTCTTGTGTTGAAAATTCTTCACGAAGAAATCCAATTAAGCATTTGCAAAGCATTCTGCAAACGACTCCTGTCAACAAATATCACTGAGCAATTTTCAATTTATTTCCCTATTTATATGTATTACGGCACAGAATCCTCATAATGTCATTTGTATGGCCAATGAATGTGTGTGGAATAAAGAAGACAATAATACATAGTAGTGTAGTAGGTTTTAATCGTATGGTATTGTGTTGAGCACTGAATAAATAAATCTGTCCGTTGTAAATGCCCAAAGGACATTCAGACATAATCCTGCATTATTTCATTTATCTCTACGCGTTTGGGTTTGTTTTCTCTGTAAATTTAAATTGCAATCCTTTGAGTTCGTATGAATTGTACTATGTCGTTTGTCTAATTTGTTAGAAAGCTAAATTATAAAATGTTGCAAGACAGTTACGAGTATGTGAGTGTCTTATTAAAATTGAATACTTCAAGGCTACTGTGGTTATTAAATGTTCAAGCAAAAATTCATTTGCATTCGTTTGGTTCCTTTTGTGTTCTTCTTCTAGTTGGTTATTACTTTCAGGCAGTAACAACACTCAAATATAATATATACATATTTCTGTATGCATGTATGTATGTATACGTATAAATGAAAACATTCCCAGCAGATAAACATCGATTACATGTTTGATTTGTCCTTGGCGATAACATTAGAAGTAAACAAGTTCGTTTCCTTGATTAATATTCTTCCGCCACAAGGACATGAAAATCAGTTTCTCTTTTCTTAGGCAACAGGTGACTGGATAAATGTTTGGGATTATAATAGCGGTAATTTAATCTTGGTAAGGATTTTTCATTTGATTGATCATGCTTAATTAAAATAAATGTAACTAATCAATTCTTGTTAAATTGGTCTTGAGTATATTGGATATATTGCTTACGTTGATGACAAATCTAGACTATGTGGTTACATGTTATGTTAAATACATATATACACATGTATATAACTATAGTGAACATATAGCTTGTCGGGCTGCCATTAAAGCTGGTAAAAGGCACCGAATTGAATGAATAGAATTGAATGGTGCAATTTTGGAGCTGGTGGTGTGACTGGGTCATACTTTTTCAAAAGTGCCGTTAAAAATGCGTTTAGGGTGAATAGTTTACATTACAGAACGATGATAACTGATTTCTTTTGACGAGAACTTATTAGCTTTGATTTTGAAGACATATGGTTCCAGCAGAATGTCGCCCCCGGTGTATGCAAATTGGGCAGAAAAAAATTCTAAGCTTAAAGTGTACATCCAACGTGTGATTGCCACCATCAAGCCACAAACATCATCCGACATAGACGGATGAGTTTGGCGGCAATTCCAAATAGGAATAGTTTTATACAGCTCGTCTTTATAAGCGAGCCTTAAAATTTATAGAAACTCTTAAGCTTTTTCCAAAATTTCCTCATGAACCTATGACGTTGCTTCAAGTGTTAACGCAATAAAACAAATTAGATCATATTTACATGCATATGTTCATATACATGATGCTCATTGGACAAACAATGCTCAGGTTCTATTCGGCAGCTTTGCCGGTTCATACACCTGAACAGCGACATATGTACATATGTATAATTTTGTTCGTGAACCTTGGCACCGATTGCGCATCCCTGCAATTACATCATTATTTTAAGCTTCTACGACGTTTTCCATCTTGACCAAAACTAAAATCAGAATGAAAAGAAGTTAAATCACTTAAATTCAGGAAGGTCTACCTTCACATACCACAACTGAGTAAAGAAAACCCGCATTTGAAACATATTCTGATCTACATATAATCGTATTTCCTCGCATTAAACAAGACCTACCTATTTCATGTACAATTGAAAATTCATAATACAGTATGTACATATATATGTACATATGCATGTTTGTACGTAACATCAAGAAAACTTAAGAGCAAGTAAAGTTAAATAAGACTACTAGTTCTGCGAAACCTTCCCAGAAGCCTCTTTCACTTTTATTGTGCTCAACAACATAAATACATACATATGTACCTATGTACGTTTATGTTTGTTTGAACGTATATATGTACATATATTCGTAATCTCTCGAAACAATGCTACGAATTCATTGATAAAATTCAAAAGACCTATGTGGGTATAATTTTCGCATAGAAATGAAATACCTCACACATATGCTTGTTAATTTCCTGGAAATAGTGCAACGTAATACACACAATGTTGTTCCACCGTGTATACTTCAGATATTATTTCATTCCATAGGGAAAAGGCTTTAAGATGGCAGTCACGTACTGCCAGCATGAAAGGTCGACAGATTTTTAATAGGATGGTGACTAGAAATGTGAATAGAAATTCCTTCCTTTATTTTCCAGCTCTTGCCATATTTTATATTAAGAAATTGTAGCATGTATAATATTACGTTTTTCCTTTCTTTCTGATGGAGTAGTAAATAGTATATTATTAGTTATATACAAATCTTTTTCATTTCATCCTCTCTGCATGGACCGGTTACTTGCGTTGAATTTATTTTGTTTTGCTGGTTTTAGGACAAACCGTCAAAGATAAATGCAATATCTCTGGGAGGAAGAAAATAAATAAAAATAATAAGAACCTTATTACACCACAAAATTTGAATCTGAACTGTGGCTGTGGTTCATTCGCAATAATAGGCTTTGAACTTTTATTAGATCATGTTTTATCGTTAGTTCGCAGTCCTAAAAATTTACCGTAGAAAAATCAAAGTTCCATAAGTTGCGTTCACCCCAAATTTAAGAAAGGTATCCAGTTCGTCCACATCCTTGTACGGACTACATTCCATCATTCTCCTGTTTATAAGAGTAGGGCGTAATAGCGTATCCTATATCAATGAATACCTACACATGTAGGTCGAAAGGTAAAGCTTCTTATATCTCAATAATTTTCCAATCAATTTTATTGATATTGTTTTGCCAGGGTTTTTTTTCACCTTTATTTGCAGTTTGAAGGACTATGTGTATAGGGTAAAATGTAATAGAAGAGAGTAGGTATTGTGGCTTTAATGTTTCAACCTTTAAACTTTTATAGACATTCAAAGAAAAATTATTGTTTTACGATATATTTTGGCATCTTTAAGGCCGAAATCCTCATAGTGGCCAGCATAATAAAAATAATGAAAATGACAGTTCCAGTTATATGCATGATTTTAATTTATCCAATTGGAAATACTTAAATTGCAATTCCTGAAGGTTTGTATACAAAGGATGATTTTTCCTAACCTCGGCTGTTGACACAGTCAATCATTAATACACAGAAGTACCCACTGTGAGAAACCTAGTAAAAAGTAGAACAATCGAGTTATTTTTAATGCTGAATGTTTCGCAGATTGCAGAAGATTGCGTTGGTGCTCATGTTGTTAACAGCACCTTAAATGCACACTTCCTTTTACTTTCATAACACCCATGATCTTCCTTAAATGTACAATGGTGTGACGCAAATAAGGATTAATCTTCAACAACTTATCTGACATTCATAGATGTCTGCCAAACGTTTGAAGGTTTTTAACAGAAGGAATGAATAGACACTTCATTTTGTAGTGCACGTTTTGGTATGAGCATGCAAAACATAGCCAAAACGAGCCCTTAGAAACTAGCTTTCGCAATTCATGTTATATTTTCTACACGAATAGAAAGGGGTTGCAAAATAATGTCGTATTTGCAAGGGTGAAAACAAAATTTTCCCTGCAGTTATTACTTGCAAGCATATGTATCTCCTACATTTGCAAAAGAACACTGATAAGACTTGTTGTTATTTTCTGGCACTGGAACCTACACACAACTAAAATAATACTCACTCACTGCAATTCCAAGGAACGTAGATTTTTTATGGCATTATCTGCAAATCTTTCTGCGTCAGGGAACTCCATCTGACTCTTGCAGCATCACTGGTTGTACGTCATCAATTCCAAGTGGGTAACGTCGCGAAACAAATGATTTCATCGCCCACAACATCTGAAGTTGACCGGTTATTTTGCTGGGTTTATTATGATTCAACACAAGGTTTCGCAGGATACGCGTTAGGTGATATATGTACATATGTTACATACACCTCGGATACCTCCTTGCAGCAAGAAAAGTGAATACTCGCCAGAATGTCAAGCACACCCTACTATGAATAAGTCTATCAACCCTTCTTTTCTTTTTTATCGGATGAAGTTGGCATCATTGCTATTTCTAAGATTTTCTTGTTTCTGTAGTTCGCCGTGGCTCAGTGGTGAGTGCGTTGGATTACTTAGCGGCAGGTTCGAAGTTCGAAACTCGCAAAAGTTTTTTCACGATCCCACCTCTCGTCAATGCATGACAAACGTCCGAGAGCAGTAACTGTCATGAGAAAACTTCTAAAAAAAGTCTTTTGGATATGGCTTGAAACTGTATGTCCCTTCCATTTGTGTGAAAAAATATATCACGTTCAACACGAATGGTAGCAAAAAACTAGGTCCTGGACCACATACGTTCTGTTGCATCAAGACATCTACGAAATATCTACATACGGGTTATTTTTTTCAGAATTTAAAACATCTATGCGTATTGAGATTTCAGTTATTTAAGTGGAAATACCTCAAATATCCGGGAATATCAAACGAAATAGTCTTGCGGTTGAAATTTTAAGTTTTAAAATACACCGCATCTGAACCCATCTGAAATGACACACTTAAGCTCAAGCTTTATATCACTGCAACCTATGCAACAAGTAATCGCAGTGAAATTTTAAGCTTTAAAATTGTAAATAAAAAGCGTAAAAACATTCTCAAACTATTAAAAATTATACTACCATTATATTTGACTAAAAGTCTGACGAATTAAGTACTGAATGTGATTCATCATTAAAAAAAAATCCTGGAAAACCCAACTTACTTAAAAACACTTCAAGCGGTGAAAGGTAGCCGTCTCATGTTAGAGGCAAAAATCCATAATACGAATTAGATTGTATAATGACGTTGTTTCATAAATGACTGCATTTTTTTAAAAAGAATATATCACGAGCTACCACTTCTAACAGGGGCTACAAATTTAGAAATGGATTTAAAATACTTGTAAACACACGACTGACGGATCACTGTTGTATGTTGTTCGTCCAAAATAATAAATTTTTTTTTACATTTTTAGCACCTCTACATTAGTTTGCTATGCTGCAGTATTATTCATGCTTCACTACACCATAAATTGAAAATATTTATTCCTTTTCAATGAAATCAAAATTTACTGCATGTTTTCGATTTATATTTCTATCCTTTCAAGCAAAAGCATAAATACGTACTCCAACATCTCCGCAGTCATGTTTACATTCTCTTGTCTGAATACAGAATATATGTATGTTCTTGTGTTATGGAATCGTAAAAATGAACACATCTTCCCAATATTCGCAAAATATTACTTTTTTATTTCTGTAGAGGAATTGCAGATTTTCTTAACGTCTTGGTCGTAGTCTCTGGCTTTTGGCAACTACTGAGAACAGGTGTACTTCTTTGATAAAAGTAAGCTTATTACGATTGAATGGGCGGACGATATTCCTTAAGGATATGTGAAAGTGAAAATGTGTTAAAACGACAGTACATCAAATTTCGGTACTGAAATTAATGTTGTATGAAACAAAATACTAATAGTAAGAGAATGCCATCAAAGCTTATCAAGTTTGTTGATTATATCATTTTTCACATTTTAGATTTTTAGTATTTTTTTCTGAACGGGAGTAGTTAATGAAAATATAAGTTCCCACCAGGTGAATGGAAACAATATATCAAATACGTGCAGATATGTTAGCAGTTTTTATGGACGCGAGATATTAACTTTCATTTAATTAATATATGTTACGACTCAAAGCCATCGTCTGTCAAAAATCATGCAATATAATGAAATCTATTAAAACAGTACCAAATTGAAATCGAATGTACGTGAGTTAAATACATTCACGTAGGTACGTATGTCGTATTTCAAGGCACCTGCATGCATTTGAGAGCAATCGAGTATAATATAGTTTCAATGAAATTTTATGACAAGCTGAAATATATTGAGCAGGCTGTTGACAATGGTTTATGTGTAATATTTCGTGAAAAATACCTTTTTGTAAGAGCAGTAATTATCAATTTTGATTTATGTTCATATGGATTGGTGCCACAATGTAATTAATCTATAAATAGGAGGAAAAGGTGCCTGCAGCGAAATACGATTCAATTTTAATAATTGCAGTACTGCCCTGGAGGATTTCAATAGTTGTTGTCAGCTGGTTACATTGTTCTATAATAATCATTAACCCAAATCACATTTTCAAAACAAAGTGCTAATTAAAAGCTAAAAAGTTATAATAACTATGGAGAATATCATTAATTAAAGACAGTGGTGTAAAGGGTAGAACAAATTTTTATTTTAATTTAAATTGTGACATAATATATGCCTTTACTTCACCTTTGAATAAATCTAAGGTAATTACCCATTCCCATCAATTCTTTTCATTTATCATTACACAAAAGTTGTACGTCAAAATTTGAAACACATAAATTAAGAAAACGCCAGCAGCACACTTACACAAGAAAATCGTACGCTTTTCTGACGAAATATGCTCCGCCAGCATTTAGAAAAGGGTGTACACATTTTCTTTCCACTAACATGTCCTTAGTTCTTGTGGGCATGTCATATTTTGATTTTAAATTTGCTGATAATACTACATACTTCCTTAATGGCTATGTTTATGTTGCGATAGCAGTTTCTTATAGTTGTTTTTATCTCAAGTCTACATTTATCTTCATAAAAAAATAGATTTGTCGGTCTGAAGAGAGCGCAGGGAAATGTTTTAAATGCAATTAATCAAAGGAGTACTTAAACAGATTGGAAGTTCCTTTACGCTGAGACTACTTAATGTGGTGTATGGGTTTGGAGAGACGTATTTTCTTGATTTTACACTAGAATAGCTTACTATTGGTAGTAAGTCAAATTATCTGTTTCAAAGAAGATTTAGTAAAATATATTGCTTGCAATTGCCTTCCTCTCTCATGTTATTGGTAGCACGAAATTTTAGTACACGAGTCTGCTACATATGTACGTAACTTCAATAATGCTGCTGCAGTTGGTAAAAAATACGAAAGTATTTTTCAGCTTTCTACGTTTCGTATGCTAGGCTACATCACACCGATTGATGTAATGACCAAGATATTTAATTTTCTCTGTCATACATTTTCATAAATCAATGATGACTTCAATGTCAAATAACAAATTGCCTCTCATCGACCATAGTACAGTTTTGTTTTTTGCTTTATATAAACCACTCAGACATGAAGTGGTCAATTTTACTTTTTTCCTTTTGAGCGAATCTTCATCTCAAAGGTGCCCTGCGTTGCTGCTACAGGACGAGATCAGAAGACATTTTTCGACACTATTAAGCTTTTATATAAAAAAAGGTCATATGGGACCTAACACATGTAATATAGGAGTATGTACCCTACTCAACTCCCGAAAGGGGCATACTATGATGAGTACAAAATAATTCTTTAGAAAGTTATTCACGTTGACTGGCCAACAGTGACCATAGCTGAGCCATAAATCTGGTCTGATTTCCTAACTATAATTTGAAGTTGATTCTGGCATCTTTGATTAAATATTCAATGCCAATAAAACAGTATTACAATTCCTAGGCTGATATTTACTTCATCGGAATCTATATTAGAAAAACTTTGAAAAAGCCATTAAGCGCCTTGAAATCTATACCAGGACTTGCAGGACTCCAATTTAATCAGTGCTGATTTGATGCCCTGAAGTCTTTTACAATGCAATAAAATTTTTCTTGCTCATTGGAGAAATTATCCAGAAGATTAATCATATTGTGAGCTTCCTTCAAGGCCATGGTTGCCTGAATTATTTTCTAGCTAGATAGATCTACTGTAAGTAACAAGGTTATCAACACAAAATACATTAATAGAAAAATTGGAGCAGCAATGTTTTGACCCAATTTCAACTTCAGATTGGCAAGAGTTATTTGCATTTATGTAACTGTAGGTTCAAATTTACTGCATAATTACACAACTTTATGCCATGTACATATGCACCGTTTGAAAACTGTTCAGCTGAAAAAAAATAGCGCGTGTATACTTACTTCATTTCAAATAGTCGGAACTATTCCCGGGGGGTGAGACAACTAAAAATCAAATGTTTGAAATAATGGCCACCTTAATGTATACACGCTTACGCGTGGGTGTATATTACGATGCTCAAATGTTCTTATTTTAGTCTTCATTTTTGCTAACAACTACATGCGTATAATTATTCGTAAAACATACAGTCGAGACGCATTTAATAGAAATTGAAAAAAAGACTTTCCATTTTAGGCAATATTTATCATCAGATTATTGGAGTAGATATTATCATGATGGGGATTTATTGATTCAGTTTACAGTTTATTTTTGTGAAAAATTATCAAAAATTAAAAATTATCAATAAAATTATCAAATTGAACAGAATTGTACAAGTGCTAATATTGGTTTAGATGATAATATGTATGCACAGTGCTTTTGAGAATTCAATGATTGCTTGAAGAAAGTTTGAAGAAAAAACGAGTGAGGAACTTGCAAATAATAACTAATTACCCTTCATTAAAATTTCTAAGTCCACTCAAATATGATCGACCTATCTCATTATGTTTTCGATATTTTTTTTAGCAAAATCACTAACTTAATTAACAAAGTAATCCGCCACCCAGATACTGGAGTTGTAAATTCGTTAAGCGTCCATATCTTAAGCTTATAGAGAAAAAGGGCAACAAAGTAGGGGATTACTTGGTGTTGGCCACGCTCAAACAGCATTTCGCAATAATTTTTTACGACTCTCTTACTCCGGGCCCTTATAGCAAAATCGATTTTGTCTTTAATGTGGCAATTATTTCGTCATTTTGGCAAACAATTTAATGACTCATAACTACAGTTAAATGGCTGCATTAAGTGTGAAAAGAGAAGATGAAAATTGGAAACAATCGTAAAATGTTTACATGAAGTGTTTGGTGGATAGACGCAGGATATATACGTCTAAAGCGCTGCGATACCAACGATAATAATGCTAATGAGAAAGAGGAATATGAAACAGCCAAATGACAACAGACATGCAATTCGTTGACTTTTAGCAAAAACTTCTAGAACTGTGCTGATTGTTTAGCGGTGAATGAGTGACAATGAATGGGAAATGCTGCATACCACAATGAGGGAGTACACCAAAGTATCTACTGAGCATCCTTTAAATATATATGCTTTGACGGGTGGTGTTTAAATATTGTGACCTATTTAAAATTACGACTTGGTTCGTTTTAATTTAAATTAAATTCGAATAAAGTTGCGTATTTAATTTTAATCCTGTTTAAATTTGTAGTCTTAAATTTTAAAGCTTCATCGCTTTTGAGTTATATTCATAAATATATTTTTCATTCTTCGAACAGTTTCTACACACAATCATCAGAAGGTTCTGACCCCACAAGAGCAATCGATAAGCCATTTGGAGACATCAATCGTTTCGTAATTGCCCTGCCTCCCAGTCGCAATGCTATCAAAATCGTCCTTATTGTGCGAGTATGATACTCGTGGAGCAAATTAGAGAAATGTCAAGAAACAATTGAATTCCAAGAATTTTATTGAGAATTTAAACTCACAAACGTATCCATGTGCATGTACATAGATATGTTACCCATGTTTTCGTATAAAGCAGAATACAATACTGATTATCTTGGATGTGTTCTGAATGGTTTTTAAGTGTATTTCCTGAAACTACATAAATGCTTTGGGTTTGTTTCAACAAATCCCAAATGAACAACATTAATAATGAACGAGTATAAACCTTCAAATTAAAAAATAATAATTTCTGAGAGAAATCAGTTTCCGAAAATTGTATAAGAATTTGGAAAAAATGCGTTGTGTACCTTCGAAAGACAGTCCTGCACTTGTAAACTGTTTGGCAAAGTGAATGAGTCATAACCACATGAAGTTGGTCTTGGGTGTTGAAATTGAATCCTTTTGAATAAGTCAATGTCAATAATCCCTTTCTTCTCCATACTCTGCCAAAACAAAAGGGTTCGAAAATTTGTGTTTCGAAACAACTAAGGACATTTTAATCAGATATTGCCTTTCTTTAATTTTTGGGTAAGATACTTAAGGAATAGTTATTGCCCCATTTCCTCATTAAAGTCTTGGGCCGAATAAGCAGCAAAGTCTATGAGCAAAAGCGTTTGGAATACGTCGAATACCCACGTTAAAATTTTGCTCAAGACGTTGGTGTAGTTTACACAGAGCTTAGCTATAAGCGACTTCATTGATCATGTCGTGTGTTCACTTAAGAAAAACATTAATAAAATGAATAAAACATCCAAACGTCATTAAACAATTTCATTTCGTTCATTTTAAAAAAGTTTTTCACTACAGACGAGATGCTTAATGGGAATCCTACGTCCACCAGGTCTTATTTTTAAGCACATAGATATGTATATATGTATGTCGAATTTCGCCTTCAACTTGATGAATAGGTATTTGAGTGCTTTAGTTCTTCCAGCAATTTGTTTATTTGTTGAAATACGAAATTTTGAAAGATTCTGTACAATTTTTGATTTTTAATGAAATACGCCTACTAAAATCAGGCATTTTGTAAAAGAGAATTAAGGATATCTGAAAGTCTAAAATTTCAATTGGCATAATTATTTCGAAATAATTGGTTTTCATTATTCGTTAATTCGGAGGTGTAGTTGAGCATTTTTTAAATTCAAAACTGATATCCATTAACCAATAATTTCTGAGTAAACTCATGTACGAGTATTTCGTTCTGTTTTCATCGAGCCAATTTCAAGTTCCACAAGTCGACTTTTCGTAAGAAACCGGATGAGCTGTCGCTGGAAACTTGAATGGAATCTCCAAGAATACAGAAATGAAGGAAGTTCCCCAAAAGCTTAATAGATAGGAACATTGAAAAAGATGTCACGAGATGTTGAAAATCGTAAATACGTAGAAAAAAATAAAATAATTGGCCAGGAATACGACGAAGTCAAAGTTTCCGATCCTTCAAAAAGAGCGATGCGACTTAATGAATGATAAATAGCTCATAGAGGAATTCAATTCAAATACGATAATACTCGTCTGTTTTCCAGTTTCAGTTTAATAGCTTTTTATCGCTTAAGTGCAGTTCATTTTGTAATTAAAATCAAGACATTAATCTTAGTTGCTTAAGGCTATTTGCTGATGCAGATGCACATATTTGTACCTTGTCAGTGTTCTTCTTTTAAAACTGAATATTCTGCTGGTATGAAAGCTTTTAAATGAGGTGAAATTTACTGAACAGCGTTTAAAGTAATTACAGACTCTTTTGTAATATACACGGAAACCATTCTCATGCATTTGTGTCTCTCTTTTTGTTTGATCACAACTATACACAACTTGCGAAGTACCTAATGACGGTAGGGTTTCCTAAAACAGCTAAGCATGCGAATTTCTTCCGCATTTTCTAGGAAACAGAGAGGAACTATTTAAATTGAACCTAGAATTTGAAGAATTCACTTTATACACATATTTTACTGTGCTGAAAAAGGAATGATTATAAAATGCTTGTACTTTTATTGCAACATCTGATATTTGTGAGGAATTTGCATTGCAAATAGATATCTATTTTTATATCATGAAATCATATTTTTACGAAAGTATAAGGGTTTATTGCACAGGGACACGATAGTTGAATGTTATCTGAGTACTAAACAATAACCTTCCGTTGAAAATATGCGTTATAAACACTTGAAAACGATGACAAAAACCTTCATTTGCAATGATTTGAGTTCAATTATTAAGGAAGAACCAAATGTAACTTTGAGGTTAGCACCTAAGCAATATTTTAAACAAAACTAAAACGGTTTCTTTTCTTACAACAAATGGACAGAAAGAGCGCACGTTTAAACGAATTCATTCAATAAATAAGTGGTCAACCAAAGTTGAATTCAATACTTAAAATTCCAGGATATTCTCCCCAGGGCTGTTGACCGAATTCTAGAACTCTCTCGAGGACTGCATAAATTTTACCCTACATCATTCATATATTTGCTTTACAAATACAATCTATTGATTTACTCCACGCTCCAGTTGTGAACTCTCTGTATTGGACGCCCGATGGACTTAAGGGAATTTATATTAAGGCGATACCAGCTAAATTAACGCCCCTAAAGCAATTTCGAAAAGTTGTCAATGTATTTCTAACAACACTCTAGTGTGTCGTAAAATATAATTAAATTCCTGTGGACAAGAAAGATTGTTTTCAATTAGAATCTGTGTTTCTTGGAATATGCTCAAGGTTCCTGTACTGGGAGGGTCACAAGACACAAGACACAAGACAAGGACGTTAATGTTTTTATTTGCCAATTCAAGACAAACAGCGGAACAAAATAAATAAATATATGAAGCATTAACTTTGTGACAGCTAACAACCCCAATTTAAATTTAGGCTTTCAGTTCAGATGCCTTCGTCGCACAAGGCGTTGAAGCCCATATAAATGGAGGTGATTAAAAACTGTCATCATGACTGGTAATTTGTTGAGCTCCACAACTACGAGAAATATATAGGACCAGCTAAATACATTGTCACGAGTAGAGCATGGTAATGATTTGATGAAATGTGATAGGAAAAATATTTATCACTTTCGGGGTAAAATTTCCATAAAAGGGATTCTTGTTCGGTAGACATCGAAGGACTTACATCCATAGCATTTGCATATTATTAATATTTTATGTAATTTCGGAATGAATTTAATGGTTGCACATGGAATTTATGGATGCCTTAGCATCACTCATGTGTGAAATATTCTGTAGATTGGTGAGCTCCCAATATAAGTCAAATGCCTTTGAAGTGGTATAAAATAAAGTTTAATGCTTTTTGTCAAGAGAAGGAGGACGTATTTACTACCTACTTGTAATTTATGTCACTAGTGATGTTTCTATTATAAGTTTTTCACTTCGATGAATGGGACACAGAAATTAAGTCCTGCCCTCGTTCGAAGTGAGATCTAAAAACGAAGAATGTAATTAATTCCCACATCGTTCAAACGGGTGTAGAAATATATATCGAATGGGCAGGCCAGCCAAGTCGATATAAACGGTTTAAACGATTTATTTGATCTGGAAGACGTTCTTAAATGGCCACCATGTGGAGTGCGGGTGAGCTTACAGGGATATATACTATCTATTGCATTACCAATAGCAATGGGGGGCAGTGCCCTCTTGAAATACTCTGTGATACATGGCGACATTTAAACTGTACTCCAAGCAAGTTAGGACAAGGCAACCTGGATAGGAGTATAACGATGCACTATTAAGGTGAATGGGAACGATGCAAATTGAGATCGCCCACTGAGCAGTTATTGAATCCCATTAAGCATTGTCGTTTGAGTTGAAGTTAACAAGTGATTTGGAACAGTGTTACAATAATCAAAGTGAAAGGGAACTGGCTATGAAATGTCTGAAACTAATTTTAATTGATCAAAGCAATGACATGAAGTTTTGGAAACATAGGGATTAATATAATAATAATATTATTACACAAGAGTTGTCACACACCATGAAGATCGTTGAGTGGGTATTAGACGGCCGATTGCGGCAAATAATACGGCTGACGACCAGTGCGGGTTTGTCGCTGGTAAATTAACCACAAATGCAATAGAAAGTATAAGGATCATAATGAAAAAACATCGTGATGCCTTAAAGGATTTGCATCTGGTTGTTCGCAGTTATTCGTCCGGCGCTCACATACGGTTCGCAATGCTGGACAATGTAAGAAAAGTAGAAGTAGCAGAAGATGCTTCACATGACAGCAGGAGTAACAAAGCTTAATCGAATTAGAAGTTCGAAGATCCGAGGAAGCCTTCACGTCAAAGAACCCATCTCGAAAATATTGGATCTCGACTGACTCAGTTGGTATTGCCTTGTTCAAAGGAGGGATCCTACGAACTCTGTCAAAAAGGCAATATCAATTAAAATTCCTATACAAGCGCGGAAAAGAGGCAAGCCAAAATCTCCAGCAGCCTTTGATTGGCTCAGTGACGAAGTGATCCGAAACCTCGCCGAACAAAAGAAAAAAGAAGAAGAGTACACAAAAATTGTATTAGATATTTTTTTTTGAATTTTTTTGTTCAAACTATGAAAAATATGTTACAGTCAAAATTTCGAAGAAAGCGAACAAATGTGTCTTTTTGGCGAAAATTATTGGGATTTTATACATGTTTTTAAGGATAGGGCAATCAGTCAATGATGGAAGTCAGCAATGTTTGCTGTAAGTAGTGTTATTAAACCTGAATGGGAATTTTTTTACAAATTTAATGCCATTCGAATGTCCATACAAAATACCCATAACCAAAACACCCGGAGAAGCTAATAACTAGAGAAGTGCGTGGATAGGTGGCTACCTTTTATTTGTTCATCACATTGTTGACGCAGTGACTTTGAATTTAGATAGCAAGCTATTCAAATTAAATACGTTTTCAGTCTTGTACATATGTATATATGAAAACAGTCAGAGATACACAAATAGTGTATGAATTTGGAGTTAGTTTTAAAGTCTCTCTGCACATCTTGAGCTTAATCGTTGCCCAATATTCAAATATAATTACAACTACTCACTAAATACTTTTTAATGAAATGAATTTCATATATGAAACTAGTAGGTACATGTAAATACATAAATCGTACTCTTTTACATAAATGCAATATATATACACATATACAATGCGTGAAAGTACCTACGTATCTCAGGAGAAATATAACAAACTCAGCCAGCAAAGACTAAGCTCCTTCCAATCTATTTTCTTGTCAATTTCTAGAGACGCATTGTTTCGTGTTTTCCAAGAAGCATGTCCCGTACATATGTACACTGGGACACACATGTGAAGCATATTGAAACAGTTACCACACAAGTAAGATCATTGCTTCTGTCTTGTTGCCAATGTCTGCAATTCATAATTAACAGATTTTCTCTCATGGGAAAGATACGAATCAATGCCATTGTTTGTGGAATGAGAAACTTCCTTCTTGGAATGCAAAAGTCATGATACTGCATACAAGGGTAATCCTTGCGCCTTACATCTGTTCGTATATCCTCAGTATTTCACAATCTTCCCAATCCTACAGCAAAATGCTTGTATTTACGACCATTGTGCAAAGATTCATTTGCATCAATACAATCCGTCACCTTAATCTTCCCATTCTGTCCTACGGGACAATGTCTAATAACACGATGCCATTGTGTTAGAATTAATGAAATCGTAATGCAGGCAAACATTTCCCGATTGTGAGAGTCCTTGTAAATAATAAATATCAGAGTTGATAATTAACATCGTCGTTTTTCTTCTTACTTTTTGTTTTGTACACCTTTTGGAATGTGCTGTGCTTTAAATTTTCCTCATCCCCTACCCAAAGAACAAGAGAGCTGGTAGTACGCACATTGTATACGCTAGGGGCTGAATGCTAGTGAGTGGAGGATGTACGGTGGTAAAACCTGGCTGCAAACGTTGGTTGAACAGCCATTAACTGGTGAAAGCCATCGCAATAGCTTTGTGATTAATTCGAAGACACGCTTGAGTGCTAAGAGCATGCCTCTTAAAGGGGTCGATACGAGTATGTCTGTGTATTAAAAATGTAGTTTTTGAAGAGATATTCTCCTCCACAAACCATAAATCGTACGAACTATCAGCTTTCGTACTTAAGATGAGTCCACGTTTAGCAGAATATTTTATTAAAGAGATTATTCCTAGCCCAAAAGAGCACCGACTAGCCAGAATAATTATTCATTCTAGTTTCGCACTGCTGTTGTCAAAAATTTCAACAGAACGTAGGTAGACAAAATTTTTGATTGTCTGAAAGGAAGGGCAACATTCTTTTTGTCCAGTATGTAATCGTAACGGGTTAGACGCTTCTGATTTGATCCTAGCCAACTCTAGTAATTGCTCACTTAGTTGTACAAATAACCATGCCTGTACAAAGGAGCGCTTTCTGTTAGAGCCAGAGTTTCGCACCATCAAAATGATAAGAATTTATGCAACGGAAAATCACCTAGTCTGAAACATTTGTTCAACGTTAGTGGAACCTCAAGCATCATTATACTGTTGCAAGTTCGGGGTACCGCACAATGCAGCTATGTTATAGAATGAACTATCATATTCGGACACACATATTGTCAGTATTAATTTTCATATTCTTGAATTCTCTTCAGGATCAGGACTGAAGATGTATGTGGATACATATATTCTTGAATTCTCTTCAGGATCAGGACTGAAGATGTATGTGGATACATATATTCTTGAATTCTCTTCAGGATCAGGACTAAGGATGTATGTCCATACATATTTCTCTAATACTATGCGCTAATGTAAAAATACATAAAAAAATGCACTGGAACTGTTATAAATTCAAACAAATTTTATCTCTTTCCAAGAATACAAGCACTTCGCTTGTATTCCCTACCCAATAAAATGTACTTTTTCCAACCGAATTTGCTTACATTCATATTCTGTCAATTTCACAATTTTACGATAATCTCACTCTTATCACACTTCAAGTATCTCAATGTAGCATATCCTCCGTTGCAGTAAGCATGTACATATAAAGCTGTTGTCAATCGAATCATATCGTTTTGATGCAAATATTATTATAATGTGGGATAAGACAGATGCAATTTAGCTTTTGAATGGGATTTTAAATAATAATAATTTGAACAAATGACTAAGTCCTAAACATTTAATAATCCGTACCCAGCGCTCCTTTTTGAATTAAATGCATCGACGTTCTACAACTTTCTTCATCGATTGGATTGTTTATGTACACAAATAGGACGAAATTGGATTCCATTTGAGTTTTTCTTCTAAAGTAAACTTCGTCCTCATTAACTCCTAATTATCACATGGAAAAGTTATTTTAAATCCACCTTTATTTATCTATTTATTTATGAGCTTGCTCAACAAGATAAAGCTATAACGATCTGCTAAAAAAAAACAGAGAAGAAAACCATAATCCTTTCTCCCGGTGACTTTTTTTATGAGAGTAATGTTCAAAACCAGTCACGTACGTTTCCATATGATGGCATTTTTATTATAAAGACATTTTTGGCCTAGACTTATCGTTGGTTGCAAATGAACTGTGAAATAAAGATAATAACTTGACATAAGGGGGTTCGTAGGTATGAACCTACACTCGACCTTCGAAAAAAGGTGATTTTGTTTGCTGAAACTCCATTCCCATAAAATCAATAAGAATTGCTTCATCTCATATTGTGTGTATCTTTTGGTATATTATTGAGAACTTGAGACTTCCATTCGCATATATCGTAAAAAATATGACTAATAAAACTAAGAATACCGCATGAGTTTGTGATACAGGAGTGCGAAAGAATAATTTACACTACATAGGACATATACATAAGCATCCAATAAAAAAGCGACATTGTTTTCCATAAATAAAGTTGAAGTGTGCTTTTCTTCGGATTTGTTGCAATGTATAATGTGATTCAAATCATGCGAATACAGCTCCTTCACGTGAAAGGTAACTTTACAATGTAAAAAGCATTATGTGAGGGGTGGTATATGTATTTTGCCATCAATAGATTGGTTTTACTTCAAATGCTGTAATATCCAAATAACATTGATGAATAAATAAAGGAAACGTTAAAAACGAAATGCAATGCGAATTTTGTACATATATCCACCGGTGTGCTGCTGTTAATTATCTAGATACATACTTAAATATGGACAAGTATCCCGAACAGATGCCAACATTCACCAATTTTCTCACCTTCACGTAAATATTGCTCACCTCAACTTAAAACTAAAAATACATCTTAAGAATTGGGCACAAAAAAATAGTGCCTAATCTATAATTTGCATAATAAAATTCACAACAAGCAATATTTCATAACCAAATTGAGTTAGTAAGAGCTTGATAGGCTAGTAAGCTAAAAGTCTTGTGTTTTTAGATTATATTTAAAATAATTCGTATTGCAATTGATAGCAACAAAAAAAATTATTGCGGTTAAAATTTGTATAACAAGAACGCTTTAATTTTTTTTAAATATACGAATCTAGTTATATTTGTTCCCAAACCGAATAGATTGGACAATTTTTATAAATAACTCCTAGTCTATTAAGTATAAAATCGCTAGTAATAAAAGTTTTCGAAACAAAAGCAATTAAATTTGTTCAGCATCTTTGCGATATATTATCTGTAAAACTGCATAAATGTTTAATCTGAACAAAAATTTCCTCTTAAAGGAGTCGTTAAAACTGTAAAATCATGGGAAGAAAAAGCGGAGAGGGATACAAATTTTGCAATTGATTGGAAGCACTGTTTTCATCTACTATTTTTCGCTGTTCATATAAAATGCAATACTTGTCTAATATATTAAGATGAATGTTCCCATATTCTTTTTTTTCACTAAAATATAAAATATGCGCTCTAAAGCTTTGAAAGATAAAGTTTTAGCAAATTTAACATAAAAAATTGAACAGTTTTACATAATTTTACACAATTTTATTATTTAAATTGAAAGGGCACTCCTACACTATAGAGACTTTGTGTAGTAAATGGATTGTAAGTTTGGAAGTGTAAGTTTCGTCTATAGATTTCAGCTGACATTTATTCATATTTTATAATACATTATGCATATGCTGCATATGTATATCCATGGGTTTTATGCATATATTGGGATAGCTGTTATTCTAAATTGGTTCTTTTTATCTTAGAGACGGATGTCCACACCCTCAATAATTTTTAATCGACTTAAGCCTTCTATCAAATTGGATAAACCTCAATTTAAGGGTTCAGGTGGATTGTATAATATGGTTGAATAAAAATTTGATTGAAATTTCAAAATATTTCAGTTATTTCGCTCAGCCTCTTATAAGGTCTCCTATAGTACCGGTCTTATCATTAGAACCATTTTCTGGGTACTCGTGGTTTTCAACCAATAAATCCTCAAAGAGTTACTGTTTGACGTACATAAGTTTCGATTGATGGTATCGTTGGTCTTACTTTTTGAACAGAGGACCGCTGCAGCCGCTGGTTGGACTGCTTAAAATAGGAACGTTTTAGAGACGTACATTGGCCACCGCGCGTTAACACAAGTAATTGATAAGGTTCTGCGAAATTTAGTCGCCAAGACAACCCGGCAGGTATTTTAATTAAATAATAATCAGAAGCTGAACTCTATTTTTTTAAAATCTCGTCTACTCCTGTTACAGATACAAATTTGTATCAAACCCAACATAAGTACAAACCAAGTGGAAGAACAAGCGACAGGCCGGCTTGAAATAGAAAGCATACAATTTTCTTAAGAGAGACGAAGCAATATTAGGAAAACTTACACTAACGGGGGAAAATCCGACTCGCACTTGACGAATTATTTTATGCCCAACTTGCTAGGGCATGAAATATATTTAAACAATTCTCCTTTACCGCATTGAACTTGAATGTTCTCATCTTAGCATTGACACAGTTCTATAACCCATATTTGCATAAATTCAAGTAGTATGATAAAAACCCGAAAAGCGCGTCTCTTAAGGGCACTAAGAACCCATATCATTGCATGAGTTACATACATACATTCTTCACTAGCCAATCTCCGGAATAGAAGGGTGCAGCGTATCTGAGTCTGAAGTATTATGACATCAACCACGAGGTTTCATAGGCGCAAATACTTACATAGTAAGAGGCTTTTAGCATCAAGTACCTTTTACACTTTTGCATGGAAAGCTTCATTATAGGTACTGAAATCATTCATGACTTCGTAAGAAGCAATCATGAGCATACATCAAATATTTGAAAGTCATTAATGAATCTTGGTGTTAGAACTTTAGATCGCCATGTTGTATATTATACTTTCTTTTAATTCAGCGTTTAGTAGGTATGCATTTATAAATGTTTTGTTAAATAGTCCGCACTTTGTGTATACTTATCATTTTAGTTCAGAATCTCCTGCTTTGAATTGATACATCTTTTCATGTAAAATGGGGTTTGATTATGAGGTTTAAGGTATGCATTTACATTTTGTTTCTATTTGAATTTTATTAAATTGTCTCGAAATTTTATGTTTTAAGGAAAACTGGTTTATGCAACTCGTGAACGCCGTGGCTTAAGTGGTTATACGTTGTATCGCTGAACGGGAGTTTCGAATTCGAAAAAACACCAAAAGTTTTTCAGCGGTCCTGCCTCTCATGAACGTCGTTTCAGACAATGTCAAACATCCGAGAATAATAACTCTCATGAGAAAGCTTCTAAAAAACGACTTTCGGATATGGCTCTTAACTGTATTGCTTTCGGCCTTGAAAGAGAGGCTTTCCTGAAATTCATAGAGTAAATATATAAATAACTTTAGCTGTCATACTCATAGTTACATTCCTGGTTAACGTGTAATATTTTACAGTTAAGTTTGGTAAAATAGGAAAACATTTCTATGCATAGTATTTACTTTGAAATAGGCATCCTAGCTACTAGAACTCAAAACAAGTAAGTCGACATGGCATGGCAATTGTATTTTTCAACAAACCAGCCCATATAACCTGTGGGCGCCGTGGCTCAAGTGATTAGTGCGTTGGATCGCTGAGCGAGAGGTTCGACGTTCGAATCCCAGAGAACACCAAAAAAGTTTTTTCACGGCCCCACCCTTTGCGAATGTCTGACAAACGCCCGAGAGTAATAACTGTCAAGAGAAAGCTTCTCAATTTGCCTTTCGGATATGGCTCTAACTGTAGGTCCCTTCCATTTGTGTGAAAAAATATAATACGCACAGCACGAATGGTTGCGAGAAGCTAGGCCCTGGACCAATTCGGTCTGTTGCGCCAAGTATTTGTATTTTTTAGTCCATATAACCTACAAAGATATCGAAAGTGAAAACAATTGTTTAAAATATTTTTCAAAATAATATCCAATAGAAACAAGAGACAGACACTGATTTCTAAGAGAAAACATTATGATTCAAACTAATTCCATCGATCAAAACAAACAAAAGTTTAAGTTAAACAATAAGGAAAGCACAGGACAATACAGAAGGATAAATGACTAATTAACGAAATTATTACTTTTTTCAGAAATACAGACAATTTCCACTTTGCACAATATGGCTCCAAAATAATTATCGGACTAAGACTGAGACTGAGAAACTCGAAATGGCACAATTTCCTAAGGATATTATTTTACATTTCACGAAGGCAGATTTAAACTATCACAAGACATCAACCACGCAGCATTCAGATGTCATCTTCGCAACTTATAGAGGGGCTTATTTATGTATACAGTTATAAGAGGTCACCAAAGTCAAGTTTTCGGGATTAATTGTTTTCAACCAATCGCAACAAAGTTCTGCTAATTATAACGAAAAAGTTATAATACTAAAGTGTCTCCTATAGAAGGCTTTATCGTCCTGTTCTCCATTCTCCAATTCACCCACTTGACTACGGAGTCGAAGTACACGAGTATAAAAGCGCACGAAATCAAAATGACTACACTCCTCTCGTCCTTATATTGAATGGATATTCTTACATAAACGAATTTCATTTCTTCAGTACACGGGAGCTTTTGGATATATTTAAAGGGGATGATTATTTTCCTCAAGAAATAATTTATTTGTGGCAAAAAAATGTACAGCGAAACTTTGTTCGCTTCATCCCACGTGATGATTTTTCATCCTGTCATCATCAGTCGGTTCCACTACATGATTTTTGGTTCAATATCGGGGTGGTTTTTGTATTTCACAGGGTCTCGCTGAACTCTTAAAAGGATTTATGGCAAATTCAGAAGTAGGGAGTCAGTGCGGTGCATGGTTTCCACAATGTTCAAAACAATAATTTCATGGAGAAATACTCCTACAATATAGTCATCTCAACTGTTGGTTTTTCCCAGCATGTACCCGTATTTATGTATTTTTCTTCAATGAAACTTGTCGAACTTGAGAATTTGCTAAGCCTTTATATTGTGCTGTATATGGATAAAGTAGAATAATGGCGGTACGATTGTGTTCGCTTGTTTTTACCTCAGACTGCAGAATTGATATCAAGTTGTAAACGGTTTACTTGCATTTAGAATTTGGAACTATGAGTAGATGGTATGAGAGCTTGAAAAATGACTCACATACATACATTAACTTTTTTTTAAAGTCTGGTTTTAGGGAAAGAAATGCTTTACATACATATTTTGAAGTCAATTTCAGTGTTCAGAATAAGGTATCAGGATGCTGCTTTAAATAATGAAAATGTTGGGTGGGGTGTGCAACCAGTAACATCCTTTTTGTAGTGAAAAAGAAAAATTGTGCAGTTAAGAAATATCACACCAAGTTAAACCGTGTTTTTCTTAAGAAAAAGATTTTCGTATATACATATATATATATACGTGGAAAACATTGAATTTCGAAAAGATTCTGTAGATGGTTTACAATTTTTTGTGAAAAATTATTGTCCGTCATCCATATTCAGAACCGGAACTAGAATACTTCTTGGCCAAATGGTAACAAAATGATAAGGGCCAAGTAAGCCCCTGTCAGTACATCCCAAACACACGCTTTTCAGCAAATATTTCCTCACAGCGGACCCTTCAGCATCGTTTTTCACTTGTTGGTGGAGACCATTTCTATAAAATACTCTCGCAAGGATTCAGGCTGTGAAAATTTAGTAACATAAATAATAACTCAGACTCAAAGTTAGTAGTCGTACGCCCTAACCGAAACACCAGAAAACTGTGTGTCCTGTATTAGTGAAACCCCATATCTACCACATAACGAATTGCGGATTTCATAGTAATTTTAGATTGCTTTTATCATTTAAATAAAAGCCGAACCCTGTCAGTACTCTTGCGAATATTATATTTCAAAGCTCGTCTTGAGCTTCTGTAATCTTATAATAATGAAGCCAATATCTTTTCGCATAATTTTTCACATTGCTAACGGAGAGCTCAACTAGAGCTCTAGACTAGGCTAATTTGGATCGTCAATCCAAATTCAACTTATAGCAGCAATATTATCTTCATTACTCACATTTGTACGCTTTGTTGTCAATTCTACGAATCTAAATAGAGTGCTGCGATGGCTGATTTAGATTATAGAATCACGGAAACTTTTTTAAGATTGGCGAATAAATCACCGATATAAAAAAATCTGCTATTCGTAAGCGTTGAAGCGGCCGGCGTGATAATTCCATGATAATTTACCAAAGTATGGAAGAATGTAAATAAAAGGCTCAAATTGAAGCAAGTCCTGTTCAAATTTGTGACACTCTACAAAGAAAACACGGAAATGTTTATTGGTAACGAATTCTTAACCCTTTTCAATGCTTTATAAATCCCAGATGATTTTTATGCGAACATTGCGAAATTAGTACTTTACTTTACTTTACCACCTCACTACTCTTTTATTACAGTTCTGAAACTGTAAATAGCTCAATATCTTATCAATATGTTATACATACATATGTAAATGTGAAAGAATAAATTGTGCCAAACTTTTAAAATGATAATTCCTTAATTTTCTAGTTTAATCACTTCACAGATACGTCGGTTGCTGGCATATAACCAGTTTGTCAATCAATCAATAATTTCCAAACTAAAAGAGTACGACTGCAATCAACGTATAATTCTACGACTGCAATCAATGTTTAGTGCAGCAAATAAACATGCACATTCGAGTATGCATTAAATCCATCTCGTATATCCAATTTGCGGTTATCGTTTTATTATATGTATATGTCCCTACATAGACATGTTGCAAAGTTCATATGATCAGTTTTTCAATTCCACTTTTCCTCAATTAAAAAGTGAGAGATGGGAACTTGTGACCGAAAAGACAGCCACAAAGACCTTTTGTTGTGGTCGTACGAGTTTGAATTACCAATTAAAGGGAGAATTAAAAAAGTTGAACACTATGGACAGTTTGTAAACTGCACATATACTCTCGTAACTCTTTGTTTTACTTCGTTTGAAAAGTTTTCTATATCGCCATATATGGTGACGAATTCATTAAAAAATAAAAATATTAATTCGAAATAAAATGAAAATTTGTTTTGTGATTTGAAATATGAGTAAAGGTGTCAAATACAAATGTGGAAAATGTGTGAAAGAGCATTTGATGAACTGGTTTACAGTTAATTAAATATTTTAATGTTTACTAGGAATTTATATTTTTTATAAATTCTCATTATGTGGTATTAAATGGGCATGCGTTTTCATTAGAAAAGCGAAGCAATACAGCACAAACATGATTATATTAAATGAACTCAAGGACCTCTTTTATCCACTCACTTAGACCAAAAGTGTGTACCTACCTAAGGATATTGCAATTTCAATTGAATCTGTATTAAAATTTCATCCAGCTATTTTTACAAAGATGTCATACAGCATTCATACATATAAAAAAGTCTGTCGACTTCAACTGCTTTTATTTAATTTTTATTTTATATCTATATATGATTTCTTTTCATACCCAACCAAGGACATTTCTGGATTCCTCAGAACGTTGATCCAAGTAAATTTAACCTAATCAAGAAAAATCGAGGCTCGTAATGTATTTTAAAGAAAAGTTGTTCTCCTCTCCACTCTATACTGCATATTCTATTGGGAGTAATCGAAATCGGTTCTCTAAGAAATCTATTATATGTATATCATATAAGATGGGTTTTGCCAGTGGGGTGTATATACATACATACATATATTCATGGATGCTGAGTATAAGGATCATTACATACCCTTTCTTGAGCATAAATAAGTGGCCAGCAGTTGGAATCTGAAACCTAATTTCATGGAAGGGAGCGAACATCGGAAATATTTTCAATAAATTTGCATGTCAGCATCTACATAGATATACATACATATATATGAATATATGTACCTACATGGATTCAATGTCTTCATTGTGATACTTTTCGTATTTGCCATGACCATTCATAGGGATAACTATGTAGGAATACACATATCTAGGTACCTACACATGCCATTATTTATTTCGCCCATTTTTCTTGCCTTCTTGTTTTCTGATTTCTATGGTTCTGTTATAGACTTTGTTTTGAAAAGATTCTGGAAATTGGAGCACCGCTTTTACTGGCCTTTGTGCTTTCTAAGCTGTACACATCAGAGTGGCAGTTTAGGGAGGAGTTACTTGGGCTTAGGATTATGTTCGGCAGTCCTAAATTATTCCTTGAATACCCAATTATTATTGTTCTAAGAAAGTTTGCATTCTACGGTCTATTAAATTTTTCTCCCTGAGCTAGAAGTATACATTTTTGTTAATTTGAAATATTAGCAGGGTTTGAAAAATTGTTCCTACATTTAAAACAAGTCACCATTAAGAATCAATTATGTATAGAAGGTAAACACAAACAATTAGATCATTGATGATAGTTAGTCAAAAACACTTTTCTCTGCCATTCAAATGCGTCAAAAAAACACTTTTCTATATAACACTAAAATCCACTACTTATATGTTCCCCCGTTGGAACTAGAATACAAACCATCTGGTTTAGTTCGAAAAAAGTAAAACAAAGTTTTTTTGTGAACATAGAAAGGAAAACATTTTTTTCAAAACGACTCAATGAAAGAGTATACTAATATGCAAATTTCTTAATTTCGGCGTTTGACTATCTACAACTGGACTTGATATTTTCAATGTTTAACGTATTTGGTGGTAGTAACATTGTTTTAAATGTAGCCTACTAAAACGAACGCCAGAATTTCGTGTCAATACAATTCCGAAAAGTATTGATCTTTTCGTAAAAGAATTATGACAAATTAATTTATTTAGAGCTTAGTTTTTTTGTTTTTGTCAAAAGTTTTCAAAATATTAACCTTCACAATGTTACATTTAAGTATGCTTAGAAAAATCGCTGTAATGTCTGAAATAAAAAAAGTCATTTTAAGACTAAGGACCATATACATATGTATGTATATAATATCGGCACATGGATATATGGACAGACTGACTGAAGTTATATGTATATCCACATTTTGATCCATCCAGGTACATCAATATTAATGAAAAGCTCGAGATCGAACATTATCTCAAAGCTCAATCAAATTCCAAGCTCAACTCTTGTCATTTGAAGTATGTATAAATAAATTAAAAAAACAATACATTGTGTCTTTTGCTGCAATCATTGAACATTGTAATTATTACTTTGTGCCTGGGGTAGGATCCTAACTTCCATTGCCGTATGAGTAATGTTGCAAAAGGAATTTTCACTACGATGGTTTTCAATCTCGATAATACTTTGTCGGCTTACCTCACCCCAATTACAATCAACAAATGTTGATTGTGTTTCGAACCCCACAGTCCAAATGGTAAGGGATTTCTTTTGATTTACATTACGATCCATAGTGCCATCATCAAAAACAAATAACACAATGCCGGCTGAAAATTAGAACCATAATTACTTTCCGGATGAATTCGTTACGCATCGACGTCTGAATTATGGTTAACCCTGAAATTATTTTATGCGCTTTTCTGTGAATCTTGAGCTTCAGAATTTATTTTGGAAAAAGAAACAAAAAAAACTGCTTTAAAAAAATTTAGCAACTGCGTCATTTAAATTTATTTAAAAAAGTTACGTTACTTATTCTGGAATACATTACACACAGTATGTAGGAATGCAATACATTATTTTGCCCATTAGAGTCTATAAATTTACGCATACATAGATACTCCCATAGATTTGCGTCTCTGAATAATCATAGTGCATTTAATTGTATCAGGAGAAATAAGGCCAATAATAGCAAAGTCAATAGTGGTATAATAGCTGAATGCATAATATAAACTCCAAAGGTAACCAAACCTATCAATAGCTCAAAATTTCAATTAAGATATTAGTTACATAAAGTAAATACCTTTACCATGATAGGATCATAGGCATTCTCCTTTTGTTTCGATAATAAAAAAGAACCAAAGAGATAATGTCTCCTAACTTGTGCTGTAATTGCTTGGCTCTATATTTTATGGAGGGACTTAAGAGATCTTAAAGTAAAGATTTACTGAAAAAAAATCAAAACAAAAAAAAAATTAAATTAATGCAATCCCACAAGAAAATGAAAAAAAAAGAAAAGAGAAAAGGTGGAATATCCTTATCTGATTTATAAGGGTGGAATCTAGCAGTTTCCTTCTCTTAGGATTTTCATATCTACTAAGCTTTTATCCTCACAAATTTTACCGCCGCTTTTACGGTGAAAAACAGTAAAAGAAAATTTGATAATTACGCTTGACGGTCAAAGGGATTTACTTCAAACATCCTGCTATAGATAGGAAATAGTGGTAGGTATTTATTACTCTTAAGCTGCTACTCTTTCGACATTATAGCTTCTAGCTATATACAATGATACTACTACTGAATTCTGCACAAAATACATACGGTACGAAGTAATGCATTATACCCTCATCGGTAATGAGCTGTGAAATCAAACGATAGTGTTTAAGATACATTAAATCCACAGCAACTGGTTTCAGCTCCAGCATTAAATTTGTCTACAGTGCAAAAGCAAAATCATTAGTTTTATAATAAAATAATGAAACGACAACCTTTGGACGAAATTGGCAGATAACTAAAACGAAATAGATATCCCTAAAGCGAAAAGCATCAGAAAATTCTACCGTTTCCAATTTTCAATATGGAACTTGGCAAATTCGTCAAACTTCAACTTACTCGTAAAATGAACACGCCAAAAATTATTCGCTACTCTATTTTAAAATTCCTTTGATGAATAATGATTCTTGTTGATGAAATGAAAACTTGAAAATTGTACACATAAATTATTTATACATAGAATCTACATAATTTCAACTGTTTTTCAGGCAATGATAATTTTTTTTTCTATCGCAAAGGTACTATGAGAATTTACTTGAATTCATAGTTTGATGGTGAGAGAAATAATGGAAGTAGATATTCGGAACGGTAAATTAAAGTGTGAATAAACGAAAACCAAACCCACTCTGGGTACAAGCACTTAATCACTTAAATTTTCAGGATTTTTAAGTTTAAAGCTGTCCAGAGTCCTAGCAAAAACATGAAGAATAAATTCGACGGCAATTTTTTCGATAAAGCTCCGTATGTGCTTCAAGATGAGCCATTAACCATTCCAATTAGACGAAGACAATTTATAATTCTCAATTCACATCCCCCTAAAATGAACTCAATTTCAGGAGAGCCCTCAAACGATATTTAAAACTATGTTTTAGATAGAATGTATGATCTAGGCTTTGATATATGTAAGTCTACGGATCTTAAGAGAATATAAGATAGGCTTATAAATGTATTTTGTGCGTGTACAATAGTACGAAAACTATAACCAACCCAATGCAAATGACTGAAAAACGCTGAGCTCGATATGGACTGTTTCCAACAAAAAAGTTTACAATAGAGTCTGGAGATAACTCCAGATAAAAGACTTTAATCTTTGAATAGTAGGTGTATCGGAAGAGAGGCAACACAGACGTTTGAAGTTGTCATATGAAGTGAAATTATTGATCTGTGAAAAGTGTAAGGTTTTATTGCTTACGGCCACGTTTCAAAGCGTCGAAACTCCGGGACAAATTTCAGTAGATACATATGTATGTACATACTATGCACGAATACATATTGAACATAGCAATTTCTATTCGAACCCAAATCGGTTTAACAAATACTAAACTAAATAATTAAAATAAAACTTATTTTTGGAAATAGAAAGATATTCGTAACATCATAAACTTTTTCCTTTCCATTTGAAAGTCATAAAAGTAGGCAATTCAACTTAATCAACGCATTTGTAGATACATTTATAATACTCTTCTACAAAGTAGGCAATTTTTGATTGCAATTCTCCTAACACCTAGCATTAACTATTGTATTGTAATCAATATTATGTGCACGAATTTTAATTATACTGAGCATTATATCGCACACAAATAAGCCAATAATGAGCGACGATAAGGATACCTCCCTTTCCTTAAATCGAATTGAATTAGGGGCTATTCAATTATGTCATCACAATCAAATGACTGAGTGCAAATTGAATTTCGTATTGAGTACAAATTGGGCATTTTGTCGTCCTCTTGAAAAAACGAAAAAAAAAATGGGAGAAGGTTGATTTGGAGATATTTGGAAAGGGTCTGTGCTTGTACAGCAGTATCCTTAAGTATTTGCTCTCAGCTTTAAGCAAATCGATCTATCAATTTGGATTTTGCAAAATTTCAAAGTAGGAGTAGCACTATGAGTGCTTATTGCGGTTTTGATATACCCAATAGACAAAAATTGAAGAAAAGATAGTAAAAACATCAGCCAATGAAACATTTATCAGATTGAGTCATAATAATGACAAATTTAGATAGGTTCATTCTTAACAAGTAATATTTTATTGAATTAAATGCAGCTACAGATACGTTTTTGTAACGAAGCAAAGAGTTGCGAGAGAAATAATGACTTCAGTAGTATGCACAAGTAGTTGTCTTTTTATTAATCTCATGAGTGACGGTTCGAATTCAATCAGTAAAATCACGTGGTTGCTCTCAGCCGAACCCACTATTCTTGTGTATTGGTATTATTCAGCTGGTGTAAAAGGGAAAATCGAGTTTGGCGCGGATGACATCGATACTCTGTATGGTCCGCAACTAATGATGAATAAATTCAACGATTACATCAACCTAAATAAACCGATGATAATAGGTCAGCGGCTGCAGATGAGATATACTCAAAGCAGAACCTAGAAGTTGTTTGTAAGTACATACAAATAATTAGGAGTTTTGGTTTCTTCGAATCTAAATACGAGGAAGCGTCTGGAAGCCAAATTGTCTCAAGGTAATAAAGCACTTCCTTCGATTTGGGGCGATGTATCAAGAACAGATAAGTAACCCAAAACTCAAAATAAATGTTTTTTTGGTCCTTGGAAAGTTTCTTGCAGGAAATATTCTAATTACATGCTACTTGTAGAGACTGCCGCACCTCCATTTTCCTGGAAACATATGGATTGCTTTTCGACTACTTACTAAGAAATATGGCGATAAGTCCTGAAGAGTATAGTAAGTGATACACTAAGTTTCATTAAAGAATGGAATGGCCTTGCATCAGATACATATACATATGCATTTCACGCAATGAACAACCTCAACGCAACTCTCTAAAAGCCCAACTGAATAGTTTACAAAAAAAAAGATTCCGATCATGTATGCATAATTTGTTAATGATGCGCAGTCTTACAAATATAGGATGTATTATAGCAAGCTGAATTACCATCTAGAAGAGAAAACATACTTTTTTGTACTGCAACTAAATACAGTTGATTAGTACAATTTTTCCTTCCTGAATTTCATTCCACACTGTCAAAAACTACCTCTATGTGTGTATGTGTGATCTTTGTAATATAAAGATACGAGAGGATTCCTTGCAATATGCCCAATTTTAAAAGAAATCCTAGTGAGATTTTTCAAGACCTACACACATATGAACATACATATCTAAGAGAAAATGCAATTCATATTTTAAATGGAGAATTTAACAGGGATTCACTTTGCAACTACTGTGAAAATGCACTTCGCTACAGAAAATTTACAGTTGAGCATATGTATCTACATATGTACATATTTCAAAAACAAAAATATAAATGTCTCTATGTACATACATATGTATTATATTATTTTATTATATTCCCAAAATAGATATATGTAGATCAGGATAATAGGGATCATAACCCTCCCTCACGCGATGATTGATGTCGTCATAAAGTTGCTTTGCTATCCCAGATACTTGGACTTTTCGCATTTGGAAATCACTTTTCCATTCAAATAAAAGTCTGGACTATGCCGGAGTGGATCAGAGAATGGGCAGTGCAGGTACTCTGTCTATTTGAACTAATTAGATACCCATTTCCCTCCAAAACACCCACCCATACATCAAGTGCTCGTTGCAGGGACGATTGATCATCACTTATGATGGCTCCATCGTCAGCAAAGCATAACTGATACACTTTGTGGCCCGTCACTTTTCCTTCAAGCAAATAATTTAAATTCATATACTAACTAACTATTAAGAAAACAATCACAAATACAATCAGAAAATACTAATTGAACTACAGTACTTATTATAAGTATAAACGGTCAAGTTGTCTATTTAATTTCTTAATCCCTATGCCCAAAGTCGTTTAGGAAACCCATGTCAACAATCGATTCAAAAAAGATGTTTAAAAAGCATTCAAAAAGCCGAATATTTGAAGGGCTATAAGAGTTACCCAAATATTTATCATAATAACAAAAAAGTTGAAAATTTGCCAAAAACATTAAATGTTGTATCTTCCCACAAAACTATGCCAAAAATTCGCTCTAGTGAGTAGGATAGTTTATTGTAACATCTACCTCATAAGAAGATCTGGAATGAAAAGAATACCAAATCCTATAGAAAGTTCGTCGACTCATTTATATAAAAATGAATTCTGCTCCCAGAAAAAGGAAAAAAAAAATGGGATGATTGCCAGGTCGTGTGGCTTTCGAATAGTGAGGGGAGAATACAAGATAATCATCAACTATAGTAGAAAGAGACAAAAGAGGAATAATGATTTTTTTTTATAAACTAATATAAAATATAGAAATATGGCTCTGTGAACAATTACGTTGAAGTAATAACCAACTGCTTTCTTAAATTGAAGGGTAGAATATGTTTATTTGTTTCAAGGTTTGTTGTCTCAAAGACAACATACAAGCAGTTTTAACCCCCTTTGGCAGGCTAAATAGAGACATATTCGAGCAAGGTCACCAAAAGCAGATATGAGAAAAATCATTAGCAAATGGATGCCGAGACAAAAGAAAGTATTTGGTTCCACTTATGTATGCATATGTATGTACACACCCGTGTCATCATAATTGATCTTTGATTTCCAGCCAAGTACGAATATGTAGAACGTATATTAATGTAAATTTCTATAGGATCAGTATTTTCCTCATGAGGAGAATTAATCTACATATGTACATCATGGTGAATATACATAGTAACAGTGATTGATTGTAAAACGCACTTCTAACAATTTTTAGTTTTTCAGCACTTATGGCTTTTCTGGTCATATAAGATTTGATGTGGTTCCATTTACTTGGCAAACACTCCTTCTTGAAATCAAAACTATGTATGTATGTTCACGCCAAAAAAGTGAAAAAGCTAAGCTAAGCTGATCACCTTTCTTTTGTTCCAACATGAAGCTATCGAATTTTATTTAAATTATTCTGCAGTTCAGACAATTAAGTTACTTTTATACGTTTTCTTTACTTGAATTCAACTCATATTGACTTATTTTTAATCAATCTACAATGTCATCTTTGAGTTCAATGTGTACTCCATAAAATCCGATTCCCTGTAAAAGCACAATCTTCGTAAAATACTATCTGGTAAACTATAGCAGTCGCTTTTGGCAAAGCCTTCATAGCTTTTCTTATATAAAGATGAAATACTAACGAAGAAAGACACATGACGATACTATTTTTGGCAAAGGCGCAAGGGTTTCGTAAACCCATATTTATGATGTCATTTCACTAAATTCTCTGTAACAGCGCCCTATTTAATTGCATTTATTATATTCCTTAGTTTTGCGTTGTGCTTTGTTCATTACTTGAGAAGAAAGTAAAGTGTTTCGGTAGCAAGTTAAACTTAACAAAAAAACGGAAAAACAGCATGAGGTAGAAGAGTGGAAGAGATGTTAAGATTGAATAAGGAACAAACTAGTCTGCGCTCATGTGTGCCCCCATATACGATTTTCCGAAAAGCAAAACAAGATAGCTATCATTTACTCATTTATGTATATATGTTACACTAGAAATACAAAAAATATTCAACTACACAATTAGTCGATATTTTTGTTTCAAAATCTACTTGGTTTCGGATAGGAATGTATTCAGTTGAATAAAATGAGAAACCATATAGTGAGTGCCTAGATACTTTTCCCCTCGCTTACGAATTACATAAGCTCTGGTCCATGTAATAAGCAAAGGAAATTGGATGAAACGTAAATGTATGTATTTTCAAATCCGAGAATAAAATTTTTTCAAACTTTACAGAAACTATTCACTATTCTTTCTGACTTCGAAATTCGGGTTGTGAGGACACGCCTCAATTGTTTCAAAAGGGTCTTCCAACATGAGTCCTCAAAATTCCAGAATTGTAACTACACGGCTGTCGCTGGTAGGGTCGAACTCATTCCATCTGTTCAGGGGCTCTCTGGGTCGAAGACCATACTTTTTGCTTTATAGGTACTTTACAGTATTTCACAAACAACATTGAAGGTCTGCTTTAATGAGCATTTCCTGATCGAAATAAGTGTGAAGCTGCACAGAAGAAAGAGAACTTAAAGAAGTTGACATATAAAGCTTTAATTGCCTTCATCCAACTAAAGCAATTTATGACCAAGAAAACTACATTTAGCTAGTTCTCAAAGATCAGGAACAGTAGTGCAATATAGTCAAGTAAAGTCAACATCAATCTGTGGTTTTGTAAAATGCAAAAAACTGATGCATGTTATGCTCATGTCTGGCACACCTCAATATGTTTAAAAATGAGATAATTGATTCCAGTTATTACCGTTGTACGAGTGGTGGTATAAGCGTCAACGATTATAAAAATATTTATCAAAACGACAAAGCTAGACATGTATACTACGGAGACATCAAGATATCTTAAGGCTTATGACCTGCCTTAAATATTGAGAGCTTATTAAAACTGATTAGAAAAAAGCTACGTTAATTCGATAATGAGTGTGAATTATATGGTTTTAGCGTCTGTAAAACCGTGAGAAAATATAAATGAATGCATGTGAATATTGTAAGGACATCAGTATCGCCGATAACATAAGGCATTTAAAATGCAAATGCCAAGGAACTTAACATGAAACGGAGACAATTTGTGCCGGAAATTTGATCCTTCGTTGGTTCCATTGAGGTATGATAGGTCAAACCTAATGTCGACATTTTATTTAATAGCACTT